>KK119202.1:630676-680199 GCA_000611955.2 Stegodyphus mimosarum | reverse complement strand
CCCCCCCCCCTTTTTTTTTTTTTTTTTTTGACAAGATAAACTTTGGCTACACTCTATTTGTTTCACCCTAAATGCACTGTAAGATGTGCAACTGCTTCCTTGGCCAATCCGATTTTCTTACTAATCGAGCCATTAGTGGGATATGAATGAATCTACTTTAGTTAGAATCTACTTTTCCGTAGAAACCAAAGATTTGCGGGGTGAATATTAACAATATGTGAACCACGATAACTCATGATTTGGACACTCATTTGTTCGATACAACGACGTATTTAAGAGTACATTTCCCGAAATAGGGCAGCAACGTTTTATCATTGCACATCTTTCAAAATTAAATCAGTTGCTAAGAGCTTGGTGGTATATCTATACATGTACGAAGTTTAATCTCTTTCTAGTCATTCTTTCATACGAAGCATTTTCTCTGTCAGGCAATATATTTCCCAAAATTACTGCAAGGATAAGCAGTGAAGTCTATAACGTTCTTTCTATACTTGAAAAATCAAAAGTAATCATTTTTTAAAGTAACAGCGAAGGGTGTAAAGATGCATTAGAAAGACAAAGTTCATTTAATTAATTGGAAAAACTCTTAAAAAATGTTATATACTTCTTTATAATAATATAATGAAATCTGTTTTGTTTTATCTAGAGGTGAATAGGTCATGTTTTTTAAACTTTATTTTCACAGGGATCGATGACTATTGTTTTAGAAGAGGAAGCAAAGGAAATGGTACACTTAAATTCGGAAGCCGATTGGAAACATGAAGATTACAGAAAAGTATTGGAAACAAAAATTAAGGAGTTTAGTGACATCGGTAAACAGTTAAAAAAAGTATACCTTTTATATATTTTTTTAGTATTTTTCTTTAAAAATATAAACTAGGAAGAATCGTACGGTAGAAATTATTTTAATATTCAGAACACTTTCAAGAATTCTATGAAAATGAAAATTATTTCTTAGCTGAAGCGATTTAAATGTTTTAATGGTTTAATTAATTGATTTACAAAATACTGTTTTGGAAGGAGCGCTTGTTAAGTTTTAAATACAGTTTTATTCTCATATAAAAATGAGTTGTTTAAACTAAGACAGTGTCAATTCAAGAGAAGAGTTGAATTTTTTAGAATATACTTCTGACCTCGCTTTGTTAAATATCTTCTCTTTGTAGAAGCAAAATTTGCTTGGAAATTGCTTGGATTGAAAACAAAATTTTCTTTTTTGCAAATGTTTGGAACTCTTACTATTTCAGCGACGTAGTCACACAATGATTACAAGCAACATAATTTTATCCGATATGAAGAGAGAACAAATAAAGAAATTAAAAATGATATTTAGTGCATGATTAGCGCTTGAAATTTATCAGATTACTTTAACTCGATTTATTTAAGCGATTTTGTTAGCTATTTGCTTTAACTCAGTTTAACTTGATCTAAGCGGTTTTGTTACTACTAACATATGCATTAGAAATTGGAATACTATACCTGAAAATTTGTATACTTAGTTGAAAGAAGAGAGCTGGACCTCTGAATACCTTATTACAGTCACCGATAAAAATACCTTCGTAAATGTAAACAACGTTCACAAGTCTATTATGGTTACTCACTAGGTTACTATGTGGGAAAATTTAACGAATCTATAATAAAATCTAGGTTAAGACTGGAGTGTAAGTAATAATCTCAAAATTAAAAGATATGTTTTGATTTCAATACAGGAATGCTGTGCCGTATCAAACGCATTCATTTGTTCTTTATGTTAAAGACTTTCAGGGCTATCCTATAATTACTAAACCTCATTCACAAATAATAAATAAATAAATAGTCTATGAATGGTAGCTTGTTATTCCATGTTTTATGCAAAGGACACTTATTTAAAGGAAATGAGAAAATTATTATTGTTTGAAACATTTGGCATGGAGAAGTCCTACCATTCTTTAGCCTTTCATCCAAACATTACCCCTTTGAGAAATTTCAACATTCTTAGTCGCAAACTCGCTAAATTCAGCCAACAAAGAATACAGTTTAAATTCAAAACACAACAAGCGAAATGATACGAATTTTCTGTTATTATTGTTATTATTATGCTTATTTCTTCTATTTGCTCTTTACAATATTAGTCGCATAAGCTCAAAAATATACAGAAAAGCGTTTTACACATGCTTTAAAACACCCCAGATGAGTCTGAATTATCAATATTACCAAAATCCAAATTATTAATATAATAATTTGATGAATAATCAATTAGTATGTAATGTAATTAAATTTCGATAACTTTGTAAAATTTATTGTCTTTGCAGAGTTTTTCTGTCGTAACTGGAAGTAAGAGTCCTGCAGACTCTATCAGACGAACATCGAGTTATCGATATGTCTTAAACAACTCACAAAATACTAAAGAATGTTAAAATAATTTTTTTATTTAGTCTTAATGTCACAGAACGGGCGCAATTTGCACTACAGACGAAACCTTCACCGAATTCAAACGTTGATAACGTACTCTAAAACTACTGAACTATTAAGTGGATTAAAAGTAAGCTGCCTTAGATATGTTACCGACGCGTATTTTAAAACATCGGCTAGTGTGACGCTAAAGCCGGAATATAACTTTTAAGTAGAGTTTGCTTGAATACTAACAGCAAGACGCGGTTGCCAGAACTCTAATGTAAAGATTCAAAACCCTTAGCTTAAATATACAGCGGCCTAACTTGCATTCTAGTGAGGAATTCGAAACAGAGAAGTTATACATCTTTAATTTCAATAGCATTTCGCTTTCCTTTTCAATATTTCGGACGTGAGTGTGTGTAACAAATATATTAGCAAACAAAAATTCATTAAATTTACACTTTTCAGTATTTCGAATCATTTAGTAATTCAAATTACAGAACAGCGAACTGACGTGAGTACGCTGACGTACATTCTGCACAATAACGTGCTCCTTCGAAAACAGGTTATACAGCTGATTTGATTATTTCTTCCTGTTCACAAACTACAAGCTTTAACCGAGCAGTGCACCTGCCAGCTGTATAATCTAACTTCCTAGATTCATTTGATAACCTAATCTTTCTTCACAGGGAAAAGAATTATAAATGTATAAATGGTATGATTGGGGGAGAGGAGATTAATTAAAATCCCCTTCTCATTCAGTTTGCTTTTCAACTTTTACATCTTGAGTTTTATATTTACTTTTCAGGAAAATATTTTCTTTGATAATGACTTTTAAACAGAGCCGAATATCGCAAACTGTCGCTGAAGAAGCGTTTGTTATTTGAGCAAACATTTAAAATATATTTTAGTTGTTATACAGTACGATCATATTCCATTTAATGTTATTCCATTAAGTATTTATCAAATGAGATTTTATTTCAAATATTTTATGTTTAGGAGTTACTCTGAAATTTAAATAAAATTGAATATATTAGCTGAAAGATTTTGTAAATCTGTGTTATTTAAAAGAAAACAAATCTTTAAAACTTACCAAAATTAACAAACTTTTCAGTTTGAATAATAAAGCCTTATTAATGACTGGCTTTTGAATCAGTAGCACAGAATGTTGAGAATAAGCTAAGATTATAAAATGCTGGTTAAAAGTAATAGAGTATTGAGCATACCACTTGTGCTTTCGATGGCGCGATGGGAACAAATGAATTATGATTATTGCTAAACGCTTATGTACATTGTTTCTAGCAATCTAACAATAAGTATAATTATCATCATTTCCCCCCCTTTTTTGGAGTCTAACAATAATTTTACGCTTTCATCACAATTTTTCAAGGCTGAAAATTCTATAACATCGCATACCAGAGGCCAAAACCCGATTCTGAATTATAAGCATTTTATTTAGTTCTTTACTTTGTTACAATCCGTGCAGTGGTTAAGTTTGTCGAAGCAGAAAACGTCAAAAATGTGCAATGCTTTCACCGGAATTCGAATGAGTGTCAATTCAAAAGCAAAGTAGAATTTTTTTAGAATATACCTCTGACTTCGCTTTGTTTCGATTGTTAGCCGAATGTGCTTTCTAATTACACTGCGAACCTTGTAGTAAGAAGGGGAAAATACCTTAACAATCCTCACAATAATTATTCTTTTTTAGTCCAAAGGGGCTTCGTCCCTGACGGACTATTGTTTTCATTTTGCGATCTTGCGTCGAATCACTCTGAATGTCAGTTTCACTTTTCAAATTGTTGCCACCGCCCTGTATTATATTTGAAGAAATTAAATAATGAAGAATCTGCATAAATGCATGCATGTTTCTCGCGTGGTGATAAAACAACGGTACTTAGAGCCATCCAATTTTGAATGACGTAATCCTACTGCGAATATGGGCATGTGGAAGTCCGAATTTGAAAGTTGGAGTTTGTTTTATTATCTATTTCATATTTTGTAAAACTTTAACGAATTTTCGATTAACAAATTGAAGGTTTTCAGAGAGCAATGGCAACGTTATACAGAAAAAATATTTTTATCTCCATCACGCGAGACTGTGTATCGGAAATACTAAAGATATACTCATTTTAAAATTATTTTACGATATTGCTCTTGAACTGAATTTTATGGTTTAAGTGCGAAGAACATGATATTTAATACATAAAAGTAACACACAAAATGTTAAAAAAACGGCCCTTTGGACGTAATTTAAAATCTGAAACCTTTCAGATTTTTTTTTTAATTAAATGTTAATACTCCTTAAAAAGAGAGGAATTTACCGCCTTTCATTGGCTTCAGTCACACAGCAGAAAGAAATATAGTAGTGGTTGTTCGATGCCACCATTACAATAGAAAAATTATTTAATAAGCAATTCGGTTGCGAATATTAAGTAAATTCCCTCATCATCAGTCATATAGATCCAGGGCCTACATTAGTTGTTTTGTCGCTCGGTGCAATGGAGGATCTACGGATCCTAAATTCTGTTGTTTAGTGCCTCCCTAAATTTTAAAAATTTTGTCTGCGCAAAATCGCGTTGAGCAAAATCTTGCATTGTATGGACCCGAAAATGGGGCAAAGCTGTTTGGAACAATGAACAGTCTTTGTATTCATGGCCTTTAAAGTATTGGGTTTAGAAGCACCATGCGCACGCCCCTCCCTGAAATACTATATAAGGTCACACTTCTAGCCCATTCAATAAACAGAAAACTGTTCGATCCGAATGGGTTTTATAGATTTTATACGGAGTTGAAAATGGAGGTAAAAACTGTTGCTTTTCGCTATATTTTGCTTGTTTATTTCCTCAAAGGCAAGAATGCGCCGCAAGCTTGTGAAAAGTTGCGTAAAGTTTATGGGGACGATGCTCTAACAACACGTCAGTGCCAGCGCTGGTTTGCGAAATTCCGTTCTGGCGGTTTTGATGTGAATGATGCGCTTCGGTCAGGAAAGCCATTGGAGGCTGACAATGACGAAATAAAGGCAATGGTTAAGTCTAACCCACGGTACATGACACGGGAGGCTGCAGAGGCACTACGCATTGCTCAATCAACCATTCATGACCATTTAAAAAAGCTCGGATTCGTAAGCAAGGTTGAAGTTTGGGTTCCTCGTGAGCTGAAGGAAATCCATTTGGTGAAGCATTTGAGCATCTGCCATTCCCTTCTTAAGCGGGAAGATAACGACCCTTTTCTGAAGCGTATGGTCACTGGTGACGAGAAATGGATTGTGTACAATAACGTCACACGCAAGTGGTCTTGGAAACAGCGCGATGAACCGCCTCAATCCACGTCCAAAGCAAACATTCACCAGGAAAATGTCATGCTGCCAGTGTGGTGGGATTTCAAATGTGTTGTGCATTTCGAGCTCTTTCCAAGGAATGAAACGATTAATTCAGCCGTGTACCGTCAGCAATTGAACAAACTGAACAATGCAATCAATCAAAAGCGGCCAGAACTCGTGAATCGTAAAGGTGTTGTGTCTCACGAAGGCAATACAAGAACACACACGAGTTGTTTGGTTACCCGCCAAAAGCTGTTGGAGCTTGGCTGGGATGTGTTGCCCCACCCATCGTACTCGCCTGACCTAGCACCTTCAGGTCGCCATTTGTTTCGCTCTTTGCAAAATTCCTTGAATCATAAAACATTCGATTCCAATGAGGCTATAAATCGGCACCTGGTACAGTTTTTCGCTTCTAAAGACAGGTCGTTCTACCAGCGTGGAATTATGAACCTTGTTGAACGATGGAAAAAGGTCATCGAATAAAACGGTCAATACATTATTATTGAATTCTTAATTTTATAGGAATAAATCACCTTTGTAAAACATAGTAAAAGTACGACTTGACTTTCCGATCAACCGATATCGCTTGAGAGTATTTCTAACCAACTTCTTCATTTATCTTATTTGGTATGCATATATTATGTTACATATATATGTATATATATGTGTTGTGTGTGTGTGTGTTTGCACACGTGTATTAAATTCACATTCAAATATTCCTTTAGTATTATACGGTTCATTGCCAGAAAAAAAACCATGTTTCAGATCTTTGACGCTTGCCTTGCTATACCTGCAGAAATAACTTTTTCATATTTTCACATGTGAAAATACGAAGAGATTTCGAGAATATAAATAGTTTCGAGAAGATTCAGAAGGACGTCAAGAAATATGTCCCGCATTTATTTTATTTGGGGTTTCCAGTTTCATTTCACCACTTGATCTGCATTTTTATTCCTTATAATATGTATTTTAAAATTTATTTTACTATTCTTATTTTATCCAACACTATTTTGTGTTTCTTTATTTTTAATTTCTTTTTATAATATATGCAATTAATTTTTTTATGTAATATACATTCGAGAAAGTATTATTTTTTAACTTCTTTTTCAGCTGAAAGCCACTCACAGAGATTTATTAAGTCAACTCAAGATGCTCGCAAGAGAAAAATTATTACTCAGTGGGCGTCTAAAATCCACAGAAAAAAGCATTGAAGAAAACACGCAAAAGGTTTCGATCACCTGTTTTTGTTTTACAGTCAATTTGAATACTGTTTATACTACGTTCAATAACCATTTTAATTATTATAAAAATATTACTTTCACAGCAGCATATTTTAATTTTCTTACAAGTAAAAATAGTAAATTTTATCAGTCTTTATTACGGCGAAAGGATCTGTACTTTGTATGGTGAAACTTCTTTTATTCGTGCTTCTAGAAATAACGCAATATATTATTAGAATTTTGCATACAAAAAGCAATATAGTATTATTAGACACTTATATGCAATATATTATTAGACATTTATATGCGATATATTATTAGACATTTATACGCAATATATTATTAGCTGTTAAAAGTATTGCGATTGTTATACTGATTTCTGTTCAGACTTCAAAGACAGCAACTCAGTTACGATACGTCATAGTATTCAACCATAGAAGATATTAACTCATAGCAATTATTTATGCATGTTTGTAAATCGTGGTGTAATAGCTTACTGCAGTAACTCTTTAAGTTCAGATATATATCAAAGTCTGAAGGCATTAAAAAGTAAATACCATCTCTGCTTTAGTGTCCTGTTTATAGCTCTCTTTCACGAAATGTCTACAAATATACCCCTTTTCGCTGGTTGAAAAAATCAGATGATTTTTCTAAATTAAAAACAGTTCATGTAAGAAGAGTCGGATGATATAAGACAGTTGTTGCTTATAAACGGTGGTAACAGCAATGTGATAACCACGAACTTCTGTTTATGGGACTTACACTGTTTTTCTTTATTCCAAAATTCTTGAATTAGGAATGTTCTCAGAAAGGCTAACTACACCATATTTACAAATCAAATGTAAAAATTAATAATTGAATATGTTATAAAAACCAATTTTCTCTCATATGGTTAAAGAAGTTCAGAGCCTTTACCAATGCTGGAATTGCTTATTCATCAAGATTCAAGATTTTCATGCTTCAAATCTATTAAAAACGGACCTTAATGATTAAAAAAGTTATATCGTCCCAAAAATACCTACCATCTTCAAATAATATTGCTTGCTCTTTGCAGTTATTCTTGCGTGGATCACTTAAAATAACTGAATAAGCACAAAACTCTAAAACTTCCAACATTCAGTCAATACAAAATTTAAGATAGTGGACAAAAAGGAGGCTTTCATGCTTAGCAGAATCGCTTATGTAAAATTTTTGTTTCTGAAGACAGTTATATATAAAATTACAAGTGAAAATATTATTTAATGTAATACTTTAAATATGGCCTCATGTATGTAAGCTTGTGAACAGCAATTAAAAGACGTTTTAGGCAAGGGAAATTATGATAATTTGATTACGTTTTTCAGCTGATGAAAACACAGCTCGTGATGGAGCGATACAAAGCAGAATTTGTTTCCTGTACAGAGAACATCCAAGATTCTAAAGCTCTGAGGTGGGCTATGCTTCGACTTTTACAGATGCGAATTCTGAAAGGCCCAATCAAGGTAAACATTCTTTCAATATAAGATAATCAAAAACAGTTCTCAAATATCAAAGATTTAATCAAACTGATCATTCTTTCATTACTCAGTTCTTTAAATTTAATCATGAAATAGCAAGGACAAACATTAAATCATGCAAATTAATGTAATGGAAATTCTCATCTGTTGTTATGTATACTAAAAAATACATTTGTCGGTATTTAGATATTACTTTGCTAAAAGGAATTCTGTAATCATTCAAGGATATAAATCATGTTCTCTGTTCTATCGTCAAACTTCAAGTATGGTAGAAATAATGGCTATACTTTTTCTATTTTGCAGTAAAACTAATAAGGCTCATAAAAAATTCCTGTAATTCCAAATAGTGCCAGAAAAATTTAGTTTGGAAGCACTTAGAATTTTAACTTAAATCTGCAACATGTTAACGTTTTTCAAGACACAATTTTACGCCATTTACAAAATCAGTTTGAACAAATTGCTTTTTCTCAGAATTTCCTAGGGAAAGCTATTTATAACACAAGATTTTTATTAAAATAATTATGTTGTTGAATTTCGATTAGAAACTTACTAGTGGAACTTTCTCAGTCGCAGTCCTAAAGACAGACGTAAGCATTGATCACACAGGGCAATTTTGAAATCAGTAAGTACACTTTTTTTAAAAAAAAAATAAAAAAAAAAAAAAAAAAAAGATTTTTAAGTGACGAAGATATTTTTCATCAAAAGCCTTTTCTTAAAAAGCTACTGACTAAAACTAAAAACTTAAAGCTTTAAGATGAAAGTAATTTAGCGGCAGTACATGAAAATAAGGAAATTCAAGTGTAATCTCTTCACAAGTTGGAATTTAGAAACCGACGCCAAACCGTCGAGCCATTACGAGATATTAGACGATATGCTGTCCTGTCGTATTCCAAAAGCAATACATTTCTCAATAATGTCTTTACTTGATGTTTCGCATCCCGACCGGTATAGTGATTAGCGTGCTGACTACCGTGCCGAAGGGCCCAGGTTCGAATCCCAGAGAAGGCATGGATATTTGTAAATATATACTGTCAGTGCGACATGACGGCACTCTAAATATGCGGCGAGCTGAAAGTCCTCTCGTGTAGTTTGGTGGAAGGGGAGAGGGGTGGGAGATCCTCGGGATGCTCTTCATCAAAATTGGGAGGGCGGGGAAGACTGAGCTAAATCGCACTGTCACCCGTAAGGTGCTCAAGGCTGTTGCCAACGACAGGCGTATCTTGCGCTCCTTGCCACGAGGAATTTCGTGGGCTTAGGTTGATGTTACTGTCAGACAAGTGAGCATAAGTAACAACAACAATTTGATTTTTCAAAAGTTGTAATACCCCGACCGGTGTCAAAGGATTTTAGCGATCTGCATTGTGCCTGTCATTATCACAGGGTTCATCGACCAATGACTCTGCATGTCCTGCTATCATCGTCAATCATAACAAATCAGACGACGCAAAATACAACAGAGAAACTAAAAGGATGTGTCTAGTG
The DNA here is from genome assembly GCA_000611955.2 of Stegodyphus mimosarum. NCBI lineage: Eukaryota > Metazoa > Arthropoda > Arachnida > Araneae > Eresidae > Stegodyphus > Stegodyphus mimosarum. The sequence continues at coordinate 670,312 of KK119202.1, read as the reverse complement.
TAGTCTGCAAAATGTACACAGCAAGTACACAAAACGCTTTGAGATACTCAACCAAAGAGAATTTACCTGCTTGCAAGAAATCTATTTTCGAAAACTGAAGACAGTTAACAGTACTTACCTCCGAAATCCACTTTCTATTCCTTATTACTGTTATGCAGGTAGTTTCTAACACATTGTTTGTATTATGCATGTGTACTGTGTGCAGCCTCTTGATGGTTAATTTGTTTTTGATATTTTTCATAATTTTATTATTAATTATTAGGATTTTTCATAAAGTATTAGTAAATAATGTTAGAATTGAATGTTGTTTATGAGCTAGAACTCTCAATCCAAGCAACACGCAAATAAAGCATCGGTAGCCTCATCAACCGTCATCAGCCATGTCGACTGAACTACTCCAATAACATCCGATATTTAAATCTGTACTAAAGAGTGAGGAGGAGGATTATTATGAGCTACGAAGCAAGCCCTTGATTGCAGTTAGATGATATATAGAATTTTTCTAGACCGAAATATAAATGTGAATTTCTGCCTTCATTCATAAATTCATGTTCTTCTTTCTTGTTACGAAATGTCCAAGCTCGGTAAGATAGCTTCCCGCAAAGCAGGTTTATGGTTTCCATAAAATGACAATGGAATACAAAGTTGCTACATTTGGCGACAAAATTGGCGATATGCTATAGACGCATGGAGAACCTTCTAGAATGAATTCTTCCTTGTTTAGCCCAGAACGTTCTCGAACACAAGCCATAAGCTATATAAACCCTGCTGGTACGCGTAGAGGGAGTTAGTTGGGTCAGTGCGAGTCAGTTAAGAGTCATTGCGGAGTCTGTGCATAGACTAGTGCCGAGTTGGTCGGCAAGTACATGGAGCCGAGTCTCTTAGTGTATCGCGAGGCAGTGCATCGTCGAGTGAGTCCTGTTGAGCTCAGGGAACGACTGAACCGAGTCGGGAGCTGTACCCTGGCGTATCGTCGAGTGCATCGCGAGTTGTTGCGTGGAGAGTCTCGAAAGTACGCGAAGTTCCGAGAACGACCGAGCAGAGTCGGGAGCTGTACTCTGTGTTTTGCCGTGAAGCTGTCTCCACCGTTATAGCCTGATAGCCTGAAGACTGTGTCTCTGACTGTCTCAGCTTGTTTATAGTAGTTCTTCGACGACTGTAAGCGTGATTTTGGAGCTGTCTTGAAAAATACTGGCCAATAAAGTTTGTTTCGATACTTCATCAAGTAGTGTCGTCGTTATTCACTCTATATCCACGAACCCTTAACATACGTACGAAGAAGGAAAGAGAAAAACGGAACAATACATCCTTCTTTGTCGGGAAAGGTTAGATATTTTGTCTCTTAAGCAATAATATTTGAATAAGCAATGATTAATATTTGACGTGTAAGAAAGCAAAATAAGAATTGTTAAATAACAATCCAGTTGTGCATGCGGAACACATAGTACATTTATGATGCTGTATGATGAAGTCAAATGCATGATTCCCCAGACTAGGGGTTGGTAACTCGGTGTCCGAGGACAGCCATTTGCCCGCGGATCAATTTTAAATTGCTAGCCGTTCAAATATCTAATTTTTAAATTTTAGATATGATTGCGACATAACCTCGCAATAATAATGAATAATTCTAATAAAAATGCTTATTTTATCTTATCCATTTTTAATAATTGTATGAGTTCTGCAATTAGTACCCGCAGCGCCGTCCGAACTCCCGTTTTTCTCAAATATGCTCCTTTTAGCGAAAAAAGTTGCCGACTCCTGCTCCAGACCATTTGACAATTTGCTAGTTCTTTGTGTCGCAGAAAGGCAGAATTTTATTAACTGGACCCTCTGTTAATATTTTTGATAATGAACAACTCTTGCCAAGCTGCCGACAGAGCTTGCTTTCCTGTCATACCGTGCTGGAATAGTTTGTTTTGTTAAACTCTCCATCTGAGACACCATACCTGTCTTGCATGAGCAACTGAACCCATCTAAAAAAATTAAGTTAAATTACCTCTCATCTCTTCCTTTTTAATTAAAAGAGAAATTCGTTTATTTAGTTTTATCTAAAGCATTTATTAGTAGTATTTAGATCATCTAATTATCTTGTGAAATACCATCAACATGTCATGATACGCAGTCTTGTATGCAAATTTGTGCAAAGGAAAGAAAAATTCCTTTAAATTAAACTCGTGCGTTTAATAACATTTGATATATTTTTATATTAATGCGTTGAAGTAATATACGATAACCATTTTTACATATAGGAAGAAGAAGTATTTGTGGGAGATACGGATCCTTACAGCAAATTCTGTCGCCTAAGAGATCATTACGAGTCCTTGATCAGTACTATTCTAAATCGGACAAAGGAAGTCCAAACAACCTTTCGTAAAAATTATGTCAAGTTAGCCAAGGTAAGAAGAGTTTAAATATCAAAGTAGCTCTTAGTTTGAGTCATTGAATAAAAATAATTATATTAAAAGTACTGTTACGCTTACATATACACACTACATAAAATATTGCATATACAGAGGGATTTACCACCGTGTTATTTAAAGATGTATCAGTATCGGATAGTAATGCAGGGTTGTAAATGCGATATACAGGGTTGTTAGGGAGTCTGCAAAACATCCACACAACGAAACAGTTGTTCAATGAACTAGTAGTAAGTAGAAGAAGAAAAAATTTCAGAGATGTGGAGTTAGAAGATATGAAGCTGCTAATCGTAACGGGAGAACAGCTGTGCACCTTTGCGGGAAGAGCTATCCAATGACACGTATTACGAACTAAATTTCCACGGCTGAATAAAATGTTATGCTAAAAGATTCTTAGAGAGACTTGCCACAAATCCGGAATGAACGGCACGGACCCCTGAAATCGAACAGATTGTTCTTTGTAATGAAAACGTTACTCCATATGCCAGTACACTAGCAATCGTGATTCTCTTCTATCTTGCCCAAAGCACAGTCTGGAATATCTTGAAATCAAATCAATTGCATCCATACGACGAGCAGCGCGTGCATCTACTGTAACGTTATGATAAGCCACAGAGGGGGGCGTTTGCTCAAAGGTATCTGCAAAAGAGTGTTGCGAACCTCTTTTCTGGGCAACAGTCTTATTTACAAAAGAAGCATGCTTCACCACAGAAGGTTGTTAGCACATAATTCCCATTACAGGCCACCGAAAACACTCATGCTATACTAACATGTGCAGCAGAAAACCAGTTTGCTACCAGTATTTTCTTCGGCATTGTGGGGTGCCAGTTAATAGACACATATCTCTTGCCTGTACGGACGATGTTATAAAATATATTCTTTGAAAGCAGCTTTGCCCGAAATGTTGAATAAACAAAGATCCAGCAATCGCTTTACCACGATATGTGATTCCAGCATGATGGGTCCTCCGTCTGTTTCATCCGTGATATGCGGGAGCACTTAAATGCGACATTTACACAGCACTAGATAGGGCATGGTGATCTCATTCATCGGCCTGCACGATAACCGGATCTATATTCTCTGGAATGTTTCCTGTGGTCACATGAAAAATCTGCTGTGCGATACACCAGAGGATATCGAGGAGGATATTCTCGCACGCATCGGCGTAGTTGCAGTGACTGTCCGAAAGAGGCTTGAAATATCTCTCCATAATGCTCTCCGCGCTGATGTCAGATATATGCTGCAACTGGTGGCCGAAACCTCAAGCACCTTCTTTGGCATTCCTTAATATCACAATTTTTACATTTTGATGCATAAAATAACGTTTTTCACTAGTATGTTGCTATTTTCATTTTTCTTTTTCTCTTTTCATCTGCACACAACAGCCCCGCATCGCTATCTGATAGCTCTTCTTCTTTGAGTAACCTATGGCGTTCAGAAGTTTCTACACTTGGTAACGAATCACCCCGTAAATACTTCGGTCTGCAGTTTTAAAAAGCATTATTTATTTTTCCTACAGGAAAATTCGGATTGGACAGCCTTTGGTGAAGCTCTTCGAATGGACCTCCAACAGAAGGAGGAACGCATCAGTTGTTTAGAGGAAGCTCTTCAAATGCCTTGGAATCAGTTTGCTACTGATCCGTCTGAAACCCAGCGACGTCTCCAAAATGCGTATGAAAATCTAAAATGCTTGGAAAAGGCAGAAAACGAAGAGATTCAGAAAAGGATATCTCTCATTGAAATGCAAGACAAGGAACTGCAGCGGCTGCATGGTCTTCTTGTTGTTGATGAACGAGGCATCGTTGCCCGGAAAATGGCACTCTGAAAATTAATTTCAGATTTCTATTTATTGTTCTTCTCCCCTAAATATTTTTTATTTTTTAATTTTATGGCAAGCTTTTGTATAACATTACGCAAATTTGCTTTCAGAATCAGCTTTTAATATATCACATTATGGAGAAAATAAATTCTTAGCGTAACATAAGAACTGAGAAGTTTTTAAATTCTGTTGGATGTATCATTATCTATGTAAGGAATTAAAAATGTTTCTCCTACCGCGGTCTTGTAATGCAGTCATTAGCATATCGACCGGTTAATAAGAGACCCTGTACTGGAATATGTATAGAGGGAATTTTTCAAAATTTTGCCTTCCTCATTTCCTCCTGTCTCTAGAGAAATAAATTAGAAATATGTCCGCTTGTCCGAAATAATGTAGAATAGAAGGAAATGCTGAATGGCATAGTAAAACTGAAACATCATTTCATTTCAAATAACATCCATTAATCCCGACTTATGTCATTAACGAAGATGATACTGAATATGCAGCAGGTCATTGTAGTTGAAAGCTGGACGACTGCATGCCAAAATGATTATGAAGCCATGAAACCGGCGGATTGTGATTTTAGTATTGTTACCGTCGCCAAAGAGGAAACGGAGAAAATGATTGCTTGTACGAGGGAAAACATCCAGCAAACAAAATCTCATGGAAAGATTCGTATACTAGTGTTGGTGCAGCAGCATCGATGATGATTTTGGAAGCGTCCCGTTAAGAACTAGTGTGGAAAGCAGCAAAGTGAGCTTTACTTGAAATAGTTTTGTTTTATTCTTCAGGCTGGAGAACTGACTTTTCAACGGCATGATCTCAGTTTCTGTAGCCATAATATTATCATGATAAAATGCTATCAAACGAGAGCCATGTTTCTGAATCACCAATTAAATCGAAGTCGATAATGATATATATTTTTGGCCAACATAACAATATACGCCTTTTCGTTATGTTAAAAAATTGAATGCGTTATTTGGAGATTATGAAATTTAGTAATTAAAATTGGTAGAAACAAAATCTAAAACTCCGCCGTGTTTACAGCAAGCAAATAGTGTGGAGATGATTGAAATGCTTATTATTTTTTATTTGTTTAATTAAATCAAGACTCGTCAAAATTTCTTCAAATTTTGCCATCAGCGGCAGCTATGACTTAATTGATTACAGTTACTGAATAATTTGTATTAAAAAACTCAAATTCCGGAACAATAATCAATGCATATGAAGATAAATGAATGCAACTAAACATAAAACCCTAAAGAGTTTAAAAATCATACATTTAAAGTGAAACAACGAACATGAAGAAAAAATTTATCCATCATATATATAAATTTTATCTTTTTATACATATATTGTTCCACTAGAAACGTTTATTCAGATGTTTACAAAATGATACTGGGTTAAATTGCATTCCTTCCTCTCAGAATTTCACATAATAAGTATTGCTGAACCATTCTCAGCAGCTTGTATGCTAAAATGACATAAATTATAGCTACTTTTATTGCATGCATGCTGTATATTTCAAATACTGTAGTATTTCGAATTCATATACACAAGATCAAAAAGAAAAAATTACCTATATCGATATCTATGTTTATAATAAAATCTGGAATTGCCGCATTGTGGCATATTCTATACAGCGATCCATGCAAAAAGTGCACAAGATATCTAAAAAATTCTACCAACACTTTAGGAAAAATAGAATTTTGTGTATTTCTCCAATCTACACCAGTTGTTCCAGAGTTACACTTATCAAGTTTTGTAAAAATCGAAATTCCTTACATTTATGTTTTCCAAAACACTTAAAAGTGAAACTTATACTGGAAGTGCAGCAGATTCTATATATTTCGAAAGAGTTGTTACATTTAAAAATGGCTTCTAAGTCCGTATAGAAATTCCAGTAAAAATGATTAAATATGAAATGCTTGATCTCAAAAGGCAAGCTTTCTGAGAAAATTTGGTAGCCTTTTAAATTTTTTGCGAACTCGCACACCAATATTGCATCTAGAAGTATAGTTACATTTACATATTTTACGTTGCCAGTTGCCAATTCACATCAGTTTTGTTGATGATTATGTATATATGTGTGTGTGTGTAGGTATATTTCAAACATTTATGTGAGCAGAATTGTTTGCGATACTTTGTATATTACCTTTTTATTGGCCCAATGTACAATATTCCAACACATGCAAATGCTTTAACTGGCTTATCGAAACCAATTCCTTAATATTTTCCTAATTTTCAATTCTACAATTTAAAATAATATGATAGAGTTTTGCTTCTTCGATATTCCATATTCTTTTGGTAAAAAGCTGTCATCGTGTTTGTGGTAAAAAACTGTCATCGAATTTTGAAAAAATGGAAGCATTAATTTAGAAGTCAAACAACAACAGTCAGCGTTATATTTTCAAATTTTCACAGTACTAGTTTCGATGGTTTTACCGAACCATCAGCCTCAGCTGCAAAAGCGGAAATGAAAGAGATAAGATGTAATGATTAGATAAGATAAGGTAAGAAAGCCTGGACAGGAGACAAGTTATTGGCGCCATCTGTTGATGAAACCATAACTAAAACTTAATTTCCTTAAAGTTTGAAGGCAAAAATGGATTGGAATTAGGGTCATTAACTAGAACAGAAAGATTTTTTTGAAAGTGAAATGCCTCTAGAAAATCCAGTTTACCAATGGAAGATGTTTGTTGAATAATTCTGGCAGCAAAAACATTGAAAGTGTGATTTTCGGACTAGCTTTGTTGGGCAACAGAAGACTTATGTGTTTCCTTTTTCCTAACATATGCCTCATGTCCCTTAACGCGAAATTTTAAGGCTCTCTTATTTTGGCCAATGTAAATTAAACCACACTGGCAAGGAATCCTGTAAATACCCCAGGAATTCATATCCGGAATGGAGTCCTTGAGTATGGAACTCGAAATGTTATAGATGATGCCAGTAGCGCCAGAAGCTTGTCTCTTGTCCAGGCTTTCTTATCTTATCTTATCCCGTTCATTTGCGCTTTTACAGCTGAGGATGGTGGTTCGGTAAAACCATCGAAACTAGTCCTGTGAAAATTAAAAAATATAACGCTGATTTTTGTTATTTGACTTCTAAATTTATATTTGTTCGGCGTGTTATTGTATTTTAATTAAATGGAAGCACTCAATAAAACATTACAGGAATCAATTGCAATTGAAAATCTAACGGATGATCAGATATTTAACTGTGATGATCAGGCATTAGTTACAAAATGTTCCCTCGCAAGAGCCTTGCAGCCATAACTGAAGTAGAAGCTCTTTGCATAGAAAGGAAAGGCTGGCAATTTTAGGATGCAGTTATGCTGCAGCAAACCTCAAAATGGACTTCATAATGATTGAAAAGGCCCGAAATCCTTGAGCCTTTAAAACAGTTTAAAAAAAGGGCACTTCTTAAAAAATACTGTAGTCAGAAAAGCTCACAAATGAACAGTGGCAATTTCAAATCCTAGTTCTTTAAGGAATTCATTCTTTCAACGGAGAAACTTTTCAAAGAAAATATTTTACTCAGAAGAGCTGTTTTATTGCTAGATAATGCTCAAACGCCACCTGGTGGAGAAGAGCTTCAACAATGTAGCAATCTTTCTGCCTGCCCTTCACTAATGTATGCCAACATATGAATCGGGAAGTTTTGGAAACGATAAAAATAAACTACCACAGAAAGCTACTGTCCGCAGAAAAAGTTTGAAAAGGACAAGACATGACTGAAGAATTGAAACGCATTAATGAGATTAATGTAGAGGGTGTTGCTTGCTGGGTTGCACGTTCCTGACTGACGCAACGGCTACAACAGTTGCCAAATCATGGAAAAAGCTGCTAGATGATGATGAGAGTATGAAAACGGAAGGCTGAAGAAACTGTTCTTAACAGAGACTTCAACAGATGAATATATATCACATAAAAACCTTATTCTGTAATCTCTTTTGTAATATTTATTAACAGAAAACAATTAATTTATTAACCGCTTATTTTTGAAATGTGATCGTAAAAAAACATAATGTTTAACAGAGTCCGCGCCCTCCGTCATATTACTGATGACACTGCACGCTGCTCCTGTGACGTCACTGCGGCCACGCCCTCCGCCGCACATCGCAAGGTGCTGAATCCTCATTTTATATCTACTATTACTAATTCTAAAAACTGAAATGAAAAATTGGAGAGAAAGTTATGTGTATATATAAATGATAAATTCCACCAAGCGTACCGCCTAATAGGGCAAAAATAATATACAAAAAATGCTGTGGATGAGTACAGAAAAATTAGAAGACAGGAAGTAATTATTCAAAATGAAGAAGAGAATACATTGGGAGGAGATTTATAAGGAAATAAAATATCTAAAAAAGAACAGAAAGAGGCAGTACTGTCTTATAATATGTAGAGACATTAGGTTATTTCGAAGCAGGAATATTGAAAAATGAGCAACGCCTTCACCGGGAATCGAACCACGAACCTCTCGGTTACGGGTCGAGTGCGCTGACCACTACACCACCAAGGCATGCGAAGAAGGCGGGAGAAATACCTTATATACTCCCCCTTTTAAAGGGCGACTAGGGTTTGGGGGACACAATCGCCAAATCCTGGTGGTGGAGAATCATCATCCACAACCACTTTAGTTCGGGCGCCAATGTAGAGACATTAGGTTCTTTCGAAGCAGGAGTATTGAAAAATGAGCAACGCCTTCCCCGGGAATCGAACCACCCACACCTCTTGGTTATGTGTCGAGCGTGCTGACCACTACACCATGAAGGCATGCGAAGAAGGCGGCAGAAATACCTTATAAATGTAGTAACAATACTAGAGAAGATTTTTGTACTAGGAAGCACACATGTAATGATAAAAACAGTGAACTTATTAATGACAAAATTGAAGTACTTCGGAGAGAGAATATTTCAAGATTGCTCTTGATGGAAGAGATGAGTTGGATTAATTGGGACTTTAATCAGGTGACACTTTTCGGAACGATCAAGATGAAGACCTAGAAAAGACATCCGTGGATGAAGGAACGAGAGAATTCAATGATTTAAATAATAACAGTTTGGCAGGACAGAATGGTACGAAGGCCAAGCTTATGAATATCAAAGAGCCTAAACTGATTAAAAAAATATATGCTATTGTCTCCAGAGAAATAGAAGGACTGTTAAGTTGAGTGCGAAGAACTACACTGTTGAACACATCTTATGAGATATTATCAAACATTCTATCAGAACAGCTGTTTTTATAAAATAAATAATAACTGGAGAATACCAGTATGGATTCCAAAGGGCTAGATCTACTACAACTAAATGCAGAGTGTTAGGCAAATACTCAAAAAGACAAAAGAATATGATACTGATACATACCATCGTTTCATTCATTTTAAGACTGCTTACAATAGCATTAAAGGGAAAGACTGTTTCAGCCGATGCTGGAGACAGCAGTACCATAAAAATTAGTGAATCTGATGAAGAAGACCTTTGTAGAGGCATTAGGTATTTAGAAGCAGGAGAGATGAAAAATAAGCAAAAATACCCTCACCGGGACTCGAACCACGGAGCGCCGAGTGTGCTGACCACTACACCACGAAGGCATGCTAAGAAGGCGGGAGAAATACCTTATATACTCCCCCTTTTAAAGGGCAACTGGGGATTAGGGGTGCAAATCGCCAATCCTTGTGGTACAGAATCATCATCCACCACCCTTTTTTTAGTTCGGGCGCCACTGTACAGACATTTTATTTAGAAGCAGGAGAGATATGGTCACTTTACTTAACCTGTTCCGCCAAAATAAGGGCACTACGGGGTTAGGAAGTTATTCTAGTCATTGCTAGCAATCTGACAGTTAGGCAGCCTTTCTACATTTACATTAATCTTTAGTTTCTTGGATATAATTATTTTCAATCACTTGCTTCATTATCTCTAAGATGCCCTTGTTGCAGTAATAGTCCGTGAACAGTCTATTTACAGGATATGTGATGTAGTCGGAAGGAAAGAACTGCTGTCGAAGGTGCTCTGTCAGAGGGCAGGAGAGCAGATAATGAAGTGAGTCCGAGTCTGAAAAATGAGCAATGCCTTGACCGGGACTTGAACCACGGACCTCTGGAATACGCGCCGAGTGTGCTGACCACGAAGGCATGCCAAGAAGGCGGGAGAAATACCTTATACCTTTAGGAGAGCAAAATGTAGAGTAAAACTGGGAACTGAATTATCAGATATCTTTATACTGAAAAAGGACTAAAGCAAGGAGATTCTCTTTCCTGCCAGCTGTTTAATATTGCCCTTGAAAAGGCAATAAGGCACTCGGGCATACAAGCATAAAAGACTGTATTCATTAATAATTTGCAATTGTTGGACATCGTGGGAAGAACGAAGACGGCAATAGTTGAGGCTTTTTGTGCTCTCGAGTCGGCAGAAAAAAATATTGGTTTGACCGCCAATGAAGAAAAACTAAGTTCATAAGAGTTACAGATACAAGACATCACCTGATACCGCTGAAAATAAATGACTATGTTTTTGAGGAGGTTGATCAATTTAAATATTTCGGTGCAAATGTAAATAATAATAATGATATAACCATCGAAATCAAGAGCCGAATCAACATAGCTAATAGATGCCATTATGGATTACGAAACCAATTTAAATCAAAATACTTACGCAGTATAAAACTAAAATGCAGTTGTGTAAAACCTTAGGAAGACTATATTGTTGTATGGAAGCGAATGCTGGACAATGAATAAAGCAGATGAGGATAGAGTAATAAGATTTGAATGAAAGGATATTTTGAGAAGAATTTTTGGAACGTTAAAGGAAAATGGACTGTGGAGAATAAGATATAATTTTGAACTGCAAGCAAAAGTTTAGAGAAGCAAATGTAATAAAAGTTATTAAACCAAGACGTCTAGACCATGTATATAGATGCGGAGAGGGAAATCCAATGAAGAAATTCACATTCCAAAAGCCAGAGGGAGAGGACTGTGCCTTGGATGTGTTAAGATGGCGGAAGCTGAGTGAGACAGCCTTCGTCTGAAAACAGCTGTAGAGCGTAAGAGGGAAGGAAGATGATAAATCCTCTGTATCTGAAATCCATTTACCATGAATTTTCCATTATGGTGAAGTTTTGATAAACATGAATTTCCCATGTAATGAACAAAAAAATAAAATGTTTATTTGGGATTTTACTCTTATCTCGAAATCCTTGAAGTGTTTCACCCAACTTTTGATATCATTGAAGATAAACAGTCATATTGCTTTATTATCATTGAATCAAATTCAGGAGACTTTAAGAATGAAAAAACTGTTATCATTTCTCACAAGTGGTTTTGTAACTGAGTTCGTCTACTTGTATTTTATCACCACTGCGTTTTTGATTCTTAAAGCAGAACCAGTAACAGGAATCATTTAAGGCGTACAGCCATTTTATTAGTATCCAGCATTTTTAGTGCTGATTATTGCATCAGTTTCATTACCAGTCATTAACATGGAAACTAAAGTATAAACAGCTTAAGAGTTGGCTAAAATTTTACTTGCGTGACGTCGGCTAGCAAAATGGCTAGTGGTGGCTAACTAACGTAGCAGAGCTGGGCGAAAGAAGAGTACATCTGCGTATGTCACTGCAAAAAGCTCTATCTCTAAAACTTTAAAAAATTCCGATTTAAGTATGCTTAACTTATCTACATCCTTGTCAAAGCTAACGGAACGGAGAAGTGATAATCATTTGTAGATCTAAATCATAACAAAATGGGTTAGTTAACATAAACTCTACGGCTGACTTCGTAGCTTTTAATTAAATATTTGAGGGTTGAGAGTTAGATTTAAATAGTTATTAAGTAGAAGCAGCTCTATACAAAATGTTAGAATGTAATTGGTATGATGGTTTCTGATTTTGATTTAAAAAAAAAGGCTTTTCTGATGGTTTTAGATACATCTATTTTTTGTATTACTTTTGTATTATTGGTTGTGCGAATTACTTTATTTATTCGTATTAACTAGTGTTACCAGGCAGTTGACATGGCAGCAGCTTTAAGATCTGATTAAGGGACGAAAAACATAAGCTTCTTTGCTGAAATGCTCTTTGTTCAAATTGAAGCGTAAGCCGAAAATCTGAATGCTTATTTAGTTCCATTTGAACATCTGCTTTGGATGCTACACCGTCCTGGATGATGTCAGTTTAAATATTTTTTCTGTATAACATCCGCTGACGGTCACAAGAAAATTGAGTTTTTGTAAATTTTACATAAGTGTCTCGCGAATTTTTCGAGAATAGCAGTACTTATTACATTTTTTATCTTAAACTAAAAATTTCTGTCTACAAGATGCGACCCTCCGAATTTTGCTGTTTCTATCCATTCCCACATAACATCGTCATTGTCATGATTTTTTTATATAAAAACTGAACATTTTTTCCTCCTTAAATGAAGTAAAGGAGGGGAATTTGAGCTTTTCGGTGATCTAAAAAGCATATGATCAGAGAGGTAACTTTTTTTTTTTTCATTTAAACCCCGCTAAACATCTATTGCATACTAATGATCAGCCTAACCATTATTTTCATAAAGCCTGACTACAAAAATGGCTTAAAATAAACGTTTATTCTTTTAGATTCGCCTCCGACATCTCGATGCTATTTTTGATTCTGGTATACCGAGAATAAGACGAGCTATTCCGTTCAAATGAAAGCATGTCTATTTTTAAATACTTTTACAATACTCTATTATATTTTTTATGTCTTTTTTATCACTGTCTTTTTTTTTCCAACAGTACAATAAAATAATTTTCTTAAAAGCGTAAACCATAAGATTGCATTGGACCATAATAATATATACATTTTCTCAGACATCTGCCTAATCAATTTCAACAAATAATTGCATATTTTTCTCCCAAGCATCAAAGATATCTTCTCTTATAGATCTTACACATATCTCATACAATATATATCTACGTGAGGAGGCTTCAATTTTGTCACGAATGAGGGATAAAATTATTTTTAAAATTTATTTTCATGTTTATGGCTTCTAATCTATATGCTTTTTCGAAAGAAAATTAATTAATATATCCCCATGTTAATGATGTAATATATCCCCATGTTAATGATGTAATATATCCCCATGTTAATGATGTAATATATCCCCATGTTAATGATGTAATATATCCCCATGTTAATGATGTAATAGATCCCCATGTTAATGAAAGCTGGTAACAGTTTCTAGTGGTATGTCAAGCATTTAATGAAGAACACTGAACGGAGTTTGGAAAACGACCTAAGAAAAGTGTAATAAAATTGACAGTGTTATTTCAGTTTACTTTCACAAATATTAGAGCTATAGCTATAGCCAAAAATCTAGGCTGTTAAGTAGAAGCAATCGCCGCAAGAAATACGCCCTTTATGCATAAAAATTAATTATCAAAATTGTTTCCATAAAATGGCAGCGACCTTCTGTGTATAACAGAAAAATGGTTCCAGATTTGAAAACAAGGGTGACAAACAAGGAATTGTTTTCAAATAAATTATATCAAGATCTCTAATTAAATCTTCCTGCGATTTTTTTCTATTTATTTAAAGATAGTTTGGTTTTTTTAAGTAATATTTTTATGAAATAAAAATTTATAAATACTGCAATATATACGTAATAATTTAGATGTAGATGACGCAACGGAGAACACGATTATCGAGAGTGGGAGCTTGGTGCATGAGGACGACAGCAGCTGTCTCGGCAGTTGAATACTTTCTGCCTTGGCCAACGTTCTTGATGTAGAGTCCATAAAATGACCAAAGGTTCTTTTACATCTAGCGAATACCGAATCGACAAGTTCTTTTACCTTCATTCAAAGTTTTAAAGTGTTCTGAAATGTGCTTTCTCCAACTCAACATCCATACACATCAAAACAGAAAATTTATGAAAAATAAACCATAAACCAACATACACATGATAAAGACATTTAATAACAAAAATTTCACATTAATATATTTTGCAACTGATTGAGTACACGAGTGGAATGAATTTGACCGAAACAGTATCAGCAAAAAAATTTCCTTCTAGCAAAAAATACTGCAGTTAATCGCATTCTTTCAAACTTCCATAAAAGTTATGATATTTAACGCGTATGACGCAAGATTTTAATGAGCGAGTAAAATGAAATATATTCTCATTTTGCATTGTCAAAGAGGAAAATAATAACACTCCTGCGCACTAGCATATTATTTGAAATTAAGGTCACCCACCAATACAATAAAACTGAACATAAACAACACAACATAGCTCTGAAATACATAGAATATGCCCTAAGCCCTGCCAGCGCTCACAATACGCACACCTTGTGCGTGGGGGGGAGGAAGTGAAATATTGTATTTCGTCACATGTAACGGCGAACGGCAAAAATTTAAAAACAACTGCGCGCTGTTTTCATCTCTAGCTACGTCATACATCAGCTGATGTCTTCTTTATTTTGAAGGTCAGGTGCTAAAGAGTGGAGGGGATTTCTATTTTAACTTGGCGTATGTACTTCTGGGTACAAAAAATGTAGTCGGTTATCCCTGAATGAAGTGCACTTTCATGAACTCATCTTTCCTTGCGATTCTCTGGGTCAAAATGAATACTTTTATTAAAAGCCCATAACTTAACTTAACAGTGAAAGGATATTATTGCATGAATAATGGTGCTTTTTCAAGTCAAAGGACCTAGAATTGGATTTTGGACGGCTAGAAAAAATGGATTTCTATGTGAAAAGTAAGAATTCAATTGTGTCTCTAGTGCATTTTCGGTGCATGCGAACGCAGAAAACGTGAGTTGTAAGTCATGGAGTATTTACGCTTTGCCCACTGCTCACATAAGCAGTAACCGTTTACCGTCAGGGTTGCCTTTCAATGGAAAAAAAATTACTTTTTACTTTTTTTCGCTAGAAATCCCGATTTCAGGAAGTGAAACTAAAATCGTTTGGATTAAATTGTAACCAATTTCAGTATGCAAAAGCAGTAGTTTTTTTCTCCCCCCCCCCTTCTTTTTTGTGAAAGCTTTGATTACAGCATTAAACACTGCGTACGTGATAATGAAAAGATTTATGAGGGATTCACAAATAAATGCATATTAAAACTTTTTTATGAACAGAAACAGCAAATGAAGTAAAAAAGTAGAAAATTAATGTATTTCCACTCTCTGATGGCAAATTAAATTGAGATCCGTAGGTTATTGCATATTAGACCAGATAATATAGCTCTCGTTTTTGTTTTTTAATTATTCCACCACCGTTTAAATCTTGGAAGAGGGGAATAAAATACAAAATGCATCATTGAAAAATTGTTATACACCATTCTTGATATTTTTCCTGGTTTAGCTAAATTATATTTTCGGATTTAATAATTTAATATGCTAGTACATAGCTGAGTTACTGCAGATGAAGAATAAAATCTGGAACGCGAGTAGGAAAATTGTTTTAAAAAATGGTAGAATAGATGATGCATGCAAACAATTATAATAATAATAGGTAATGTTGTAACACGTTGGTTATTTAAACAACTGAACGCCGGATGGGGAAAAATTGCATTAACCAAAATTAAAAAATGACGCGATTTTTTTTTCTTTTCTTTCTCTTCCCCCCCCCTTTTTTTTTAATAATTTTGCATTTCAACGTATTATAAATATTGTTAAAATTGCGGTCTTTTTAATGTTTCTAATGTTTAAAAATTTTATTAAAACTGCAGTTATGATCAAAATAATGGATTTATTGTAGTTTAATAAGTACAAAATGCGAAATTTTTGTTTTATTTTTTAAATATGTATATGCCAGGTTTTCAAAATTCAAGAATAATGATAGAAATACAACGTAGCTGATACTTAATGAAAAATTATTAATAGAAAAGTTACTATGCTTGGCAATTGATTACTCTCAAAATATTAAAATTAAAACCAAATTTATGGAAATTGGAAATCTAAGTCAATGCATACGTGAAATCTTGGTTTCATAGACTTTACCAAAGTGTTGATAAGTCTTGTCGAATTTCACACCACTTTTGTGCACTTTTTAGCTCATAGAGGGTCCGAGGAGAAATTTGGCGCTGTGAAATTCTGCGCTCAAAGGTATCCCACAATTGCTCAATCGGGTTGAAGTCGAGGGAGTAAGGTGGGGATATATCCTATTTGCAAGTATTCTAACACTGCGTATGCTCGATGAGGCCGAGCATTGTTATTCATGAACAGAAACGCTGGCCCAACAGCACCTCTAAACAGTTTAACTTAGGGTTTCAAAATCTAGTCCACATGTCTCTGAGCGGTTACAGAACCTTCTTGAGACATATACAGCTCGGTGCGGCTATTTGTCACGACTCCTCCCCAAATCATTAAACCGCGGTCGCGGAAGCGAGATATTTCACGGACAGGAAAGGAAAGTTGCGCGTTCTTTCCTCTCTCCAGATCAAAATATTATCTTGAATCACTGTTCAGACTATATCTGGACTTGTCTGTAAACAATATTCGGGCCCAGTCGTCTAGGCTACATTGAACATGACGACGGCGCCAGTTTAAGGTAACCTACCTCGTTCGAAGGGCGTTTTTTAAAATGTTTGTTATATTTTTGAATTTATGTGGTTTTTTAATGAACTGTACTCAAACTTAAATATAATTCTTGGAAAAGTGGTAAAAAAAATCATTATTTTGAGAAATTTATGCAAAAAAACTGAAAATTTTAGGTCAACATTAATATAAGCATCAACCATCACTGACAAGAAAATATTGATGATAAAAATCTATGTTTGGCTTTATTTTATGTATACTACTTAGATGCATACATTCAACTACAATCATTTGAAAATATTGATTCACTAGCAATACATGGCCAAATGTGTCAGTCAACACTAAAAAAAATTTTAAAATACACATGCTATTAAAGGAAAAAAGCTGCAATTTAAATTCTATGGGGTTACGTTTTTAACTTCTTGTCTGCATTATGTATAATGATGTATAAAACATGTGTGCAAAATTTCAAATAATTCTATGATGAACTTTTAGAGTTATCATGGTTGTCAAGAACATAAATCATTAAAAAAAATTAATCAAAAATCACGTTTAAAGATTTGAGATTACTGTTACATGACACTATACACAAATATTCACTTAAAATGCTCCTGCCTTATACATCGGCCCTTCATTTTTTCAAATCAATAATTTTTTTGTTTTTTGTTTTCGAAAGGTTTTCAGTTTTTGCCTATGAATTTTGGCGAAGCTTGATGAACGCCTTCGAGATCGTTAATTCTTATACCCTTGGACTGTAAAATATCCAGGAGTCATTTTAAGTGACTCAAAGATTTTAATAAAACCAGAAAATCCATCATTCCATTCATTAAATAGAATTAATTACACTGATATTGGCACCAAACATTCTACATTTTAACCCAATAAATGTGTTTTTTACTATTAAATTGGCGCAGGAAATTTGTACACAAAACAGAAATATAGAAAGCTCAACGTAAACAAAGCAATAAGTTTGAAACATTGTTGCCAAACGAAAAAGAGAAAATACATAATGAAAATACATTGCCAAATTCTCCAAACGTATCAAAATGTTTAAAATTTTTTCCTTTATAAATAACAAAGAACAAAGTGGAAATTGCATCTTTAATGTGCCCTTTAAACTTTAACGTCAGGTGTGGCAGACAGTTACTTCCGGTTCGTCGTATCTCAGAAAAACTGATATATTTCTACTTCTAATCAACATATCAACAAAAGAAAAGCTGTTCCTGATAGCTAAGAATGTGGACTTAAAAATATTAAATAAAAACAGTGAGTTTTTTAGTCTAAATTGGCCTTTTGAACGAGGTTGGTTACCTTAATCGGGCTCCACTTGAAGCTGGTGTGAGTGGGACACAAGCCGTTGGTTTTCTGTCATATAGTCCAACCTCGTTAAGCCTTCATGCAGCATCAGAATGGTTAATTCGAGTTCCTATGGCAGCCAGAAGGTCTAAAACCAAATCTCTTGTAGTTGCATCGCGGTTTCTTTGAGCTGACAACGACAGAAAACGGCCGTCTGATGTTGTTCTTGCTCTTCGTCGCCCTTGACCAGGCTGTGTATCAACTGTCCAGTGCTTAAAATTCGGCTGCAAACTCTTGATATGACACTTTGAGGGATATTCAAATCTTGGACGACCTCCATTTGTATTTAACCTCCCTATACGCTACTAGTTATTCACCCTTTTTGACTTACACTTAAATGATGCCTTTGAGGCGTAACTACTGAATACTCATCACTCTCAGAAACCACATTCGATTTAAGCATTACAGACCGGAATTCCTCATGCGTCCATTGCACACCATATTGTCAATCACAGAATCTGCATATTTACGGCGCTAAAATATACGCGGAAGTGAAATTTTATGTTAAGTTGTATTTGTTTAATATAAATAACTGCAACATTGGGAATTAGTTGCAACATTAACTTAGTGAGCACATTTTTTCTCATTAGCCTTTAATTTTGATGACCAGTGCATAAGAAATTACACACACACATACACATACATATATATATGTATACATTGCACAAACAGAGGTGGATTTTCTGGGTAACACAAATCGGAATTACGAGGGTCCTTGCTTCCAGTAGGAGCCCCCCAAATCAGTAAACATTTTTTTTTTAAATAACAAAATTATCTTCTATCTCTATAAGGTATATCACCCGCTTTCTTAGCATGCCTTCGTGGTGTAGTGGTCAGCACGCTCGGCACGTATTCAAGAGGTCCGTGGTTCGAGTCCCGGTGAGGGCATTGCTCATTTTTCACATCTCCTGCTTCCAAATAACCTAATGATTCTACATTTTAATGTAAGGGATATCCAAATTTTTTGGTGAGGTGGGTTCGCAACATTATAAATCCGGCGCTAATGTTTAAAAGAAATTGTAAGTCATTAAAAAATTATATGTTAGTGCCATTTTTTTCTCTTCATTTTAAAGAGCTATTATCGCATGTGTTGTTGTTTTATGATCGATAGTGTCATTATACAATAAAACTTCAATAAGCGTAAAATTTCGGTTAGTTGGACTGAATATCAAAATAGAGAATTTGAAAACAATGATAAGTTTCACTGAAAGGTCGAATTTCCGAATACTCTTGATTTCCCCCTACTTCTTTTAGTTTTAACTTATGGAAACTCAGTTGCATACGCAGCCTGTAATAAAGGTATGCTTTTGATGGGAGTAAAATTACTTAATATCATGCTTTTTGTTAGCTTATTAGACGGTTGCAGCCTTCTTTTAGAGTTTATTTCCTTGAGAACAGGGAAGGCTTCATTTTCATGAGAAGAAGGAGGCGAATTCTTAAGTAAAGTGCGTGAGATCTTTATGAAAACTCGAAAAGCTTCATTGAAATATTATTCAGCTATTAAGGAATTTTAAAGATGCTTGACTAGGCGAAACATCTGAAAGAAAAAATAGGAGTAGAAAAATGATAAATTATAAGGCTACATTAATTTCTTTCTTGCGAAGCTTAGATTCGTATCATTGAGGCGAAATTCAGGATTTTCCTAAATTAATCAAATTCCATTTAGAAGGATCCCACACACTTTGATAGAACTGAATGAAAATTTTATAAAAGAAGAAAGTAACTTGAAAGTAAAACCTCTAGAAAATCCGTGCAGATCAGTAACTAACAGAAAGGGAAAAGAAATTATACGCCCTTTTGTGCTTGCTTTTAATAGGGAAATGGAATTCAATCTTGGGAAGAAACATTAAAAATGTTTAAGTTCGCGGAGTTCTTCCAAGTTTGGGGTCATTCTGTCATGTCAAGCTAAGTTACGCTGCTAGAGCATTTATCACGTCATGTATATGCGGCATGGCAAATGTTAGTATTCTGAGTCCATTCGTCTTTAATTTTTATTCTGCGTGACCTGTGGTTAATATTCTAGTTTTCACGCAGTTGCCATTTGACGTTCCGTGAGATTTTTAATTTAATTTTAAATTGAGATTTAAAAGTTATTAACGCACTTCTTAATCCTTACATTCTGTGGTCAAGTTGTTTTCAAACTTTCTGACTGTGCCTCTTATTTCTTCCATGACTTCCTGCCATTAGAACAATATATACACAGAGTCCTTTCATGACCTTCGTAAGGAGGTCCTAATGAAGGTCACGGCACGATTTATAAAACTGAAAGTTTAGCCCCTGCTTCTCTAATTCTTTATCGTACAGTAGCCATCACTGGTGTGAATTATGTAAAATATTTCGTGAAATAACATATAATTTAGTATTTTTTTAATTATTAAAACAAAAGTGCCATCTCTCTATATGATTTGTTTTCACGTTTTCAGGTCGTTATGTATTGCATAAAACATAGATTAACATAAAACATATATTTTTTTCAATCATGGTCGTGTATATTGCCTCCCCCTTTCCTAAAAAAACTGGGGTAAAGGAAAGAACATGAAGAATTCTTACCGATTTTATTTAAAATCTTAATATAATCACAGAGACCAGAATAATGCAATTAAATTGTTTACTAATCTGTTAATGAAATATGACCATGAATATGATGACTAAAAGTTCCTCACATGCACATGACGTCATAAGCTTCAAATGTAACAATCACAAAGCTGCGAAGATTGGCTGGACAAGTTATAATCTTCTTCTTTAGAATAGGTACTTCATCTTTTCCCGCTTCATAACCATGGTAACGATAGTTGTGGGAAAGGTCAAATTCTCTACTTTTCTAAAATCCTGTAAAATTTAATAGCAGGAAATTAGCTTTAGATTAAATGATATTGTATTTAATTTGCAGTGTAAAAGACTTCCAGATAACTTAAAAAATTTTTATCATATTTTCCAACTATGCTAGATATGACAGAATGGAATTTTAAAATATTCTATCTGCTTCTATTTATCAGGACGTCACTTAGGTAATCTTATCATACATGTAGTGCGCCTGTAGCTATATCAAGGACAATCTGCCTACTTATATTATCTTCGGTTATCGTTGCAGATGAAAGAAAAAGTGATTGCTTAGCTTGGAAAGTGATAAGATGTCTCGTGAAAATGCTGCATGGAGTTTTATATTCGATAAATAACGAGCAATAAAATAGAGGAATTGTAACATTTTAGCAGTTTTATTCAAAAAATGAATTCCAAATTAAGCAGAATGATTAGAAATATTTTAATGATCTTTGATTTTTTTTAGATATTTTTAACTTTTTAAAACTCTAAACTTTTCAAGGTGTAAAACTGTAACTCAACTTTGTCAGATTGCAGTTGTTTTTAACAAGTTCGCTATTCTTCAACTCCTCTCAAATGCTTATGCGAGGCACTCACAGCCAGTTTTAATACGAAATATAAAATATTTTCTCAGTGAAATTCTCTATAACACATGCTTTCAAGTGTAACGAAGAATCTAAAGTTAAAAATTTTGTATTCCATTATATTACAGTGCTGTGATATTCATTGAATGCTTAAACGCTTTATTTTGGAAGATTTATAAAATGACGCTTTAAATAAAATGTAACTGGGGTGGGGGAACACCTTAAAAATAAAATCTTTAAGTAATATTTTACGTGAAACGTAAAACAAACGCAAAATGTTTACTATTTCCATTAGTGATAGTATGCATTATTATTAGGATTTCTCCTGTACAAGAAAAATCCCATTATCCGGCACTTTCGAAACTTTAGCGATGCCAGATTATATAACTAGACCTATATGTTGTTACTGAACGATACTTTTTTTTCTGTTGTTGAATGAACTTAAGAATGAAAAAAGGGCATACGGTAATTTTGCAAATACATTTTGTAAAATTGCATTATGTTAGTATTACTAATTATGATTATTATTATAATCTCACTTTTCCTTTCCGTTTCCCTACCAGAATGCAAATCAGGTTAAGAGTATTTATTTATTTTTATTAAGGCGGGGGGGGGGAATATATTTCCTCGTGCACCACAAAGTATTACATGAGGCTTACAAAAATGTAAGTTAAAAAAAAAAGACACATGAACTTTAAATAATATTATAAGGTACAAGAAGTGGGCGCAGCCCGACCCACCTAACCTACAAATTGATCTTATGGTCATAACAGGCCACACTAGTACTATAAGCTATTTTCTCCCTCCTTTCTGCATTCCTTCGTGGTGTAACGGTAGGTCGCTCGGTGCGTATCCGAGAGGTCCGTGGTTCGAGTCCCGGCGAAACAACTCCACATTTTTCGTGTTTCCTAGTTCAAAAACCTAATGACTCCGGTGCCGAACTAAAAAGGGGGGGTGTGGATGATGATTTTTCAGCAGCAGGATTTGACGATTGGTTCCCCTAATCCACAGTCTCTCTTTAAAAGGAGGAGTATATAAGGTATTTTCTGCATGCCTTCGTGGCATAACGGTAGCACACTCGGCGCTTATTTCGAGAGGTCCAGATTCGAGTGCCGACGAGGGCAGTGCGCATTTGTCATGTCTCTCGCATCAAAAATGCCTAATGACCCTACAATAGAATTATTTCAAACATCTTTGACTTAAAGGAACACACACAAAAAAGAAAAATAGTATACAAAGAAAATCATTTGTAACATTCAAAATAAACATCGATAAAGTCATTAAAAGCATGGTAGGCCAAGGGTAAAGAAGCAAAATCAAGACATTTCGGTGGCCAATTAATTTAAATTAATTTAAGTCTACATTTCAGTGAATTTCATGCATAATTAAACAAAGGGCAGTCAAAACGTAGGAGGACAGCACTTTGCTGAACGTCGAGATCACAATAACACAAATTGGAAGACGTCCAGCTTAAACCGTTCAAGATAAACATTAAATTTGTCATGCCCAGACAGAAATTGCATAACGTTAACATTGAGCAATAAATTCTTATTTTCAATCTTTCAAAGATAGTCGGAAAGAACTGATTTGCAATATCTCCCCTATCAGAAGCGATATAATCATAGTTTCATTGTTCAATCATTTTAGCTTTGAATATTTGTCGTAAATACGATTTTGGAATATTTGCTTCAACATTAATATCTTTTTTAGGTGCATTCTTAGCAAGCCAATCAACTCTCTCATTTTCAGAAATCCCGGTATGACCACGAACAAATGTAAAATCACTGAAATACGCTTCTCCAATAGATCCCCGAGAGACTACTGTATATCAACAATAATAATATAGTTGCGTGCGTATGGGTTCCTAATACATTGAATGCACAAATCCGATAAAAAAATAATAAAATTTATTTTTATCACAAGAAATATAACAAAACGCTGGATTTTTTCTCAAAAATGTTCGTACAATATCACAGTATCACGCAATATAATCAGTAGCTGTATTTTAAACTACTAAAACGTTAAATAGAACGCAATCCAAAGCGCAGAGAAAGCTAATCCGATCAACAAAATTTCAGCAGCTAAGTAAACAACAACAGCTCACTAAAGCAACTGAGCTGAGATGTTTCTCTCCGGCTTTTATAGCTTTTTAAATAGGCCGCACAAGATAAATCTAGCAATTACGGTTACAGCTAACATGGTAGTCAATTACATTTATTCAAATTAAATATCAATTACAGAAATAAACTTTTGTTCAATGTTAATTGCACGTGCTTTTGTATTTTTACTTTACCGGCGTAGCTTCCTCTTAAAATTTGTCACGCGCTGCATTGCACGGGGAAATAAAACAATTTTAATTATAATTCTACTAAAAATGTCTAACTAAATACGAAATTCATAACAATATCATTATATAATGAGATATTTTTTAGAGACTCAAGGGAGAAGAGAGAATCCGTGCAGAAATAGCTGGAAACATGTCCATCCTTATTTAGCATCTACCTGATAAACATATCCAGCAAGATAAACATATCCAGCGGTGATGTAACATTTAATATTTAATAATTTGTAAATGGCAACATTTAACATTTAATATTTAGTAGCCTGTAATTGGCAACGCTTTTGAATACATCGAAAATTGAATTATGCTGGTATTGCCATTTACAAATTATTAAATCTAATTTATTAAATCTCTGTAACATATAATAGTCTATGCTTATAAATAAATAGTTTAAAAAGTTAAACATGCACCCTCATTATTTTATAGTGGGAAATCCAGCATTAGCTAAAACAGCATTATAACTAATAGTTCGGTAACCCCTGATAACACGTAGCAGAATTCACCTTTGAACTCGAAAGAGACGCTTAGAATTAATCGTCTTTTTTTAGAGACATTCCCCAAGCTCTGCGGCTACATAAAATAAATAGAACAATACCTTGTTCATAAGCAGCTGTGCTAACATTCGCTTTAATACTAAAAATATTGCATGCAATTCTACTCAGACCACTCTGAAGTCTCTCATATTTATTGAAAACGTAGGTAATTTGCTTATTCCAGCTACATTTGCTATCCAGCAAAACACCTAAATATTTAATTTCATTCACCTTCTCAAGTTGATATCGTTTATAAACACTTGATATCCATCATAAGTAATATTTCTTCTATCAATAAACATCGTCTTAGATTTTGCATGCTTAAATTTTAGCTTAAAACTTATTGACGACTGATAAATGAAATTTAAAATATCTTGAGCATCATAAAAGCACTGTGTAAATTCTTTCCTTGAACGCAAATCAACAATCATCTACAAAGGCAGTAAATTCGCAATTGAAAAACTCAACACGTTTCTGCACTGAAAATAATAATAAAAAACTTGAGACCAAATAATGTTACTGTTTCTTTAATTCAGGAATATTTAAGAGTATTTAACCTGTGGTTTTTCGGAATGTAAGACAGAGCCTGTTTCTGCCTCTCGAGGCCACGTTGTTGGGTTTCTGCTAGCTCAGATAAGATTGTATTGTATAAAAATATTTTTAGCCCAAAAGGGATGTTAATCCAAGTGAGCTGTTAATCTCGAAAAGAATTTTGGGTTCAATCACAATAAAAGACTGTTACAC
Organism: Stegodyphus mimosarum; assembly: GCA_000611955.2. Taxonomy (NCBI): domain Eukaryota; kingdom Metazoa; phylum Arthropoda; class Arachnida; order Araneae; family Eresidae; genus Stegodyphus; species Stegodyphus mimosarum. The sequence goes on along the minus strand of KK119202.1, from coordinate 645,194 downwards.
TTTTCAAATGGTTGCCACCAGATATTATCGCCTTCTGTTATTTTTAAAGAAATGAAATTATGAAGAATCTGCATGAGTGTATGAATGTTTCTCTCCCTGTAAAAAAACGGCGGTACCAGAACCATCAAATTTTGAATAATGTAGTCTTTCACCTCAAAAATGGGCACCTGAAAGCCCGAATTTTGAATTTCGAATTTCTTCGAATTACTTCATATTTTGTAAATATTTAATGAATTTTTGATTATCAAACTCAATGATTTCAAAGCCAGCAACAGCAACACTGTGCGGAGTAAAACATTTTTATCTCCAGCTCAAGAGACTGTCTATTGAAAATTCTAAAGCTGTGTTCTTTCTAATTATTTTGTGATTTTGCTGTTGAATTGCATTTCATGTGGCGTAAATGCAAAGAACGTAATATTTAATAAATAAATTAACACACGAAACGTTAATAATGTTGCTTGAGTACTGGTTCGTATTGGATTGAATGCACAAGTCGTTGAAAAGTTAATAAAATTTATTCTTTTCACAAAAAATAAAACAAAATACTGAAATATTTCCTCAGAAATATTCGTACAATATCACAATATCTCCAACGTTAAACAGAACTCAATTCAAAACAGAGAAACTTAATTCTATCTCACAGCGAATTCGCAACAATCAATAACAGCATTAAGTAAACAAACAGTTCGCTTAAAACAGCTACAACTGAGCTGAGGTGTTTAAATGCGGCTTTTATAAGCTTTTTAATTATTCACTAAAATATTCTGGTAAAATCTATAAATATCTCGATTTTCCTCGTTGGCAACAGCAATTACGAGATATTTATTTATTATATATTAAATGCATGCGCTCTTTTGTTTTTACTTTTCCGACGAAGCTGAATTGTCTGCTTTGCACGGGAAAATAAAACAGCTTTAATTACAATTCTAAATAAATAGCTAAATAAATACGAAATTCGTAACAGTAATAAAAAGAAATTTTTTTTTAAAATCCAAATGGGCTTTAGTCCAGAAGAGCTATTAATTTCGTTTTGGCATTTCGCTTTGGTTCACTATAAAAGGCTGAATCATTTTTCAAATTGTTGCCACCACGTATGAGAGCCCTGCATTATATTTAAAGAAATTAAATACTGAACAATCTGAATGAATGTATGTATGTTTCTCGCGTTGTGAAAAAAACAGCGGTACATAAAGACTTCAAATTTTGAATAACGTAGTCCTCCACTTAAATATAGGAGTCTGGAAGCCCAAATTTTGTTTTATTATCTATTCCATATATTTTTTAAAAGTTTAACGAATTTTTGATTAAAAACTTCAACGATTTCAGATTCTTTAGAATTTCCGATACACAGTCTCGCACGCTAGAGATTTTTTTTTTCCCGTATAGTATTGCCATTGCTCGCTTTGAAATTGTTGAGTTTGATAATCAAAAATTCGTTAAAATGTTACAAAATATCAAGTCCTTTAATAAAGCAAATTTCAAATTCCAAATTCGGGCTTCCAGATACCCATATTCAGTGGAAGATTACATTATTCAAAATTTGATGGCTCTAGATACCGTTGTTTTATCACAATGCGAGAAACATTCATATATTTATGCAGATTCTTCATAATTTAATTTCTTTAAATATAACACAAGACTCTAATATTTGGTGGACAAGACTCTAATGGTGGCAACAATTTCAAAAGTGAATCGACATTTATAGTAAACCAATGTAAAATGCCAAAACAAAATTAATAGCCATTCTGGGCTAACGCCCTTTGGGCTGAAAACTCTTCTTTGGGCGTAATATAAAATCTGAAAGCTTTCAGATTTTTTTTTATTGTCTATTGTTGTTTTTTTAATTATTATTTTATATTATTAAATTATTAAATTAGCTGTTAGCTGTAATTATTATTTATTTATTTTAACTTTTTAGAAGAGAAATATAGCGTCCATGGATTTCATTACTTGTTCCTTGCTCTAAAATAGCCTAAAATGTCTGCAGCTGTTTCTGTGTTTATTTTATTTCAGAAAGCTCTCAACGATTCTTTTAAAAAGGGTATTTTTTTATTTAAAATTTATAGCTTATTTATGGAGTTAAACAAATTATCCATAGTGAAAAAACTATATACTGTATTAAACACAGTATTGCTTATTTTAGGTAATAATCTGTTTTGAAATATTTTGTTGCCTGGAATGGTAGGATAAAAAGAACAATTTCCGTTTCAAATTTAAACATTTTGAAGAAAAAGTGATCTTCTTTTGATATCAGCACCAAGACATTTTTACATCAGATGATGAAAGAAGTCTTCACCAGCTATATCTGATGATACTGTTTCAAACAACAAACTTTTTATTTAGCATAATGTTTAGCGAGCTTCAAAAATGGATCACTTTTACCAGTCAGAATCAGAAAGAGGCACTAATTAACACTGTAATACCAAATTCATGCAATTGATTAATTTATAGCTCAATATACCATCGTTCGGAATTCTTAAGCAGATATCGTTCTCAGAGTCTAAGTACACTGCACCCTAGTCAGTCATAATTCCCACACGTAAGTTTCAAATCGTTAGACATTACAGTTTGACTCTCCAAAACCTTAGGAGCAGATGCAGTGAAATTTTCGATTACCAATATATTCCTGCATCTATGTGAAACGCTCATTTGCAAAGTCTTCTTCTCCTGAGCCTTCTGAGCTTTAGAATATTTTTGGAAAGGTACTGAATATCGCTTTGAGAATTTTGCATATGATAGGAAAAAAAAAATTACAGATTTTTTGCATATTTTAAAAATCGTATCAAACGGAAATTTAAGACCCCAAAAAGAGGAGTCGGGAGTTAATGACCTACGAAAATCCTAACTTTAAAAAAAAAAAAAAATTCTTTATCTTGCAACGTGAAACATCATTTTAAGATTGTTTTTTGTTACTGAAGGCAACTTCTTTGAATAGAAACTGAATTGAACAAGCCGCGATTTTTTTTTTTTTAACAGCGCGAACTTTCTTCTGTAGGATGGCATTACTATTTCACAAAACGCGAAATTTGATTAAAGGGAATTCTGCTTCGAATTGCGAAAGCTTGACATGCGACTATTCTGATAGTGTGATAGCTGTATCCGTAATTTCTGCTCTAAGAGCCTGGAGAACGCTGACCTTGAATTCTTGGCATTTTTGCTGCAGAGAAATTTGAAGTAATACGTGTTCGCGACGGTGCTAGTTGTATCAACTGAAGACTAATACGAAAAGACTTCAATTATCGTAAGGTAAAATTAACTTTTACTGTTTCTGGCTTGCCTTGCATTTATCCATGTAGTAAACTTATCATAAAAAAGTAAGCAAATAGAAAATTTTTACCGGCTTTAATCTGAGATGAATCGCGATAAGGGATGATCGCTGTTATCAAGTTGTAGTTCTGTAATTTTCCACATGAGAGGGTTAGATAACAGGTCCTGGATAATGGCACGGATTTCAAATGCTTTATTCAGTCATAAGTAATATATTATTTATTATTTGGCCAATCTAGAAAGTTTAATGACAAATTTTTCGTTGATCATTAAAACGATTATATTACAGTGTATCGTGTGTAACAGAATAAAATGTGAAGTTATTATAAATGATTATCGAAAATTTTAATTAATGTTCGTTCAGCGGAACGCGATGTTAGAAGAAGTTAAAATGCTTTGATGTCTATCTGCATTATTGAAACTTAAAATTTGTGTTTAGGTTCAAAATTTTTATTTTCCCCAATTTAGAAATTTTAGTGGTTTTTTTTTTTTTTTTTTTTTAAACCTGTGGTGATTAAAGTGATTATACTACAGTGTATCATAATAGAATAAAATGGGAAATTGCTATAAATGATTTATCGAAAATTTTATTTAATGTTTGCGTTAATTTACCTCCAAAATAAATTCATGCTGGAGGAGGTATTGGCAGTATAAAATTGTAACTTTTTTTATTGCTGTGTGTGGTTTATTTTTATTTTTCTTTGGAAATATAATTTTGTAATTGCTGAATTTTTTTTTTTGTTGTGTTTTCTTCCATCTCCTAATTTATAAACTTCATTATATCAAAACAGATGCAAGTAGAAGAAAATTTTTTAATAATAAAAAATGCAGATTCTTTAGAGAAGTTTACATTAGGAACATAGCATTAAATTCAACATTCTCTCAAGTTGTCTAAAATTTTAACTTTAAGTATTCAGATTTCTACTGTATATTCTGTGTGTAAAAAAGGTGTCTTAAGGTATTTTTCGTAGTGTACTACTTGTATAATTTAAATATGTGTTTCCTTGCTAGTAATATGTTATTATGGACTTCACGTAACACCCTTAAGCATGCATATTATAAAAGGCATGAGCCATTTTATCCATTGTTATACATCCTAAGATTTGTTGTCACTTGTATATTGTGGGTGGAATGCTGTATAACCCACATTTTATGTTATTTGAAATATTATATCTTATTTTCTTTAATGATCTAAAATATCATCATAATGAATGGAGTGCTATAAAAACGAGAAAAATAAATAGTTGCTTAAATCTAGCTAGTATATGATTTTTAAATATATCTCCTGATAAATTTAAATGAAACCTTGTGCTGCTCAGAAGGTCAAAGAAGTTTTTAGCTGTGAGTGCGTGACATACATTTTATATATAATTTTTATTGTTTGTTACTGTGTAATGTATGCCATGCATTTTTTATTTATGAAGAGGGTTAAAAAAGTAATAAAAAACTTATCTTTTAATTGATCTCTTAAGCAGAAAAAGTTGATAAGTTTGCTACCATTTTTTTTTTAATTCTTTTGGAGGAGAGGTAAACATAAATCATTTTCATCATAATCTTGACTGTCATTTTATGTTTCATCATTCTGTTATATAATTATGCCACTGAATGAAATCATTAATCAAAAAATTTAGTTAAATGTTCAAACTAATAATTGTTTTAGGTTCAAAATGTGGAGATTTTTAAAGAACCGCAAGGAATTTGCAAGCTATGTATATAAAGCAAAATCAAGACATTCACAAGAAAGACAGAAATCTTCTGGGAAGGTCTGTAAAGAATGTTAAATTTTTTTTTTTATTAAACTTCCATTTTATTTAGTTTGTATATTCCCTTTTTTCTGAATAAGTCCATATGTATTTTATTTTATTTTAGATATTGCTGTTGAATTTCATCTTAGGTTTAGTTATGTTTTTAAAAGAATATATTAGGTCAAGATGATCACTGGTACATATCGCGAAGCACGACCTCACCAGTTTTTCAACTTGGTCAGAATGTATTAGGCGTAATATTTTTATGTAATTGCAAAATTTAATAATTTGAGTTTGTTCCTTTAATGTGCATATAAAGTAATATGAAAAGTTCATTAAGCAGTGTTTATTTTCTGCAAAATTTAATTAAAGATGCAGAATATCTTGAATTTATGAAATATAAGTTTGAATTTATGAAATATAAGTTTCAGATCGTATTCAGTTAAAAAAAGTACAAATTCTGCTTAAGAAGAGGGTTCTAAACGGATTCTCAATGAAAGAAAGTTATAAATTTCATTGAGAATAAATTTTAATTAATGTACTTTTTAGTATACTCCAAAATTGAAACTAAGTAGTTGTAACTTAAATTGCTAATAGATATTGAACTGCTTCATAAGAGTTTATCTCTTCTAATTTATTCATTTGTTGGGCTGTCATTATGTAGTGATTATAATTTAATATTTGACATGATCTCATCATAAACAATAAAAGATTTCTAATAATAATTTGTTTAAGAATAAAGTACGGAAAGTTATATTTTGCAAAAGCAGTTTTTTCTAACTTTCTGATAAGAATTTCAGATTTGATTTTGTTTATCTGATTTGTTCAATATAAAACATGATGTGATGCACATATTTTTTACATTATTTGTTTCACAGGTATTAGCCATTCGTAGGGAAGATGCTTCTGTATGGGAAAGAAGAGCGCCATTAGCTCCTCAACATGTCAAACAGTTGACTAAGGATGGTATAAAGGTTTTAGTGCAGCCCTCGAACAGAAGGGCATATCCCATGCAGGTTTGTTTTAAATCTCTGTGTATTTTTAAGTTCATTTATGATTTTGTTAATATTATTTGCAGTTTTGTTATAAAGTCTGAGCATTTTAATAAAATTGTCATTATTATTCATGGCTTTTGTCTGTTAAATTATGTAAAATATGTAACAGAATTCCTGTTTGGAAAATGTAGACTTACTTTCTCCCAATAATATAAAAAATTAGAATATTTAGAATAATAAATTTGTGATTTTTATCTTTGTGCATGCAAAAATAGCATGTAAATATGTAAAGGTATTAGAGGGTGTTCCCCCCCCCCAAAGTGTATGTTTGTAAATATAGAGGATCTTTAACCTCGTTATAAAATAATGAGTGTGCACTTCAAAGTGTTGCCAATTACAGGTTACTAAATATTAAATGTTGCCATTTACAAATTATTAAATATTAACTGTTACATTTTCCGTTTTTTTAAGAGTTCAAAAGTTTGTTTTTAGTCTAAAATCAGTCCAGATAACTTGCCAGCTCTCTAATTACTCTCACACTTCTAGTTCTTTGCTCACCATCCCTTGTCACTGTCCCGAACATAGCAAAATAAGAATATTTTGTTAGGTTCAACAACTGTGACCATTGAATTTACCCATTCAGTTGGTCTCTTACTTTGTCTGTAACATTTAAATTTTCCATTCTTTGTAGTTTGTTTTTTACTTCACAGGTTACTAAATATTAAATGTTGCCATTTATAAATTATTGAATATTAACTGTTACACTCATCATTTCCTCTAAAGAATTATTCACTCAGATATAATCTACATGAAGTTAATAATTTAGGTACTTGCATGTTATCACAACCACCCTGATAAAAATTGCCAGAGCTTCAGAATACACCAAAACCTGGTAATCAGGTGCATAGGCAACAACGTGCATGACAAATATTCACTTTCCAAAGTCGACATTTTTGTATGCATTCTTTTTGTTGTATTCCAAGTTCCAATGGCTTTTATTATTTTTTGTTTTAACTCATTTTTAAAATTTTTGCTCGTAAAATTTTCACATGATGGAAGAAAAAGAGGTGAAATTTCTGTAGGAATGCATTATTTTGCTGCAAAATTACTGAAGGAGCAACGTTTCAAATTCTTTCTCAAAGCGCAGAAAATTTCCACCTCAACAAAAACAAAAATCCATTTGTAACTAGCTTCTACTGATTATATAATAGAATAAATATATGGTTGAAATATATCTCTATACTTATCTCTCTTCAATCCTCTAACAAATAAATTTCTCTATACTTATCTCCTTTCCAACATAATTAGATCAGAATATTCTGATTGCCACAGTCTTCTGATTGCTCATGCTCACTATGTATTGAGTGATTGACTAAACCAACTAGTCATTTTTTTAGCTCAATGATATATCTTTTCAGCTTTTCTTATCTGCTTGCCTGTGTCCAAATTTAACAAAGTATCCTTACAAACCATACAGGCTGATGTTCACTTAGTTGTATTCTTATATTTCAGCTTTTTGCTTAATATATTTCCTATGTAGTGCATTTTCCTTGCATGCTCTAAGTTGGTTTTAAATTGTTTACTATTGTTACGAATTTCACATTTATTTGGCTATTTATTTAGAATTGTAATTAGATTTGCTTCATGTTGCCTTAGCAACGCAGACGATTTTTGAAGAGAAAGCTACGTCGAAAAAAAATAGCAATAAAAATAAAAGAGCGCGTGCATTTAATGCTTAATAAATAAATATCTCGTAATTACTGTTGCCATCCAGAAAAATCTAGAAAAATCGTGATTGTTCTACTGATAATTAAAAAGCTTATAAAAGCCGAGGTGAAACACCTCATCTCAGTTAGTTAGTGAGTTAGTTGTTGTTGTTGCTGTTATACTTGTAGCTGTAAAAAGCGAACTGCTGTTTGTTTACTTAATGCTGTATTGATTGTAGTGATTTCGCTGTGAGATAGAACTACTTTATCTGTTTTGAACTGAGTTTTTGCTAAACGTTTGAGATATTGTGATATTGTGCGAAGATTTGTGAAGAAATATTTCAGCATTTTAATTTATTTATTGTGGAAAGAATAAATTTTTGTTAACTTTTTACGACTTGTGCATTCAATATATTACGAACCCGTACACACGTAAGACTATTAATGTATTTATTTCTTGAGCATTTATTTGCATGTAAAATTGCATTTGGTTATAACAGTTTTCGAGTTGTCTTTTTTATACACTGCGTAACCACTTCATTATGACCACCTCATTATTCGTTGGGCCATCATTTGTCGTTAATACAGTGTTCAAATCTTCTTCTCTTGATTCTATGAATTGTTGATAAGTTACTTGTGAAATTGAGACCATGCTTCATGAATAGCACTTTCCACTCATGTCAGATTGGATGATTGCAGATCTAGCTGTTTAATGATTCTTTTAAACCTCATTTCACAAACACTCGTTGGGAGTGAGATCTGGAGATTGTGGAGGCCACCTAAGCAAATTAAATTCTCTTTCATTTTCTTCAAACAAACCTGTACAACACCAGCACTATTGACAGAACGCATTATCTTATTGAAAGTAGCCATTACCATTGGGATAAACCATCAAAATTACAGGATATGCTTCGTCAGTAACAATGTTTAAGATATGATGTCTTATTCAGATATTTATAAACACAAATTAAACCACCCAAAGCATGCAAAGAAAACATCCCCCTTATTTGCACCATTGCCTCCACAGCTTGAAGGGTTGTAGTGGTGTATTTCGCATCCATACTTTCGTGCTGTTTCCTCCAAATTCTGACTTGCTGATCTGGATAGTGTAACTGAAAATATCATTCATTGGGGCACATAACGTATTTCTAGTTACCCGCTATCTATCTAATCCTTGTGCTCTTATGTTAGTTTAAAAGGGGATTTATTTTGTTAAGTTGCAGATAGCAACAGCATTCAAATTTGCCTTCAGCTTCCATATCCCACACAATGCATTGTATGGTGAACAGTGCATTCAAGGATCTCTTGAAATAATCCTTGATAAAAACCTGTTGCGCTATTTCCATTCTTCTTTTTTATAAGTCACTAAACTCTCCATTCTACTTGAGCATTCACCAGTCAGTGATGAACCCAGGCTATGTGTTGCAGCTTAGTTTTTTTTTTTTTTTTTTTTTTTTTTTTTTTTTTTTTTTTTTTTTTTTGCAGGCTCTGTCTTGACACCCACTATTTAAACACTTTTATTACAACTGCTATTGAAGATTTGAAAAGTGTGACGGTTTCACTGAACTCACTGTATGGCTTCAATTTCCTATGGTCATTTCATGTTCAAAGTCCAGTAAATCATACTTTTTCTCTCATATGTTCACAAACAATTCGCCTATAATATTGTCTCAGGAACTAAGCTTTACTTCTTATACTAGCCTTTAGTGGCAACAGTGTGACACCATAGCTAATTTGCTTTAAACTGTCAAGTGGTCATAATAAAGTGGCCACTCAGAATGTGTACAGAGTGATTAAAAACTAGAGGAACAAACTTCTAGGAGGGGTAGGGAACACCTAGATGACTCGGATTCACATAGCAATGAAGGGTCAGACATGCAATCCTAACAAGATAGGGGATAAATGCTTAGAACTTTGAGCACTTGTTGTGAAACTGAAAGCGTATATGTTTTGTAAATTATTGCTAAATAAAGAGTTTTTTCACCTGTTATTGATTTGTGATTCCTGCATCTTTGTTTATCCTCCAGTTCATCAGGGGTAGTAGGGAAGAAAATTGTTGGAATTCATCATGATTGCAAACTGACATTTAACTCTTTGAAATCCAAACTCTTCGTTAACTTGTATCCTTAAAATACTGAACCACCCAAAATACTTTTCCAGTTTCACAGCAGTTTCCTCCCCTGCCTGTCCAATTAACACAGAAATAGGGGTGAAAATTTCGAATGACATTTTTATACGCTTTCAAGATTTCATTAGCCTTTGACTCCATTCTTTATAAACCTAATCTGTAGGTCGTAATCTGAAATCAGAGAATCAAAAATGAAATGTCACCTGCAACCTAAAGATAAGAAACCACAATTAAACCTCTTAGGACAAGCTGTCTGTAGTAAACTGATACAGCGCATTTGGGAAAACTGTACCTGCTACTGCAAAACCTTGGGAGGGAAGAAAACAAGATCACAATCTCGGCCGTTCTGGGGCGGTTGCAGTAATCTAAATGAAGAGCCGTGTAGGGTGGTTTGTTTGTAAAAGACTTAAAGACCATAAAAATAAGTCCAACTTTTCTGAAGATGAAGGTCCTTAGTATTTCATAACATGGTGTAAGGCATAGAATCTTGGACATTCTGGAATCCACTGGGCATTTTGAAATGTTGCATCTTCATGGCTACCATGGTTGCCTGTTGTATCTTAAAATGTTGAAAATTGTATGTGGTGCCTACAATCCAAACCTTCAAGCAACTTCATTGTGAGGAAAATTATGACTTAGTTTAAGCTTATGATCAATAAATGTCAATTTATGATCCAAGGTATATTCATTTTTTCCTTCCTAACATCTCCATAGGTGGCTCTAGACATTTTTCCTGAGACAGTCCTTAGTAGCTCCCCTATCTCATTACGACCTCATTTCCAATCCTGCATTGCTATGTAATTCATAGTTGTCTAAGTGCACCCTACCCTTCCTAGAAGTTGTTCCTGTAGTTCTGAATCATCCTGTATGCTTAAAGAGTATTGCTTTAAGCATACCCTAAGCTACTATACATGCATTATAAAACTATTAATTCTCAAAATTCCTCTAAGCTTTTTCTTAATCAGAAGATTATCTGTTTTTGCAATCCCAAAATTATGTGTATGTTTTCTGATTTGTAATTAATTGTTTTCATCTGTTTGTCTTTTAAAGCTCAGTTGTATAATGTTTGACAATATTGTTACATAAGGTCTAAAAGGAAATGTAAAAATCCTATTTCCTAATTTCTAATGTTTAAATCAAAAAGATTTTAAAGCAGTAGAACCTTCCTTTTTTTTTTTTTTGAGAAATAAACTGCTCATAATTTATATGTCTGTTTCTTCTTTTTTATCTCAAACTCTCAACAAAAAAGATGTCTTCCCTGTGTAGTTGTTGTTTTAATATAGGGATGAAGTTTATTCCCATGCTAAAATAACTTGATTAATAATGTAATTGATTTTGTTAAAAATGCAGTTTTTAGTGAAAAGGCATTTTTTAACCTTGTATCTATTTACTTTTTCACTTTTTTTTTCCTTTTTTTTAATAACAGCATATTTACTTAAGAAAATTAAATTCTTCTGTATAATTTTAGGCTTACATCAATGCAGGTGCAATAATTCAGGAAGATATTAGTGAAGCTCCTGTTATAATTGGTGTGAAACAAGTTCCTATTGATAAACTTTTGCCTGACAAAACATACTGTTTCTTCTCGCACACTATTAAAGCTCAAGAAGCGAACATGCCTATGCTGGACTGTATACTTGAAAGGGTTTGTATATAATTTCTTATGCTTGATGCAAGATTTTGTTTGACAGCAACTATTAAATATAATTTGCATTTAAAATTGACATAGAGTTCTAGAATATAAAGTTTAATCATGTCTGTTCATTATTGGATTATTATATATTTTTTATATTCTTTGAATTTCTTTAATTTGCTGTGTTCTAACATTACTATTTTTTTTGTTTTAGAGTGCCAGATTTGCGTGAAACTCTTACTGAATTACTTTTTGTTTTACTAAGTAAATGTTATCAAAACTCTTAATATTATGTTTATTTATTTATAATTTATTAGAATATACATCGCAAATTATATCTGTTGTAAAGCCGTATCTGGTCAGTGCTTTGATTAATGGAAACTAGTCATCCTATTTGTTAAATGTTCTTTATTTTTTAATTGCTTACCCTTAACCCCTTACTCGTCGCAAAATTTTTGACAAAATTTATTCAAAAATCATCAGTTTTTATTAACGTTTTTTAATGTTTATGAAATTTAAAATAAATTGATGTATAAAAAAACTATATTTTTCGTTAAATTTAACGGTTTTTTTAAACATGAAAAATTTTTTATTAACTTATTTTACTTTATACTTGGCTTTCCTCTTACACCCAAGCTAGGCAGAGAAACTTCAATGCAGGCCTTTAAGATTATATGTAAATTTTGGAGTGAGAAAAATCACGTACGTTTAAATAACACGCACTGTTATTTTCAAATAGTAATGCTTTTATTCAACATCAATAATAGCTGTAATAGTTTTTCAAAAGTTTAATAATTTTTCTGGGTATCATAAAGTTTGAAACATGGTATGCACATTGCAATCTTTCCAGTAAAACCTCGTTTCTCTCCTAATTCATTTTCCATTTGCATTCTTCTTTAATAAACACACTTTACATTCTCTTGAAGGATTTTCTTTTTTTCCCGTAGGTAGTATAGGTTCCAAAAAATGTCGTTCAAATAAACGATTTGATGGCGCTTCACTCGATGGACGACCTTGTCTTGAAAAATTGATAAAAGTGTGATATTTGTTAATTATTTCATCAATTAAATCGAGTCTAAACTTTAAATGTGACATTTTTCAACCTACTTTTTTATAAACTTGAAAACTATTGAAAACAGCTTGATCTAAAGGTGAAAAAATATTTTTTTTTGCCCACCGTTTCTTGCTACTTGATAACTAGAAAGGTATTGATCTGCAAGATCAACACCTTCCATTGTTTTATTGTAGTCAATTATAACCTTTGGTTTTGTTTTCAGTCTTTTACTTTGTATCGTTACTTCATCAGTTTCAGAATCACGAAAAGATGATAACATTGTTACTTCCTTTTTGTCCTTCCATTTGAGAGCGAGGATTTTGCCACGTCTAAATGATATAACTTCGTCAGTTTTTAATTTTTTATTTTTCAATGCTAAAGGTAAATCCTTTTTGTTTTGTCTAACAGTTCCAACCACATCTGTTTGATAAGTCAAAAGGATATCGCATAATTCTGGTGAAGTATAATAATTATCTAAGGTGATGCAATAGCCTTGTTTCAATAATGGCATTATCAGAGTCATAACAGCTTGTGAAGGTATCGAGAGCGATCAGAATTTAGGATGAAACAAAGAACATTTCCCGGTATATATGATAAATGACCAAATATAACCAGAACTAGATTCGCTTAGCATATATGTTTTGATACCAAATTTTGCTTTTTTCAAGGTTATGTATTGGCGCCAGGATGAACGTCCTTTGCACAACATCAGCGTTTCATCTATAGTAATATCTCTTTCTGGAGTAATTGTGTTTTGATATACTTTATTCAGATGCTCGCAAATAGGCCAAATTTTGTAGAGTTTCGGGTTAGGATGATTTTCTCGATCATAAGCATCATTGTTCACAAAATGCAAGTATTTTTTTATTTCACATATCAATTATATGTCATAATCTTATGGAAAAAAGGAGTTTCTATTGATGCTTTCTTAGTATAATACATGCTTTCTTCAGGTTTTTTTATAATACCTTCTAAAACTGAAAGTGCAAGAAGCAAATGAATTTCATGTGAAGATACAGGTTTCCATTCTGTTCTACCTTTCAGGTTCCTGTTACCAACAACATTACCTGATTGCTCAGCATAACGATTAGTCTCTTTTACAATTATATCCACTATTTCATCATTTATAAAATGTTCATAATATTGTAAAACGCCTACACTGGCTTGAAATGAAACATTAACTTTAGGCAATAATTTGAACTGAAAACGTGGAGGAGAAATATCTGGAACATCCGGTATAATTTGGTTCCATTGGCGCCCTGTTAAGAGTTGCGCGAGATCTTCACTATCTTCTGAATCCGATACTTCAGAATCAAAAGCATCTGAAAAGAAACTGCCTTCTGAATTATTTCCCGATTTTTCAAGACTTAAATCCTCTTCTTCACTTGAACTACTCATTTTACAAGCATTAAACACAAAAAAGCAATGAGCACTAAAACTGCATCTTTTCAAAATATATTCTAACGGAAGAAATATTCTGAATCTACATACTACTGTTATCTAATTAACTTACAAGTACTGTGCTGCCATCTGTGAGCCTTCTGTGTAAATAGAATTGATACGGTCATGATAAAAATTGGTATTCCCTTGACTTCTTATTGCAAAAGCAGAGCCCGTGTGAGATACGGGTACGACAAAATTTATTCGTATTGGTTGCCCGTATGAGACACTGGCACGACGACTAAGGGGTTAATACTTATCTTTAGTTTCCTTGAGTTGATGTCAGTATCTCAATATCTTTATAGTGTTTCTATGCCAGAAACTTTATAATAAGAAAAAGTTAATAGTATCATATTTGCATTATTTTTTCAATATTTCTTACTGTTTCTGTGTGTTTATCATAATGAATAGTTATATAGTAACCACTCGAATTATGTTAGTATAATGTGCTCCATAAATCTTTACTAACTTGAATTTTATGTAAGGTGAAGTTTTTAATTCCTTAAGTGTAACTTTGTAAGAAATTCTGATATATATTATTATTATATAT
>KK119202.1:546550-630649 GCA_000611955.2 Stegodyphus mimosarum | reverse complement strand
ATATATATGTATAATATTTATACTTTGCTATTTTGTAAATGAAACAACATGCAGTAGTATTTACTGAAATAAAAACTTTTAAAATGAAAAATACGTTAAAAAATATGAAAAAAAAAACTGAAATAACACTTTTCAATTAAAAAAAGGGCTTGTGGCAGCTGGTTTGACTGTGGAGTGAGAGAGTAGATACTAAAAGTGGATAGTTTTAGAAAGAAATTCTGTACTGGGACAATTTGGCCTGTCTTGATGTTGTGATAGTCAAGGGTACTTGGGATCATCTGAGATATCATCTTGACATTGTATCGAGCAGCATCTAAACAACATGTTTAGAGCAGATTGTGGAATCAGCTGAAGTACCCAGTAATCATTCTGAAATTAATGAATTTGGTGATGTAGTCCAGCTGTTTTGCCACCTGGATGAAACTTTTCCTGTTAATATTTTATCTCTAGAAATTTTTAAATTGCCAAATGTTAAAAATATGTGTCTTACAACATTCTGTATATGGGAAAGCCAAAATTTAGACACAGAATCTCTACATCATTAGCTTTTTGTGAAATTTGTTATTCTTTGGTGTCAGTTTATTTTTACTCCCTTGTATACGAAGTAAAAAGGAAGTATTGTAATCGCGAAAAATTTCGGATATCATGTTTCAACGAAAATATCCATTTTAACCACTATCAAATCCAACTTAACAATGTTTTTGCATGACATCTGTTTATAAGGACAGAATAAAGGACTCTTCCCCCCCCCCAAAAAAATTATAAAACAGATTTAAAATGGATTCTGAAGAGATTTTTTTGTGGTGTCTGTGCATATGTACATATGTATGCATCTCACATAACTCAAAAACGAATAGCATCAGAACGTTGAAATTTTCTATATAGGACTGCTATAACATGTTGATGTGCGCCTCCTATTTTGGTTGCAGTCGGCCACACCAAAAGTATATAAATATATTTATATAATATATTTGTATATAATATATTTGTTACTCGACTTGGTGGTCTCAGTTTCTTTATTCTTATGTCTCTAAATTGTGCTTTTTTTTTTTTTTTTGCTTAAAAATGATGGAATTATGTTCATATCTTTTATGTCTTTAATTAACCTGTATGTTATAGTTATAAAATTATCAACAATTTAAAAGTTATTTAAGTGCGGCTAAGCCTATGTTTTTTTGGCCATAGCAGCCATATTTGTGTACATTTGAAACTAAGCTTCGCAATAACAATGTAGCATCTTCTTTTATTATTGTGAATTAAATTTTGCTTAATCCATTGTGGAATTATCATTTAAGTTATTAAATTATTCCATATATTGACTTAGCATAGTGTCTACAACAAACTAAGTAAGTTTCTATGCCTTCAGTTTTTTTTTACCGAGTGAGGCCAAAAATAAACTTTCAGTTTTGTGCACAGAAAAATCTGTCTTCTTGCCAGCTGGCCTAATTGCTTGTTTTTGCATAGAAACTGTAATTTTAAATTTAAACAATTTTTTTTAAGTTGTTTTAATTGTATTTGGTGTTTTATGTTTTTCAATATTTTTTAATTTTGAATATAGGTATTTTGAATTTTTATGTATTTTTGCCTTGTCGTGAAGTGAGAACTGAATTAATTTAATGAGAAGTACTCAATTGTCTGTGAAAAACTTTTTCTTTAATTTCTTTTATACATCATTTTAGATTTATTATAGTATTTGAACAGAACTTGTGACAACGATTAGATAATTTTTCAGAAGATATAATTTTTGCGCATTTTGAGTTATGAATGAGATGTAACGCTGTTAAGTGAACCTAGTGCGAGAGTATTGCTATGGTAAAAAAATATAGTGAATTTGAAAGAGTGCTTCTATTCTATTATGGTTTATGCTCTATCAACAAAGTAGCTTTAATTCAATCCAATAAGTTTAAATAAAATGAGGAAAAAATGTGTATAATTTAATATTCCGTACAAGGAAGTCATGTGGTATACACATCAGATTTTTTGTTCTATGATTGAAAATACATACATATTTCGTTTAGAAATTTAATTTTTGATAAATTTCAAGTAAAAAATTCGCTGTTATGTTGATAGTATTTAGGAAAACTAAATGACCATTAAAGACTTAATGATTATTTTTAGTATATTATCCCAATTTTTTAAATAAGTCTAAAAGTCTATTCTGTTGCCTGTGAAAGAAATATTAGCTAGTGTCAGTAATATTCCACCTTGAGTAAATTAGGTATATGTATAACTTTTAATATCCTAAGTTCCTGTATTAAACCCCATTTGTATTCAAATGCACAATAAATATATTAGTCTATCTGGCTACTTGTATCAGCTTAAATTTTGTGACATGCATTCAGATACTGTTGCATATGTTGTAAAAGAAACAAATGCTATGTATGTTTGAATGAAATAATGGTTTTAGGTTGTCCAGTGGTACATAAAACTTGCATAGACAAATAGAACTTTTTGTCCACCTGGAACTTATGTATTCCAATGAATACAAACTTAGTTTAAAAAACTGATATAAATATGATATGTGTTAAAAATATATTACATGACATTAGGAAACATGTATGATATGTAAATCAAAAGATACTAGTAAACAAGTGACCTTTTTTTTTTTTCTTTTTTAATATAGTGATAGTCAGTATCTTAAACTCTTTATTAGCTGTGGCACTATAATATAATGAAGGTAATATTACAAAATTTAATTTTATTTATTTTATTAATATTACAAAATCATATTTTGAAATCATTCTAAATCTTATTTTTGAAAAGTAAAAGAATCAGTTTAAATCAGAAGGCAGATATATTCCTGTGTAATTATGGCAAAGAAATTCACTTAATATCTGTCGAAAAGTACTGTTAATTTTTTAAACCCTTTTTTTCCTTTTTATTCTCTGCAATTGTTAGATCTTACTAGAGTCATATTAGAATTTATTATAAATATAGACCGTTTGTTTTTAACTAAAATTAATCAAATAATTTCCTTTCTCAAAAAGTTTGAAGTTTTGTTTCAGTGATATCTATTTTATTTTAAAAGTTTTTGCAAACCAGATAAACTATGATGCTTACTGTTATTTTAATATTTAGTTGGAATCATTATTAATATAATGATATGTTTAATTTTTGTTTAGAATATACGATTAATCGATTATGAAAAACTGGTTGATGCCAAAGGTCAGCGTGTTGTAGCTTTTGGAAAATTTGCTGGAGTAGCTGGGACGGTGAACATTTTGCATGGTCTAGGTCTTCGGCTTTTGGCACTTGGCCATCACACACCTTTTATGGTAGGTTATGTAATAATTATATTTTTGACACAATTGCATTTTCTTATATTTAAAAATTTTAACACTTAATGTATGAAATCTCTTAATCTATTTCAAGCAGCATTTTCAAGCTCATGCTTGAAGGCATTGGTTTGTAACAGAAAGGCAAGTAATATTGTAAATTACATGTTCTTTATTAAACTTCTCAAATTTGCAATTTAGGCCCTTTCCTCCTCCTTTTCTAGAAATTTAAAATGAAAAATTTTCTTTTAATTTCAAAATATAATCTTTTATCATCATTGGGGCATTTACTTTGTAATTTAATGGTTCAGGTTATTATTTGTAAATAAAAACATGGGTATTTTTAATGGTCTGGCATTTTTTTTAAACAATTATCCCTAATTTAATAAATCTCTGTGTTTAAAAGTGTATATGTACCTGCAAGACTAATTACATTGTTTTTACTGAATGACTGAGTGAAATGGAGAATAATAACATCTAAGCATTTTGTAAATTCTTGTTTTATGGATTGTGTACCATACATGTCTTGAAGGAAATGTATTCTTGCAGGACATTAGATAAGATACATTGGTGGTGAAATTATTTTTCTTTTTAATGTTTTCCAGAAGAACAAAACTTCTTATTGTAATGTAAGGAAAAATCGCATCACACAAGGCATCTATAGGTTGCTGGTTATATTCTAATTTTATTGTTACGCCAATTTAAGGTCACTACCTTCACATTGGTTCACAAATTTAAGACCATTGCCTTCATATTAATGAATGATGGACTCGCTGTTCATTTGCACTCAGCAGTCAAGGGCACTCAGAGTGTCTTAAGCATGGCATGCAAATTCAGCAACCAAATAATCAAAGAAAAACTAAGTTTACCTCTTAAGGGAACAGAAAAACTTTGGAGGAAAAACTTTACATCTCTAATAGCTCATGAGGTAAAACTGAACTGAATTCTATTAATTTTAAATTTGTTTTTACTTGGAACAAACTAACATGGATGAACTAAAACTAAACAGCGCTAGTGGGCTACGGCCTGCAGTGCCCTTTTTCTACTTTCTTGACCTTTTTGGGCCCCGGAGTGCATCAGCATATACCCTGGACAAGTGGTCAGCTTGTCGCAGGACCCCCCGGTGTTTAGTTCCCAAGTAAACTTGGTACTCATTTTATCGACCCATTCGGAAGAAAGGCTGAGTCAACCTTGCCCAGCACGGGGATCGAACCCTGGACTTGTGGTGCAGCTGCACGACGCGCTAGCCACTTCACCACCGGGCGGTCAATATGCATGACTATGGGAAAGAATTTATGATAAGCATCACTACAACTCATGAAGTTAAACTAGGATTTATTTATTTACATTAAAATGAAAAGTAAAAAGAAGAAAAATCGTCACCACTTAACACGTCTGCGTTCACTAACATCAGTCTCTGGTCTGACCACACCTTAATCTAGATGGTGCTTTTTTATAATCTTAGTTACAGTTCCTGCATGACTAACATGTACATTTAATCCATGCTGCATGAAAGATCAAAAGCAATTTCTAACATATCTGAACACTTGAAACACCCAAGAGGAGTTTTACTACAACCATTAGCAAGTATATAAAATTAACATAAAAAGACATGCATTAAAATAAAACATATTACTCTAAAACATTCACTTAATGCAATAAATTCCAAAATAAAATATAAAAATTCTAGAAGTTCAAAAGTACCATGTTCAGAGTTTGTAATAGCTGTTGGTAACAAGCAAAGTTTTGCTGTTGGACGTTTTGGTATTCCATTTTCAGTCTGTACATCAACTGCATGCATTCAGTTGTCTTTACCAGGATGCACCTGTATAATAATCAATATTTGTGTCAAAAGTTATCTGTTTGCCAAGCTGTAAACTTGAAGCTTCTGCATTGAGGATAACTTTTTTCGAAAAATGCAAATCAGTATTTGCCAGGAATACAGTTATCTGCAGTTAGTACTGTATAAAAAAATAAAAACTGTGTAATTTCTGCTCATTGAAAAAATTTGGGTATGGGAAAATGGAGCTTAGGAATGTTAAAAAAGCGTTTCTAAAATGGTTTGCCATTCAGCAAGGCTTTTTCAAGCCATAATTTGCCGATATCTGGACAAATGCTCCAGGAAAAGGCCAGTGAATCTGTGATACTTTCAACAAATATAATAAATGTGTCTAGTTATAATTGCAATTAAATCTTAATATGTTTTTTTAAAATTAGATTTGTTATTCACTTCTTTTGGTATGTTATTTATTTTTTCCTTTGTTCATCATTCAGTTTTTATATAGAGAGCATAAAACTGCTTCCTAAGTATTAAATTCTTGCATACTGATCAAAAGCAAATTTCAGATCATAGAAATTTCATCGTATATTTATTTCTGAAATATTTTTAATTTCATTTTAGTGTGTTGTGTTGATATGACCAGTGTTACTTTAATCGGTTAAATTTTAATATGCAAGCTAAACAGTTTTGTATGATAAATTAGAGTGGGATTATGAAAGCCTTGTTCTTGTAGTTAATTTCATTTTAGATTATAAGATATGCTAAATACTTTGTTTAATTATTTGAATATGCATATCTTTATTATTAATTTTGCCCTATTTCGAAAAGTATAACAGTGTTAATAAAATCCAAAGGTAACAATGCAATTTTCTAGCATTCAAAGATATTCTTAGCTATTTTCTAAAGCATTAAGGCACCTTGTACTTCTGCTCATTTCTGTCTGTAGACATTGATAAAACATAAGCATTTAACTCACTTAGACTTTTGATCTCAGATTTTCCTTAATGCTGCAAGTTCTCCAGAAATCTGATATGTGTGTATATATATATATATATATAAATTTATTTTCTAGTTTGGTTGTATAAAGATAGATACAATAGAAATAGATAATCTCTGATTTGTATTATATATTTTTCTCTTCTGTCCGTGTTTTCATAATTTTCTGTCTCTTCTGCAAGAGTAATGTTCTTGTATCAGATGGCAGCTTTTTCTATATAAAGTGCAAAACCTTTATAAAGTACTAACACCTATATAAAGTACTAACACCTTTTGTACTATATAAAGTACAAAAGGTGTTAGTAATTGCTTTGCATTCTATACAGTGATAGTTATTATGACTTAATAGCATTATGCATTGCAGTATTATATAAAAATACGTTTATTAAAAAAAAGAGCTTTTGTATGGTTTGTAATTATAAAACTGTTTCAAAGGTTTTTCAACTATGGTCATTATGTACAGTTTCCTTTTTAGAAATTGTGCCTTGAATTTTTAGTAATGATATAGTTTTTACTTGAAAGAAAGTTTATTTTAGAAATCTATTTTTCATGTTTTTTAATAATGTGAAATTTTTTTAACCTGAGAGATCTAAAGAATAAAGCAAGGTATTGAGCTCATCATCGTATTCATTAAATTATTTTCAAGTAATTCGTATAGTGTGTTTGTGAGCATTGCTGTGCTAAAAAGTAACATTTTCATCAGGGTTATCATTGCTATAAGTAAATGTATCCATTTGTTAGGGAATAAACAGTTTCCTTGTGTGTGTATTGCATAATTCAAAGGTGCAGATATTCAGAAATATAAAATTTGCCACACTTTTCCTTAGGAGGAGGGAGCTATGCTTTTTTTTTAGGGGGGACTGCCATTATCTATCTTCTGTCAGATTTTTTTCGTTAAGACACCTTGATGGGATCTCTAAATAAACTATACACATAGATCTTATAATTCACAAACAGTAGAAACTGCAGTTCATTTATTTGCTCAGATATCATTCTTCTGTTGATTCAATTCTGATTCTGATGTTAATTCCCATTCTGTTTTTTATATAGTAATTATGTTGGATATTTTGACACTGCTAGCCTCATGTACAAGATTCCGTGTGATGTATATCATGATTAGGATAGTTAATTTTATTGTTTGAATAAAGGAAAGTTTTGTGACGTAGTCATGGAGTAAATCATTAAATTTTATGGCCTAGAATTTATTCTATAATTTTTTGAAAGATATGATTTGCACTAATGATTTCGTTAAACATTTGCAGCTTTAGATAGCACTAATAATTTTATGCTGAGAGTTTGTATTAAATTTCCAAATGAAGTAGACAAGAAAAAAACAGGAATGTAAATAAATATAATTGGTTGATAATGATATGGATTTTTAAGTTTTTCAAGCAATCAGATTCTGGTAATATCACATTGTTGCATAAGTAGATGTTTTGATGTATTGTTTTAATATATGCATATATTTTATCTTTCATGTGATATGCATTATCATGTACTTCATGTCTGCAAGTGTGTAAAAATTATATTTGCAAATATGAAAATTACTTAAATGTAAAAAATAATCCAACAGTTACAACAAAAATTAGAAATGGAGTGTGTGTAGGGGGAGTCTGAACTTGTGAATTTATTTGATAGTTTTTCTCTCATATTTGCTGATTTATTATGTACACTTTATTTCCAGTTTAAAACTAGCCCCCTTCTCCCAAAAATCAAAATACATGTTGGATGAGAATCAATCATAACAGAGCGACATACAGAAGCTTCAACTTATCCCAGTACTGTGTTCCCACAGCGGCTGGTGAACTTAAGCACTCAGGTGTGTATTCTGGGCTAATGTAACTAAATGAGGAGGGGGAATATTCTGAATGCAATTGTGTTTTTAAGTTGGAAGTCTGTTCTCAGCTGCATATCATTCTTAGTTCATACTCGAAAATACATAATGGCAGATAATATAACATTATGCAGTATTTAATTAATTTTTCTTTGTTTCCTTATCCAAATGTGTTGGGAGAAAAATAACTTTTATTTAGACATATGATCCCTTGACATAGTGCATTATATTATACAGGGTGGCTATGGCGTTTAATGACTGCTTTATCAAGTTTTGGAACTTGAGCTAAACTATCAGAATATCTTGCTTTTCTCTATGTGTATGTGATAGACAAAAAGAGCATACTGTAGTATTCTGCAGTACTTTGTTTAGTAATAAATAAAAGCCTAGAAACATGTAGAGCTTAAGACAGTTTGATGTCCAAAAATTCATACTGTGAGAGAATTAGTATCCTAATTGTGATTTATGTCTGTCACCACTTAAAATAATCTTCAGTCTGCTAACATTTGGATATGAGAGGAAGGATGGATTAACAACATACATGAGTTGGTTGCTGAAGTAATTGACTTTAGCAATGCAACTCAAGTGTAACCTTTTTATGTATAGTTAATAGGAGGAGAAAAGTATACGTTTGGATTTTTGAAAGATTGTGCCCTATATAGATAAGGTACTTTTAAAGTTTTGTTATATGTAGTAAAGTATGAGATTATTTTAAAATGGTATCTTGCTAAAAATAGTGTCTTATTGTCTTTAGCATGTAGGTCCTGCTCACAATTATAGAAATAGTGGAATGGCTAGACAAACTGTGCGAGATGCCGGATATGAAATAGCATTGGGTATGATGCCCAGATCCATAGGGCCTTTAACTTTTGTTTTTACTGGATCTGGAAATGTCTCTCAAGTAAGTAATTTTCGATTTCACATATATAATCTGAATATTTATTTGTTATTCCATATGTTGTGTATTATACATGTGCATAAATTAATTCAAAGGAGAATATTTAACATCTTAAATCTAATTATAGGACAAAATACTTATCTAATTCAATACATAGGCATGTAACTTTATGCTTGCATATTCCATATGATAGGAGTTGATAAATGAAAACTAATGTCCTTTCCAAATAATATATTTTGTGAAAGCTATTTTTAAGTGACTAAAGTTTTTTTTAATAATTGAAAAGAAGCACTGCTTAAGTAACAGATGTGTCCTGCATTATTTAACTTTTTTTAAATTGTATTTCATGTTAACTTTCTACTGGATAGGCTGCATTTTTACAGAAAAGTAATAAAATGCCAGTATGAATCTATAGAATTATCTGTTGATTATAATTCCTCACTTGTGAATATTGAAATGGTTGATATTAAACCTAAAAAGGCATCTAAAATCCTGGAACTTATTTTATTGTTAGTCTTTTTAAAAAAAGTTTGTTTGCTGAAACTAGGTTACAAAATTTATTTGTTTTTGAAAGTGGTTAAAATCACTTGGAGAAGAAGGATTTTTCTTAATATACGTATATATATATATATATATTATTTCTCTCTTTGTGTTATATAAAATTGATTCTGACTATCTGTGTTACATTAAATTGATTCTAAATAATTTTTTTAAAAAATTATTTATTAATGGGAATAATTATTACCACATTGTTAATGATTTTTTGCATGGATCATTCATTTTTTCAAACAAAATTTATACCTAAAACATATAAAATCCAAATCATACTCATTTATGGCAAACTAGTAAGCCTCGATTCTATAATGAATTGAATAAGCAAATGCATGAAATCTTCCAGTGGTATGAATTGCATGGGAATGAGAATGAGAGAATTAAAAAAATAGAGAATAAATCCATATTTTAAGTTATAAATATATTTTGAAACTAAGCTTTAACCCTTTTTTAACTAAAATTAACCCTTTATGTTCTAAATTACTCTATTTTTTGAAAAAGAGTTTAACTTTTTTATTATATTTCATTATATGCCAGTATGAATGTAATGCTATGAAAAAGCAGTTTTTTTTTTTTTTAATTTAAAATTGGGACTTAAAACTCCCGTCAGGACACAGTTGAGTGATTTTTATTGATGGGATTTAAAATCCCATCGGTAACAAAAGGGTTTAAACAAAATTAAATAGTAAGTAAATAATATTAAATAAAGTTTAAATGAAGGTGGCTGAGGTTTTTTTTTTTTATTATTATTTATTTAATTATTTTTTAACCCCCTAACTCAAACTTTATATAACGATGGGTTGTAAAGTTAACAAAATAAATCATGAAATTAATCAAAAACATCACTACACGTTTTTGATAAAAAAAAATATTTGTAAACATTAGCATTGATCAGCTTCCATGACACACAGACTTTTTCTCTTCCCTTTTTCTTGTATGACATGGTCTATAAGTATATTTGATATTCTGAAAATTAGAATATTTGAAAAAGAATTTAACCTTTTCATTGACAGTATCAGTTATTACCAGTAATATAGGACAGTAAAGTCCAGTTTTTGCTGAATATAGTACAGTAAAAGCCCAACTATCAGGCATTCAGCTAACTGGAAAACTCGAGTAACTGATATATTTTAGAAAAAAATTTTACCCCCAAAATTTAGTAGATGAAAGATTTGTAATGGTATTATAGAGCTCGCAATACTATTTGTATGTATGCAGTGTTGTCAAGCAATGTGATTTAGTGCTAGTAATGGATAAGTATGACAAATCAACACAATCATAAGTTTTAGTTTTGATATAAACTCGATTTTGTTTTAGTTTTGATATAAACTCGATCTATTCTGGACAAGCCAGTTTAATTTTTGTAAAGGAAGGTATAAGTTCTATTTTGTCCTCACATTTTGAAAAAATTATTAATATTTGAGACTGCATGAAGTGGAGTATTTTCAAAGTTATGGGATCTGGACATCAAGAAAAGCCAGAATACATGACTTCCAAAATGGATAAAAATGACAATGTAACATAAAAAATTCTGATAAGTGAATTTAAGCTTTTTTACATGCTCTATCCATAATTTGTATCTCTTTATATTCAAACCAAATAGTTTTCTTCATTTAAACTTCTACTGTAATGATAGGTGACATCTCTGCCAACTTCATAATCCAGTGGAGTTTCATAACAGTTGAAATAGTGTTGATTTTCATGACCAAAATATGTTTTTATTTTCCCTGAAATTTTACATATGTTTAAAGGTAGGCTTTTGATATTCAGGTTGGTAACAAATAAGGTGATTGTTTTATAATTTTAGAGCAGAAATTTCTCCTATTGATTTGTCTTTTCTAACATGAATTCCATTTTACATATGCCAGAACTAGCCAGAATTTTCTCATATCTGGAATTTGGCATTTCCTAAGCTTTTACTGTATGGTGTATTTTTTATGCCTATTAACTATTGAGTAATTTTTATTATTATATTGTTACCCCAAAGCATAGAGTTAGATTTTTGAATTCTAGTAATTAAAGAATATAGATTTCATCATTTATATCTGGTGTATGCATCCAAAAACTGTAGATTTTATAATCTATTTAAAATGTGTAGCAGGTTTATGTTGTCAAGGAGAACCTTTTTTTTTTTTTCCTTCACCCATGCATATATAATTTTATAGAATTTGGAAAAATTTGTTAAGACATTGATCGTATGCTGTCCTTTTATGTACCTAAGAATATAATTTATTGCATTATTTTAGACAGCGTATTCTGTTCATTAGTTATAGATATGGCATAGATCTAAGTTTGGCATTTAAGTCATGTTTACACTTGAAGGTGGCAGCCATTCTTTTATACAGAGACTATTGAAAAAAAATTGTGAATTGTTAGAGATGTTATATTTGCCAGCTCAGTATTTTAATGAAATTGTAAATTTCAGACATTTCCTTAAAAAAAAAAAGTTTTTCTTATACCTGTCAGGTCAATGGATAGGCAGCAAAAGAGGACACAGTATGTAAGGATTGACTTGAATCTAATGATATACGAAAAGTATGTAAGGGCTGTGTTATATACAAAAAAGAATGTTGTGTTTTATAAATATAACAAAGTATGCCCTTTTAAGTTTCACATAATTAGGGGAAAAAATGCAGTTTCATTAAACAATTGTTTGTTTTTCCTAGATTAGTGCAATATGTTCATCAATCATATACAACCGTGGTTTAATTTTTTTTTTAATTTTATTTTAGGGTGCTCAGGAAGTATTCCAAGAACTACCCTATGAATACGTCAATCCTACAGATCTGCCTCAAGTTGCAGAGCATGGATGTAAGTTTTTAAGCTATTTGTAAGAAAACCTTTAAAGGAAGGGATAAAATTGCAGTTTCTTATATGAATTTGTTTCATTCAGTTATTGTAATCAAAACAATTAATTACTAATATATGTAATTTCCTAACATTCTTACTTTAGCTATGAATAAAGTTTATGGTGCTGTAGTTAGCAGAGATGATCATATTCGAAGAAAAGAAGGGGGAGGCTTTGATGCAGAAGAATTTGAATTATATCCTGAACGTTATTACTCAAATTTTGCTAAAACGGTTTGTATTTATGTTTTATAAATGAAACAAATTTTAATAAACCAAATATTCCTCATATTAAAAAAAATTATAAAGTAAAAATTAAGTGGCCTTTTTTGGGGGGGAGGAGTGAGTTTGTTTTACGTGAAATTTTTTTTTCGAGAATGTCAGTTCAGTTGAGCAGGGGCTTCTTTTATTGTACAGAGAACATCCAGTTACTTGTTTTCCATCTATGTGTTTTAGTATTTCTTCAGTAATGTAGAGCATAAATTATGTTCCCCACCAAAGTTTTAATATCAAAAACTATCAAATGCATTTGATTTTTAATATAACCTTGTAAAAATGTTGAAAGGGGATGCTAGATTACCTTGATGGCCATAGTATTGTTCCTCTCTGCTTATCCATTGGTTTGAGGACATTTTCTGGAAGAACTGGCAGACACATAGACTCCTCAGTGTAAGTGCACCGTTCATGGTGCACAGTCTTATTAGAAGATTGTCTATAGTCAAAACATAACGATCTATCATGTCGAGGTAAACACCTATTGAAATATTGGATTCAAACCGTGATCTGCATTAGCCTACATCAAGCATTTACTTCAAAGATATCTCTGCATTTCCTGCAATACATCATGTGAGTTTTTATCTCTAAATATAAAACTATGTTTGTGTTTACATTTTTTGAAGTATAAATGGAATGAACTTGTTATTCCAGATTTTGCAGAAGTTTTATTTTTGTGCACAGATAGAACTGTACAATTAATTCACTTTAAGCATATTGAATTAGTTTTGTAAACTGTAAACCTAAAATATCACATATGTATCAGTAGTTAATGATTAGAGCCTACTAGTTCTTTTAAAGTCTTTTAAATTTCTCGTTCTTTTTAAACTTTGCATACCGATTTTTTATGCTTTTAACATGTGATAGCTCTCATCTTTTATTCACAATTAACTGAACTAAAATTATGTTTCATTTAATGAACTCACAATATGCAATGTGTTTTCTCTTTTATAGATACCATTATTGATAAAAGATTACTGCATTAGAAACTTAATGCCATTTGCACATTGCAAGAAGAGAGAAAAATATATAAAACTTGCCACGTGTAACAAGCTGCATGTATCTAACTAGCTGAGATAGTATGAATTTTCTTAATCAGAAAAAGATTTTTCTATGTATCATACTATAGGTTAGCCTTTAATCTCTTGTGTATAAATTAGCCTTGTCCTGACTGTTCATGGTGCTTGAAGGGAAAGTAACTCAATAAATTAAAAAATAATATTTACTGAACTAGATGTCTGTACCTTTTATATTAACAGTACTTGATCACATAATAAAAAGATTTTTGAGTATTCCAATATTTTTGAAAGAATATATTAATTTATTTTTAGATAGCTCCATATGCATCTGTCATAATAAATGGCATTTATTGGGCTGTTAACTCTCCAAAACTATTGACTATCCCAGATGCTAAGTATTTATTGAGACCTAGCTATACACCATGGCTTCCATCGAGTGAAGGTTCTCCATCATTACCTCACCGACTTCTAGCAATCTGTGATATCAGTGCTGATCCTGGTGGTTCCATTGAATTTATGACTGAATGCACTACAATAGATACACCTTTTTGCTTGTATGATGCAGATCAGCATAAGAACAGTGAAAGGTAATATTGTTTTGTTTTTAAACTTCATAAATTTTGGATTTTTTTAAAAATCCGTAATGCAGATTTTTATATACTTTTAGCGAATAATTAAATTTTTTCCAGGGGGGTAACCTCAAAGTTACTTTTTGTACTTTTTATTCAGAAATGCTGTTTTATAATTAAACTGTTACTTGTTATTTTTTAGTGAAGGATTTGTACAGATACCTTCATGCTTACTTTATTGTTCATGATTATATAATTTGCACAGTAGACAGTAATTCTTTTTTTTTTTTTTTTCATCTTTGCATTTATATCTAAATATATGTGAGAAAATGTATAATATCTGAATACTTTTCGCATTAGAAAATATAAGAGTAAGTATGTAGGACAGGGCCGTCTAAATCAAAGATGACTTTCTAACAAGAGTGGATGGATATGGTCATTATAATAAAGGTTATTGATAATGCTGCAATTTTCTGAAAGCTGAACTTTATTCTTATAGCCACTTAACATTTTTAACTAATAAACCTGTCAAATATGAAATTCAAAGTTTCATAAGTAAGTGAATGGCTGGACATTTTAATAACCAAATGTAAAATTCAGTTTCAAAATAGAAGGAAAGTACTATAACTATACTATGACTAATAGTATGCTATGAAAATACTATACTATGACTAATACTATGACTCTTCTATTAATCAAAATATATATTAGAATTGTTACCAGTATATTTCTGTTCTTAAAATATGTCATAATTTTTGTACCTCAATTTTTGATTAGTAGAGATACAATATTTTTATATCTATGGCTGTAAGGGGTCATATAGTAACTATATTGGTGTGGACTTCCATAGTTAAGAGCATTTTAGTAAATCACTGTTTGAGATATATGTAGACCCATAATCTTTTAAAATGCATACAGGTTTTTTACATTGTTACCAAATTAAGTTGCATAAATTATAACTTTAAATATAGGAATGGTGTAAAAGTGTATTAAAAGTTTTCCTGTAGTAACTTAATGCAAAATTAAGGTGTAAGTTTTCATTCAATTTGTCAAGTACCAAACAAAAAATAGTGAAAGTTGCATTAAAAAAATCATCAATTCACTAATATCTCCCTTCTAAATTGAAAAACTAAATTATAATACTATTCCATAAATAAGCAAGTAGAATAATTTTTTATTTTCATAATAATATAGTCAACTCTCAATAACTGAGCTCTGTCTAAAAAAAAGTTACGTTTTTTAATGTAGAACAGAAAATATGAAAAAAACAGAAAAGTCTGAGATAACAGCAGTAGTAGCAGACAATGCCATAGTATTTGATCGAATTTTTTTATCCGCAGCTGTATGTAATTTAATTGTACATAAGCCAGAATGCATAAAAAATCTAATCGTGTGTAATAATGCTTATGCATTTTGGCTGTGTATTTGATTTATTTTTATCATTTAGCAGTTAAATTTAAATTACTGAGTTAAGTATAGCTAAATAAACCAAATGTGAATAAGTAAAAATATAAATAAGCCAAATGTGTAAACATTAATCATCTATTTACATTTAATTGCAAGAATAAATAATATATTTAAATGCAAAAATAATATAAAGAAAACTTTTTCGTTTTGAAGTATGTTCTTGTTTGGAATGCTGGTTTAATTTGCATAACCAAATGGTATTATTCTGCAGATTAAACTGCTTAACAATATATGTGAATTTTGAATGTTAATATGGCTTATTCTTTTTCCTTGTGTTTTTTAACTGTCCGTAGGTTAAAAGTGATTTGTGTTTACCATTATTACCTTAGTTAATCAGGAGTAATCTCTGTTTATGTACCTGATAAATTTTGAGACTAATGTAAATTCCCTCCATCTTCTGTGTAATACGATATAGCTTGATTGTTTCATGAAATAAGTAAACCCTCTCTAAAACCACAATTTCTAAATCATTTTTCTTCTTTAGATGTTGTTGCTTCAGAAAGGTTCACTGTATTTGCTTTTTGCTGCACCAAAGATTAATGTTAAGAAAAAGCAAGTATAAGCTAATTATCATAGCTTGTTTTATTTAATTGCAGCTTCGCTGGACCTGGAGTTCTAGTGTGTTCAATTGATAATATGCCCACTCAGTTGCCACTTGAAGCAACAGATTATTTTGGGTATCTCTTATATCCTTTCATGGAAAGCATTGTAAGTTCTAATACTGTTATTGAAATAGAACTTATAGATAATGTGGTTTGATTTCAGATATGTGTTCAATACTATGTGTGTCTAATAATGTTGTATTTGCTTTTAGTTATCTTCGGATGCAACAAAATCTCTTGATCAACATGATTTCCATCCCACAGTACATGGAGTAAGTTTAGAATGTAATAACAGATTAAAATTTATGATGCACTTTTGATCTGTGTGATTGGTATTTATATGCAAATATGTTTTTTAGGCTATTATTGCTAGCGATGGCAAACTTACTCCTAATTTTGAGTACATTACAGAACTTAGGAACACATCAACGTATGTTGCTTTTTCCTTGTTAATTTTTATTTAATTTTTTAGTTGTATTCTTAAAATTTTTATGAATTCTTTTTTCTGAATTTTTTAAAAATGTTATTATTAAACTTTTCTCTAAAATATATATTTTATTGGGTTAAACTGATTGTAAATGCTGCATTTCATTTTTCATAACACTTCTGAGTTTTTAATAATGTGGTGAATATTAAAGGAACTAAGCAAATAAAAAATTATATCTTTTAAGAATGAAAAAATATACATTTTGTTCTTGGTTTTAAATTTTGTTCATAATTCAGCTCTAAATCTCAAATTTCTATTTAACTTGCTATCAGTATTCAGCTGAATCTTAAAATCTTTTATTTGGGAATTGTTGTATCATTTATAAAAGCTTAGCATTGTTATGTATCTAAATTTAGATTGAATTAATGTCATCAAAAATGTCATAGTGGTAAAAACTAGAGATGTGTAAAAGTCTTGCATAGCTCCTTTTTATCTGTATGCTATGAGTTAAAGGTAAGAAATATGCAAATTAATAGAGGGGATAGATGGCATATGATATTAGGAAGTAAGAAAATGAACTGATGGGATAAAAGTTTACTTTTGTTTAATCAGTGTTATGACATAAATATTTTTATTGTAAATTTACATCAATAATGGCATGTGAGGTAGAGTAATTTTATGTACTATAGTATTCTTTTCTAGCATGAACTGCTATTAGACCTACTTGAAAGTCCACTTAATGAATTCTGAGACTAAAAGATGAGTACAGTGCGAAAAGGGGGTAAAAAAACCCTTTTATTGAACTCAGTCATTTACAGGCAGTGCAGTATTTTGCTTACAAATCCCCAATCCATTTGTGGCCATAAAACTAAAGATAAAGATAATTGTAAACTATGCTAAATTTAAAGATAAGTTAGTAGTTTAAGGCTGTTAAAATTAATTTAACTTTAATAATTTAACTTTTTTAATTTTCCTTTTAAAAAATTATTTGTATTTCTTTGTATCTGCAGTTTTTCCTCATTTGCCTGGGAAATTTCTGGTAGTTTTGATTTCTTGAAATTGCTGGAAAGCATACATAGTTACATACGGCCGGCTATAGTTGCAGTTACATAAGTTACACAGAGATCAAACCAAAATGTCACCACAGTTTGGCGACAAAAATTAATTACC
The DNA here is from genome assembly GCA_000611955.2 of Stegodyphus mimosarum. Taxonomy (NCBI): domain Eukaryota; kingdom Metazoa; phylum Arthropoda; class Arachnida; order Araneae; family Eresidae; genus Stegodyphus; species Stegodyphus mimosarum. The sequence goes on along the minus strand of KK119202.1, from coordinate 612,940 downwards.
AAAACTGTGGCCAGCTTGGCAGCATAGCTATTTATCTCAATCCTGTACCCTTATTTTTCTGCCAATGCTTTGCATTCTGAGGCCTCTCATACTACATTATACAAGAGATATTAAAATTTACATATAATTTGTCATAATTTAAAGTATTTACATATATGGAAAACTCATAATGCAAGTAAGATTTATGAAACTTTCACAGTCAGTTATTTTAATTCGACTACCATGTAGAAACGGGAGCTTTTAAGTTTTCTTTGAAGCAATCTGTGTAAGAAAACAATAGTAACAAAGTAACAAAACAAAGTAAGGCACAAAATATGGCTGTTATGAAGTAATTCCTTGATATTTTTTCTACTCATTGATAATTTATATTCCATATATTTTGGTAAAGCAGGTAAAGTTAAGACATAATATTCAATTTTTGGCTGAATGAAGCTGCTTTAGGAGCTTCCATGAGCTTATCAGCCATTATTGTCAACTGAATGTCACTCATTAATAAAATTCTTGGTGTTTGGATCATAACGAGTTCTGCTATAATAAGTTTTAAAAGTTGGAACAAGTGTTTTACTTCTGTAATAATCATGATGTATATAACTACTTCAGTCAATATTTGTTATGAACATCATGTTCATGTTTTTAAATAATTTGTGGTTTCACGTCATCTACATATTTGTTTGAGCCAAATACTTTAAAAATACTTTAATTCTGATGATTTTTTAATACTTTTTGAAGAAATACCACTTGCTTTCATAACTGCTTCAGATAATGAGCAGAATAATCATAAACTGTATGTTATATATTGAACTTTTTTTATGTATATTCATTGCACTGTTATTTTATTAGTTTATTTATGATATGTAATAACAAATTAATATTGTACAGTTTACAATTATATGCTCTGCTTACAAAGTAAAGTTTTTCAGAGAGTTGCAGAACACTTTTTTATTTTAAAAGGCAAGTGCAGGGTTAGGAACTTTGAGAAACCACAGTTTTTACTTTTGCAAACTTGAATACCAGTTACTGATTTGAAATTGATAGTAGTAATCCTATTAAAATGGAAACAATGTTGTTTAGTTAAATTTTCATTATTAATAATGCCCCTTTTAATATATATATATATATAGAGAGAGAGAGAACTTCTGTTAATTTTGTTTTGAAGGCATTCTGAAGAGCACTAGATTTTTGGTCTCCTAAACTGAACATTGAGTAAAGTCATATTTGAATATATACGTTGTTTATCAAAAATTAAGGAAAAATCACAAAAATAGTGATAACTCCCTCAAAAATAAGCCAAACCGTGTAAAATTTGAGTATGTTCCCAAGTAAGAGTAGCTGAGTAAAACTGCAACATGCAAATTAGTGGTGCTGCACTTGAAATATGTCATCTGCGAAAATCCATGATTGAGAGCAAGCCCAGATATTTCACTGTGATAGTAACATCAGAACTCTGAGACAGCGAATTCGTAACAATGACCTCCAGGCATGCCTGCAGAACTACGATGGAGAGCCGTTGGGAGACTAGAGGCAGGACAAAGTCAAACAGAAGTGGCCAGATGACTAAATGTGAGTCCTTCTGTGGTTCATAGACTTTAGAGGCAATTTCAAACCACAGATTCGGTATTTAGGAGGTTCAGCCAAGGACTGCCAACTGCTACAACGAGTGCCAATGACTGATATTTGGCAATATGTGCATGCAGGAATAGAACCGCTGCTCCGACTCTTCTTAGATCCTTCCCTGTTGCAGCCACCGTAAGGTTGGCGTCAACGTCAACTGTGCGTAGAAGGCTTTGTGAAGGTGGTCTGTATGCGAGGTGACCAGCTATTTGCCTCGCCGCTCACATCATGCCATAGGAGTGACTATGCAGTGGGCACGACAACATGTCCATTGGACGCCTGATCAATGGAGGGCTGTTCTCTTTACGGATGAGTCCAGGTTTAGTCTAGAAAGTGATAGTAGGTGTTATTTAATATGGAGAGAACCTGGAACCCGTTATCATCTGTCAAACATTCATGAAAGAGATGCATATGGAAGAGGCAGTGTCTGTGTTTGGGGTGGCATCTCTTTCGGTGGGCACATAGACCTCCATGTCTTTCCAAGGGGAACCGTAAATGCTCAAGTTTATAGAGATTACATCCTTGATGCTTGTATGTGCCCATATGCCAGGGCAATAGGTGATGTTTTCCTGTTACAGGACAACGCAAGACCACACAGGGCTCGCATCATAGATGATTATCTTCAACAGGAAACAATTATGTGTATAGAGTGGCCAGCTTGTTCCCCGTATTTGAATCCTATAGAGCAGATTTGGGATGCTTTAGGGAGACATCTGGCTGCTCTCAATCCACCTTCTCAGACCCTTGCCGCACTTACAAGTGCTTTGGAAGAGCAACGGCTCTTGCTTCCTGTGGGACTGATAGGTCACATAATTGAAAGCGTTGCACATCGCTGTATGTGCTATATTGCTTCTAGAGGCGATCATATTCCATATTGAAGGTACCTTTCCTATAGCAAACTGACACTTTCGATTTGTTCATTTTATACATGTGCTAATTTCTATACTACTATAATTGTGTGGTAATTTCTTTTTATGTTATTTTATACCTTACTATGTGTTGTATATTGTGGGTAAGTTTCATAAAATTCTACATGAAACTTTTTCAGTAATCAGGATTTTTGTGATTTTTTCTTAATTTATGATAGCCAGTGTATTTTGTATATATAAAGCATATTTGTGATTTATCACATTGTTCCTAAAGATCATAATGTCATTTTACATCGAGTTTATTTTAAAATTCAGCTGAAAAGGAATATATTCATTTTGTATGTCTGATGTTTAACTGCTTTGTATAGTATTCAAGTTCTTGTTTTATTGATGTGTTTGCAAGGTAACTGATTATAATGTTTTCATCTTTTTTTATTTATTTTTTTTTTAATGATTGGTAAGCAGATTTACTGGGACTAGAAGCTGTTATCTGTAACTGCAATCTTTTGTTTTAAATTTATCACAGTATTTTATTTGTTAATCTGTTGTATTATACCAGTTAATATTGTCAATAAACATATCTTTTCTCTTCCATGCTTTGCTTTTTTGCACTGAAGAAGGTAATTGTGGTCGTCTGGTTGGCATATGTAAGAAGTCTTGCTCTTTCTTCATGAATAACACTTTTTTTTTTTTTTTTTTTTTTTGCTGCTGCATGATTTGCATCTTCATGAGTTTCAGCTTGCTTTCTTTGCATGATTAACAGCATCCTGCTCTTTCTGCATGATTTGCATATATCCTGCTTTTATTCTCATATGTTCTTGTATCAGAGCTGCCAACTATTCTGTAAAGCTCTCTGATTCGCATTTTTGTACCATATCTCATAGTCTTCATAGTAAATCAGTATAAATCCTGTTTTTTGATCTACCTGAAGTTAGATTATCTGCATCAAAAGCAAATATAGGGGGAAAAAATTGTTCATCGTAAGTATCAAAGGAAAATAAAAGGTTAATAAATTTTGATATCAAAATATTTAAGACAATTACATTGTTATGTTTTAAAGAAATTTAAATTACACAAATTCTGTTTCTTTGCCTAATAGTTTTCAACATAATTTTAATTTATTTTATTTGATCTGAATTATATCAGTCCATTACAAAAATTCTGTGAAGCATTTTATTAGCATTTAATAGATTAAAAATATGTTATACAGGTGATAATGTACCATTCAGGTAGATTTAATTTTGCTTTAAATTTATGAATAGTATATTACTAAGTTTATTCAGGTGATTAAAAATCACATTAGTTATTTTTGTTTTCTAAGTGTTTAAAAGGGACATAATAAATAATCTTTCCCACTTGATGATTTTAAAATTACACAACAGAATGAAATTATTAAAAACGCATAATATTAAGACAATTAAAATTTAGAAGGGGAGAAGTAAATGCCAAGTTAATATATTTAATCAAAATCATTTTATCCACATTTAATAATGTGAATCATGCAATCATTATATAAATAGATTTAAATTTGTGCGTGTGGATTTCTTTTGAAGTTTCATTGCACAGTGCAAAATCTCCAATGTTCTTTATTAGCAGCTCTGATATACACTGCCCTCCAAAAGTTAAGGAACAGTATGTTTCTTGTGTCTAATTTGAGAAGGAAGCAATATAGAAACAAGAAATTTACAGGATAGGTTCACTAAACAGTTCTTTAATGAATGCAACATAGAATGTTTCTAAAGTTCAACACATACATCAGTTTTTTGAGGAAAATCGGGTGGTAACATTAAAAAATGAGTTCTAATAAGGAATGTGTCCACCTCTAACTGGAATACATTGGCGATAGCAACTTTCCATGCTGTCAATTAAGTTGTTGGTCAGTGAAATGGGAAACAATGACCAGACACAGAATAATCCTTGTTCAAGCTCATCTAACGACCTTGGAGGAGGACTTAAAGCAGCAACCTGTCTCCTAAGGTAATCCCAAAAGTGCTGTATCAGATTCAGGCTGGGGATTGAGCTGGCCATTCCATCCACTCCATACCATGACCCTCAAAATATTCTTCAGCAACCCGAGCTCAGTGCGGTTACACATTGTCATCCATCAGAAGAAATCCAGGGCCATTAGCAGCAGCATATGGCCAGACATATTGATCAAGGATCTCGTCTCGATATTTCACACCGGTCAGAGTTCCTCAATGGAACACATGCAATGTGACCGCTGAGAGAGATCCCAGCCCAAACAATTATTCCACCACCAACTCTGTGTCCTTTCCACAATGTGGGATTGTTTTTATCTGGTGCCTTGTTCCTACCAGATCAGCTGATGACATGAATCACTCTCCAATGTAAACCTGGACTTGTCTGTGAAGAGAACAGATGCTCATTGTTGACTGGTCCAGGAGACATGTTCTCTTGCTCAACATAAACAGCCACCTCTGTATCCTTGGATCAAGGGGACACAAACAACTGGTCGTCTTGCATACAGACCTGTATTGTGGAGGCATTTGTGCACTGTAGTAGCTGACGTTCTTGTTCCTGTTGTCACTAAATGATCTTCCATGAGTTGAGACACAGTAATGTTATGCCTCCTTCGAGCCGCAAGAGTTAAATAACAGTCTCCCGCAGTTGTTGTACTCTTAAGTCTGCCTGTAACGTGTCTTCTAGACACAGAATCCTCATGTTCAAACTGATTCCATAGTCAGTGGACCACACTACGAGAGACAGCTAATGGCATCAGTTTAAGATATCCCCATTTCCATCCGTCTGATCACCCACCACCTCAACAAATCAGGCAAACGACTTCTGGATATTGTCCACAAAACTGTAATAAAAACTGAAGATCAACACTTGTGAACAAAGATTGCAATTTTTGCATTCTATAAAATAAAAGTGGTAGCTATTGTTTTTGCATACATTTTCTTAGTTACTGTTGTGCATATGAACTGTGAATTTAAATGTTACTGATATTTTGTATAATGGTGAGCTTTGGAAAACATGCTGTTTCTTAACTTTTGTAGGACACTTTATTTATGGATATACTGTAAATGAGTAGGCATTTTTATAATTGACCTACTCTTGGCATTTACAGTATGAAAATTGTTAAATTTTTTTTTAAAAAGTCATTATAGCTTTTTTCTTTGCTCCATTTATTTTAAGGAAATAGCCATTGTAAGCTGTAGTTTATAGTTTTATGTTTGCAGTATGTTGTAGTTTATAGTTTGGGAGTCAATTGTAATAATTTCTAATGGATAACTTGAATGTTTGGTTATAAAGAAAGTTTCTGCTGAAGTTTTACAGTATTTCTATTTTTGATTCACAGTTTTGTATCATTTATATTTGTAAACCTAATTTATTACTTTTATTATAATGAGTTGTAATGGTTATTCATATAATCCAATCAACTCAATCATATATTTAATCAATGATGTTTAAGTTATGGAAAAGGTAAACATTGCAGGCTAATTAATTTAATATAAAATTTATTAATTTGAGTTATTCATAACAAATTGCTTATATAGTTCATTCACATATTTAACTCTGAATATGTGCATGCTTTAGAGATAATTATGTAGCTAGTACTGTCAATTGGCTTTTTAAAAATGTAATTACAAAATCTGCATTTTTTTTTATAATGATGCATCTTTTATGCATGGGTTTTTTTAAATAAAAGAAATACTTAAATAAACTGGAATGATTAATTTCTTAATCTGTGATTACTGTTTTGATATCATTTTGAACATATTTGAATCTTCTTATGCCTTATTATTTTATATATTTATACAGGACATCCAAGAAAGAAATTATGAAAAAAAAAATGACACATATATATTCAAAATTAGTGCATTTTTACCATTGTAGTTTACATGCCATTTGTAGCTCAGGCTATATGTAGGCGATATTTGATCTCATTTCATGCATCTGAAAGCATTATTAGTGTGATCTAATCCTGTTGTTTCTGCAATTTGATTGTGCAAATCTGGAGGTCAATTCCACTCTGCACCAGTCTTTCTAGTGAACAAAACTTTCTGAAATCTTCTTTCAGCTATGTAAACCTCAGTGCAACAGACAATAATTTCGAATTTATGTGTCATTTTTTCAAACATCTTTCATGGACATTTTATATACATATGTATGTATATATATAAAGTCATTAGATTTTGGACTGTATTTCACATTTTTTAAAAAGCATTTTATTGTTAGATCACAGAAAAAAGCTCGATCTCTGGCTGAAAAAGCTGCTAAAAAGGTGCTTGTCCTTGGAGCTGGATATGTAGCTGGACCTTTGGTAGATTATCTCACTCGAGACCAAACCATACATGTTACAATAGGTGTGTTTTAATTTTAGTTTTAATTAATAGCTTAGTTCTGATTAATTTTTTAAATGCTAAAACTGCTTTAACTGTTAAAACATTTTGTGATTGGTATATATGATTCTTTTGCCTATTAAAAAACTGCATGAGATGTAGAGAATGTCCCATCAAGACTGGCCGTACTCTGTACAGCCACATTCCTTGCTTGGAATACATAAAAAGTGCCCAAAGAACTGTGCTAGACGACCCAAAGTTTTAAAGAGAAATGCAAAAGAAAGTGTGGTGTTGTATCCTGTGTAAGAGGGGGAAAAAACTTTACTGAAAATTTGAACATCAGTATTTGCATATGTTTGCATAGGAAGATGTTTAAAATGTCCACTGCACATATCAAAGCATGTATATGCACTGTGTTCATATTTCAAAGGCTGCGTCTGCTAGCTACTTGTAATCCTTGCATGGTGATAATGTATTCCACTGGCGAATATTGGACATGTACTTTGTATTTTATTAATGTAATGGTAGTGCCATACGAACTACTGGAAGTATGCCCATCACTATCCTTCATGAAATCCTCCAGGTGTCAGGTTCTGCCATTCTCCCAGTGCCAAGTTAGATACTGAGAAATAGTGGAAACATCTACCCAATGCACATATCTCCATGACATTGATGGGAGAATGCATAGATGGCTTACATCAGCACAGCAAGATGCAATACTTCGGGTGAGAAAAACTCGTGAGTTGAGCATGCATGCACCAGCCAGGAAGCTGAATGTGAGTAACAGTACTGTTATGGAATGTTAGGGACAGGTTTCTATGGTCAGAGGCTGTACCCATTTTGCCACGCAACCTTGTGAGGTTTACACCCAGAAGACTTTCAGTGACGCATTGACTTTTCTGAATGGCTGTTGCAACAACATGAAGTTGATAATGCTTTCATTGCATATATCTTGTGGATGGATGAATACTTCACACAAGATTACTTCATACTTGAAGTAACAAAGTTACATTTTTCATTGTTGCTAGGTTTAGTTTGGTCATGCTGAAACATACTTTTTATATAGATTTTTTATAGATTTGTGATCAAAGACATACAAAATTTTTTATAAATATCATTTTACAGATTTTTAAAGGATATTTTTCTAAATACCCTTTTTTATTATTTTAAGTAATCCTGTACACTAGCATATGATGAAATATGGATCTTTCAAATTTTAGTAATTTTAAAAACATATGCATATGTTCTCTATCCAAAGAGCATTTTTTTTTGCAATTCATTAGTTTTTGTAATTGATTAAGATTTTAATATGCTAATGTGTTTGATAATTCTAATGTTTTGATTTTAATATGCTTTTGCTTGTTTGCTATTTTGTGCAAAATTAGCAAGATATATTTCGGTTTTTTGAACAGTATATTGTGTATTGTTTAGAGCTGTAAAATTAAGTTTCAATCAAAATTGTGCTTCCAAAATTTAAGTAAATATGGTAAGTTATTCGAATTTTTATGAATATTTTACAGGCTCAATTCTTCAAAATCAAGGAGAAGCACTGGTGAAAACAGCTAATGCAGAGCATGTTGTTTTAGATGTCACTAAAGGAAAAGGTCCTTTAGAGAAATTAATTGAAGAGTCAACTCTTGTGGTGAGGTAAGAATACTTTGAATGGTGTTTGAATTCTACTGCTATATTAAAACATAATTTATTATTTTTGCATTATTGCTATCAACTCTTACATCACCACGAAAGCAAAGTGCTGCCTAAAGATATAAAATTAAAAAGCAATTGATGTTTTAAAAAAATTCAATTTGTTGCAATTTTTGTACCCTTTTGATGTGTTATTCTTTTCTCTCTCTCTGCCTTTATTCTGCATCATATTCCCTTTTTTTTTTTTTTTTCTTATTGCTTATCCCTTCTGAGCTTTTGTGTAAATCCATGACAATTATTAAACATAAATCTGTAGGCAACCTGATAACTTGATCTTGTACTGTTTACTTTCTTATAGGTCAGGAATGGGATAACTTCTGGGATTTTAATTTTTTTTTCCTACCATAACTACACAAGAGGCATTTAAGACTAGGAGATTTTGTGTCCAAGTGTTGCATAGACATACTAAACCTAATCTGAAATTTGAATTTTCTGCCATGAGCAGGAGAACTACTATTTCTAATTGATTAGGAGTTTGTATTCATTCTTGCTTTCCTTTCTTGCTCATTCATATTATAACTTGAAGGTTACAGTATGAAGTAATATAACCTAAAGAATCATAATGTAGCATTTATATTGTAACCTGAAGCTGTTTTCAGGTTTGATAGAAAATACCCTGAAAAATGATTCTAAGGCTTTCATCCCATACCACCAACCTCTCAGAGACTTTTGCTCTGATGGTATTTTAAGCATTTCCATGTTGCAAAAACTACATATTTACGAACATTTATGCTGTTTTGGGATTCAAGCCCAATCATAGTACTGTGTTAGCTGAAAAGAGTGACAGGTTAATAAATAAATAAAACATTTTTTACTGTGTTAACGAAGGTTGCTTGAATTATCTTTGTATATAGTCAGTCTTTATCATCTTCAAAACATACCTCATATTAAATATAAAATTGCTAACAGCTTGATCCAAATTTGTAAACAATGTTTGATTCAGCAGTAATCTTTTGAATAAGTTTGTGAGTCAAATTTATCTTAAAATATTTATATATTCAATGCAAAAAGCAATTTCAAAATTAATCATACAATAGTCATTCAGCCTCATATGAATTAATGGCATTAAATATTGATTTTTTTAAATTTTTTCAGTAAAAATCATTTTGGCACTTTATACTATTATTTCATTTTGTGTTGGTTCACTTTAAAAGGCTGAATCACTTTTCAAATTGTTGATAAATATTAGACATGTGATAGTGTGGAAAAAATTTGATTTAGAAAGATAATATTATTTTTGTTTTCTTGCTGAATACCTGGATTTCTTTTCATTTTTGGAAAAGTTAAAATATTAATTAGATAGTGCTTGTATTAAAAACATAAAATGATATTTTTAAATTAGCTACATCATTGCCTCCAGAATAGACTTGAAGAATGGGGAAAAAGATATTGCAAATTTTTTATAGTTTAGTATTCTGTAACAAGAAGCTGAATTTTGATTCCTGATTAAAATCATCTGTTTTACCTTAAATAGATAGATTCAGCACATTTTGAGAAATAATATGTTCACTCTTTTAATTGTTCTTGAAGGGAGAATTATTTCTTATACAGAGTGTGCTGACACGTTTCACTTAATATTAAGGCCACTAGTCAATTTTTAGGTAATTCAGATTTTACCAGTTATTAAAATTAGCATGCTTATTTATAGGTGTTATATCTTCACAAGTTATAGCCATTCTTATAATCTTGCATTAACATCTATCCATAGAAATTCTGTATTAATAAATCTGGAATATTATTTATGGTGTCAAGAGAATCAAACTCTTAAAATCATTCTCAAATTGCTGTATTTTCTCTCTAATTTTTAGGAACACTAAATTTTTAATGCTAAAAAGCATTTAATTTTTTTAACTTAATTATTGAAAGTTCGTGATTGCAAAAAATTTATATAGTTTTATATGCTTATTTTAAATTTTCTGATGCATGTAGTAAGCCTTAACTCTTCTATCCTGAATTCTTTATTCATATTCATGATATCATGATATCCCAATTTTCATCATAAAAAACATCACTGTAACACAGAATTATGAGACACACTGTTATATTAGGAATCATTTTAATCCTTTAAGCAGACTTTGCATATGAAGAATTTCACCAGTTATTAACTTCTGTTCCTTTGCATCTGAGTCTTTTTATATTAACTGGTATGTCCTAAACTAATTCTATCTAAATAGCTGAGTTGTACTAGCTTTTTAGTTAATTTTTTATAGTATTATCATTATTAGCCCAGAAGGGCTATTAATTTCATTTTGGCACTTTATACTATTATTTCATTTTGTGTTGGTTCACTTTAAAAGGCTGAATCACTTTTCAAATTGTTGCCACCAAATATTAGAGCCCTGAATTATATTTAAAGGAATTAAATAATGAAGAATTTGCATGAATGTATGTATGTTTCTCGCGTTGCAAAAAACAACAGTGCCTAGAGACATCAAATTTTGAATGACACAGTCCTCCAGTCCTGCGTAACACATTATGCATTACGTAAGATCGTGTTATTAATTTGAATGATGTAGTTTAGACTTATAGTGCTGTTTTCAAGATAGAGAGAGGAAGTCCCCAAATTAAGTAAATAAAAGAGGTTATAGCCAATTAAATTTAGAAGTTTGCTTTCATATTTTTTATTTTACACACACATATATACACTCTTCTGCAAAAAAAATCGAAGTACCATGAAGGAAGAGGCTGTTTTTTGATGAAATTGAATATGTGTATAGCTCATACACAGATAATAAAATGATCCATGTCACAGATGTGCTCAATTGGTGAAAGGTCTGGTGACATTGCTGGCCAAAGAAGAGTATTGACACAGAGACAATTCAGAGATATCAAAGAGCTGTATGGGGCCTGGCATTATCTTGTTGGAAAATGGTCCCAGGATGACGTGCCATGAAGGGTAATGCAACTGGCCGCAGGATGGTATCAACATATCGTTGAGCTGTTAAAAAGATGTACGGAGAATGATTAAAGATGACCTGCTGCCATAAGAAATAGAGTCCCATGCCATCAGACCAGGGGTTGTGGCTGTATGCTTTTGTAAAACAAAGGCTGCTTGGGGCCGCTCGCCCCTTTCTCTCAATACACGAACACGGTGGTCATCTGTTTCAAGGGTGAAGCGGGATTAATTGCTGAACACTATACCATGCCAGTCTGATGGCAGCAACAGGGATGATCGGCTATGACACTGCTCCAGACGACTCTGCCGATGTTGTGGGGTCAAAGTCAAACATCTTAAAGACGTCTGTGAGCATAACCCCACCTCAGACAAGCACCGTGAGATGGTGGAAAGTACCACGGGAGGTATAGACATGGCTGTAATGTGTTGAATAGTCGACAATGATACTATTGGGGCAGTTTGGGCCTGGTGAATATTCATCCTGTCTTGCCTCACATTTGTGTTGCTTGGTCTTCCAGAGCCTTTATTTCATCGTCAGTTTCGTTGTAGCAACCATTGCTGCCATTATGTTTGCACAGCAGAGTCTGTATGCTGCAGGTGGCGGCTTATTGCTTGGTATGACCTCCTAGCTTCACACAACCCTACAATGCAACCACGTTTGAAGTTGTTTAGTTGTCTGTAAGGTCTTTGATATTGTCGTAATGGCATCTTTAGTTGCTTCTTTATGGAATTACAATGGCAGCAACAAAAAAAGATAAATATTCCACCTCTGTTACTGGTTTTTGTACTTTGCAAATTGTGCACTAGAAATGCATGCTAGGATCGCAATTTCTTTTCATTTGCCTTGAAACTTTGATCATTTGCATGTTCGATCAGGATGTTTTTCCATGCCAAATTTCACCAAGATCGCAAAAGTCTTCTTGGTCCTTCGATTTTTTTTGCAAAAGAGTATGTGTGTGTGTTTGTGTAATTCTTTTGTACTTTTTCTTGCTGGTTGCTTCTTGAATTTATTTAGTTGATCAAAGAAGTTTTTACTTTCAGACTTTTATTTTTTCGAAATTTACATCTGCTTTTTAAAGGAATGTCACTTTATACTCCAATTTTATATGGTTTTTCTCCTTACTGACTCCAGTTTATTGAATCATTTCGATTTCAAAAGAATATTTTCTCTGTTTATCTCATAACAGAATTTAATTTTTTACATCGTTTTAATTAAAGCTAATATTTCAGAAATTCAAACCGCCTCTTTTTTAGGTTTTTATATATTGACCTTACCCAAAGGTTTTTATTTAAGGAATTCCTTTACTGTAAATGATTCTATATCATCTTTTACCTTTTATTATTAGTAGCATTGATGTACATCTTTATTTCCTTTTAAATATTAGTTTACATCTTTGTATGTATATCATTTTGAATTTTGCTTCTTATCTTTTTTGGTTTTTGATCTCGGAGGAACGAAACCTATATTCGAAACTCATTGATCATTTTGGTACAAGGCTTCAAAGCATTTTCCCCTTGATAAATCCTGTTTGAAGCATTGAACATGGGAGATCAATATCACTTTTTAAAAATATTTTGCATTTTTATGTTACTTTCAATGTTTTTCATATTGTCCAATGTTTACTTGTACTACGTTAGGGTGCGACTTTATTCAAGATTCTAAATGATTAGGACCTTCACATAAAAATTAACTGTAAACGAGCATATTAAACTCCATCTTTACCTTTTTAAAAAATCCTTTTGCTTAAATATATATATAAAATCAACTAATGGTCTTCATTGTTATTTTACAAGTAAATATATTGGTCATTCATGCAGCTTTATATGGCAATGGTATTACTTGCAATTTCAGTAGCCTTCTTTCAGATCCCCCCCCCTGAAATGCACGAGTTTTCACTTAACTTTAGAAGTATGCTTGCATTCTAAATTTAGAGAATGGAAAGCCATTGTAAAAAATTTTGCTTTTGTTGCAAATGCAGTATATTATCAAGCATGTCTTTTTCTTTAATGAAGTATTTTTAACAAGAACTTAATTTGATTTTATTAAAATTTATCTTTTGAATTTTTTAATATAAAAGCTATTTCTTTCTTAAATTTCAAAAAGGCTTTTATTTAAAATTGTCTTTGAAATGTATTTTTCTTTTACGAAAAGCCTTTTGCCTTACACACTGCATCCCACAATTGCTGAACATTGTATCAAGTACAAAATAAATATGGTCACTGCCAGTTATTTGACTCCAGAAATGAGAAAACTTCATGAGGCGTAAGTAATCTTTCTTCCTTTCTTTTAAAAGTAATTTCTTTTATATTTGCAAATTTATACAAACTAAAGATGGTATAATTTTGCAGAGCTGTCGATGCTGGCATTACAGTTGTAAATGAAGTTGGTTTGGATCCAGGAATCGATCATCTCCTTGCAATGGAATGCTTTGATGAAATCAAGTTAAATGGCGGAAGGGTAATGCTTCATAAATTTAATACTTATATTAGAGAAACATTCTGTTTCATGGCTGAACAAGAATTTTGTATTATTATATGTTATGTTCTGAAAAGAGCAAACTTTGTTCTCTTTTGGTTTCAGTATCAGAATATATGTAATGGGATGTAGTATATTAAAGATGTATCTGTAGTTGTTTAATAATTAAATTTTTGTTCCTTTGAGATGATATATGAAAAACCTTTTCTAATAATATGTATATATTTGAAAATAAAAGTTTTACATTCATATTAAATTTTAGGGTAATAAATGTATTACCAAAGCATTGTTTATAAATCTGAAACTGGACACTTAATTTATATGTACTGCTGTCCTAAAGTTAAGTGTTGAATAGTAAATTTGACTTGAAGGCAGATAAGTTGGTTATATGTTTGTGATTCAAATAACATAGTAGGCAAAATATGTTTAGATATATATGTACAATCACATTTTGTATGATAAAAAATATATCTAAACTTCCGTATCTTCCTAAGTGGTAAAGTTCATCAAAGGGTTGCTGTTTCTCTAATATGGGAGTTTCTACTTCTTTTTAGATTGCAGTCAAATTACAGTTTACTGCATAATACTGTGAGGATGAGCCTCATATTTTGATTATTTCATTGTTGTCACATAGTCAGCCCATGTGAAGATTATGATCTAAGTTTTTCAACATTCAGAAAAAGAATCAGGGAGCCTAGAGCAGCATTTTGTCAGTTCTTGGTGTGTTTGCTAATTTGAAAATATGCATCTGGTTTCCTGTTCTTTTTGTAAAGATTTTCAAGTAGCCAAGATGGTGAAAAAATGTTTTTAATAGTTACTAAAGTAAGAAAAGACGTTCTCGAAGGTGACTGTGAAAAACTTCAGATGAAGTCTACTTATAGACAAGGAATTATGTTGTTGAAGCCATGTTTACTATTTCCCATGTGTAACATATCTTTGAAGAATATTCAAAATGTCTCCATTGCCTGAATCATGGGGCATTGTCAATTGAAGAAATGTTAGACAGATGTATTTTTATTCAAGATTGCTAGTGTAGTGAAGTGTTTCTAAAAAGAAATTCACCATAAAATTCTATGGATTCTCTGTATGGGATTTCTTTGCAGGTAGTAAACTGAACTTCATACAACTTTAATTTTGAATTTTTCGTGGCAATTCGATGTAAGCACACATAAAAGATGTGGCTTGGTCGATCTGCAGCTCTTTTGGGAATACCATTCATCTGAAAATTTGAAGGAAAACATCAACAATTTTGTACTTAAAAAAAAGGTTTGTGGCAGGAACTGCATCTGATAGAAGACATCCAGATTGCAGTTATAAAATACCTATTTCCCAAAGCTGTCATCTGCAAGGGCCCACAAGCTTCAACATTTATTTTTGAAAATATTTCTATGGTAACGGGCAATTTTCAAAAATGCTTTCTTTTCATCTTGAAGCTTTCCAATTATTTGACATTTCTCACATATTTAACAAAATTCTTGACATCTTTGGAACAGTTAGGAGAATAACATGCTTTGAATAATGCATCTTTGGTCTTCGTTGCATCAACATGGGCTGCTAATAGTCATTAAACTTCCTTGTAACTTAAACTTTTTAACTTTCTTGACAGGAAATATTGTCTTAAGTACCTACCCTGTTACTTAGGCTTTAAACAATTTCTGAGAAGTTTTTGTTGTTTAAGTTATGCTGATAATTGCGATATATTTAAATGATAGGATTGATTTTTTTTCCTTCTGTTTTATCTGAATAATTTGGTGTGCTTTGCTAAATCATTTAAAGCATTTATATTTCTAGATAACATCATTTGTTTCTTTTTGTGGAGGACTACCAGCACCAGAATATTCTGATAATCCTTTAAGGTACAAATTTAGGTAAGTTACTATTTTCTATCATTATTATTAGCCTGTTCAGTGTTTCATATTTTATGAATAATTTATAAATCCTTTGAATTGAAAAAAAGGGGGAAGGAGGATTCTGTATCTAAAAACATTAATATTTAGATATTATTAAAATTATACATATTTTATCTCCAAAATGTAAAGTGTTGTACATAGACAGTCATATAATTATTTGACTTACATTGAAAGTTACAGTTTTGCCATTTCAAAAAGTACAATTTAGTATATTGATTAAAATTTTAGAGAATTTGCTAAAAAGAAAAAAAGAAAGAAAATAAAAATGTACTTTGAAATACATTTGGTACATGGATAGGATATTAAAATGTGATGTACTCTTTGTGTGTTATCTGCATATCCTTTCTGTAGGCTTTAAGTCACCAAAGCACTGTAAAAAAGCTCTTGAATAGTGTTTTGATATGCTCTAGTATAAGGGATAGGCTCCACCATTGATTGATTGAATGGCACAAGGGATAGGCTCCACCATTGATTGATCGAATGGCACAAGGGATAGGCTCCACCATTGAATTGTTTTGGGGTGATGGCATTTTAGATTCTTGATTCAAAAACTTGGTTTTTTGTTCATAACAACCTTGTGAGATTCAGTAGGACTTTGAATGCTATTAGGAGTCTCGAACGTAGATGTTAATTCTTCAAGCTATGCGTAATGACCTATACAACTGCATATTGTCCCTACTGAAATGCACTAATTTCTTCAAGGCGTTTTTAGGTGATAAAATGCAACCAACACATTCTGGTTGTTGCAATATTTAAAATTTCTACAGTTTTATTAAGGAGCCTGACATATCTTATTAGAAAGCTACCACCTTGATCCGAACCATTTGTAGGATAAGCCAAAGGCTTTAAGTGTTCAGTCCCACATTTGTATTTTGCCGTCAGCTTCTTACAGCAAGGACAATTTTTCTAAGCACACAACTCTATGAAAATCTAATTTTGGCATTCTTAACAAAAGCTGAGAATATCAAAGATGTTTCAGCACTTTCCACTGAATTTCTTTGTAATCAAAAGGTATACAAAAAATTGATTTTGAATGTTTTTGTTGATTAATTGTTAAAATTATGTGATGATTCTTAGTTAAGATTGCCTTTTGTAATGATTATGTAAGCAATTTATAACATGAAAAGTTGTAAAAAAAAAAAGAAAATAGTGCAAGTAATTAATCATAAAGTGACACATAAAGCAAATGTGTAGCCTCCCCACAGAAACCTGTTGACTTTAGAGTTGAAATTATTAACTTTTTTGATTAAAAGGTTTTTAGAAATTAATTGTATGCGTATATTAACTTTTAAGCTATTTCTGCTTTATTTGTAATTAGTTCAGTAGGTTCTGTTCATGCTTTCTTTCCTCAATTTTCGGATTAAAAGGTTTTTAAAAATTGTGTGCTGTACATATATTATCCTTTAAGCTATTTCTGTTTTATCAGTAATTAATTCAGTAGGCTTTGTTCATCTTTTCTTACCTCAGTTTAAATGAAACTTGTGCGTTTCCTAATGAAATAAGAATTTAAGTGTGTACAAGTGCAAATCATATAGTGGTTTTATTATTGGAGATGGCTTGTAGTTTCTATTATTGGAGACGACTTCAAAATTGAATTGTAAGCAGTGTTTGATTTACCTTCATCACTTATTATTTTTTATTACAGTTTGAAAAACGTGTATTGTTTTCACTTAATATGTAAAATCATGTCCTGACGAAATAAAATCCACAGAATGATTTATGCTGTAAAAACTAATACATGATAGAAGGGTGATCTCGAAGCAGTTTGTTTTTTTTTTGGGGGGGGAGCAAGTTTTGCCTTTTCGCCCTATATGAAATTTCTCTTCCCTTTCAATATCTGGACACTTCTTTGGAAATATTCATTAAAAATGCTTGAACCCATTATTTATTTAGCCATCGCATTCTCAAAAGTGTTGCTTAGGATGTGCCACAAAGCATCTTAGGATATTGCGCACAAGGATATGGAAAAGATGTTGATATATAACCAAGTTTTTATTTGGGAATTGAGCCCATGCATTTGATTTTGGGCTAGCAATCAGGCTCTAACTACCCACCATAAAAGTCAGAGCATCCTGTGAGAAATATAAGATATTTAACTGACCTTCCATATGCCATCACATAAAGTTAATTTTCAGAGTTTTGCAATTCAGCAAAATGTAAACTTTTTATTTTCAAATTTAGTCAATCTGTTACTGATTAAATAAGCTGAATGATTTAAAAGCAGTTTGTTTGCAGCCTGAATCATATGATCTAATTTATCTTCCATATATTTTACTTCGTTCTCAAAGTGTTACTGTTCAACAAGTCATAAGATCTTTATCTTTAAAATTTAATCAGTCTGTTATTGATTGATAAATAGAGTAATTTAAAACCATAAATACCCATGATAATTTTAAATTTTTATATTTTTAAATATATTTGATATAATTATATATATGTTATATTCAGGTAAGAATTTTTATCAATATTTGCAGTTTTATTGCAATTAATAAAAGCTACTTCTTACTTCTAATGTCATACGTTATGTAACTGATAAAAAAACCATGTTTTTTACTAACTTTTGTATTTATTACAAAAGTCATGAAAATTATTTTTTTATTATTTTTATTGAATATTATTAATTTTGAAGTTCTGACATTAAACTCTTGTTTGAGATTTTAGACTAATCTGATTCCTCAGATTGCAGTTTGTCTCATTCCTTTTTTAAATTCACTTTCGATTTTTATCAACAAATTAATGATAAATATCCATTATCAATACTGGAAGATTAATATCTTTAAGTTTATTATATAAGTAGTTTCATTGTATAGTACTTCTGCTAATCAATAAATTAATTTTGTAGTATCTTCTTAGAATATATAGTATAATAAATATTAATTATTTTTGTTTAATATTTTCTCGGATGTTTAAGTCTGATATTGAGAAAGTGCATTCTAAATCAACTGTTAAGTAAAATGTATTTATTGTTTTGTTTGTATGTTCTACTAAAATTTTATTTTAACTACTTTCAGCTGGAATCCTCGTGGTGTTTTATTAAACACTTTGTCAGGTGCTACCTACTGTGAAGATGGACAGGTTAGTACCTAATTTAAAAAAAAAAAAAAGTCAGTATAATAAAATTTAAGCTATAGGAAAGTAAAATTTTACTCTCATCTTTTTAATAATCTTTAAAGTTTCCTAATAAAAGAATTAGAGCCTGTAATAATACTTAATTTTTTTTAATATCAAAAAGTTTTTACATAAAAAGTACAAAACTTTTTAATGTTAAGGTAAATTAAATGTTCAATAATTAAGAATGCACCTTCTAATTTTTTATATTACATTTAACATCTACGTGTAAACATTAAGAAAGAAATCCAGTGGTTTTTATAATATTTAGTTTCACCTGTTTTATAGAATTTATTTTATAGTTTGTTTTAATGAAAATAATTAAATTGTTTTAAATTCATTTTATATCAGATTTCATGGAGAGTGAGGTGGGTGGAGTATGCTTTTTCGTTTTTACTATCTTTTCTATCATTTTTTTGCTGCTTTGATGCATGTGTCCAATTTATAGTTTCTGTCTATAAGGTCTTTAAAATCATCATTGTGCAGAAGAAAAGAAAAGAACGCATTTAAAATAGGATGAATAAATTTTCCTTATTTTCTGTTAACTTTGTCTGAACATATTTTTAACCATTTGTCCTGTGTTATACAAATTAGTTTTATCACTCATATGACCTGGTTCTTACTAACCTATTAGAAATGCCTCATTTGCTTTGCTTATCATTAATAAAAAGAAACAAATTATCATATTTCTAATAGAATATCGTCATAAAAATCTACAGTTATTAGTGTTTTGAGTGTTAATTGTTTTTAGCCTTTATATAAACAGCTTAGTAAGTTTTCTGAAAACTATTTAAGGACGTTATATTGTGTACAGAATTTAAAGAAAAGCCTTTAAAAGAAGGAATGTATGGCTTGTACTTTTTTGTAATGATGAGAATGCTTATATCAATTGAAAGAATTTTTGTAAGAGATCAGTGTTACATAATTAGAAATTTTATATAAGTTATATATAATTATTATTATAAATTTTCACTGTTACCATTCAGAAATTCATGTATAGTCAATTCCAGTTGGGTCATTTTCAAATCCCATTTAAATTTAATCCAACTAGGCATTAAGGTTTGTTTTTAACATTAAATAAAAGATCTTTAAAAATGAGTAATTAATGAAAATTGTTTTATAGTAAAGAAAGAAGTGAGTATTTAACAATCAACCCTCCATCATTCCCCCTTCCCAAAGAAAAAAACTCCCTCTATTAAGAATATATTAAAATGGTAATTTTTTTCTCATGAAATACTTCTGACTTCAGTAGTTTAGTTTCTTCAATTTAGTAGATTTAGTTTGAAATTGTATTCTCTGCTAATTTCTGCACAGAAATTGCAATGCAAACAAACTAAAGTTATATTTGTCAGTAGTTTTTGTATGATGTGATACTTAAGCAGAGTTTCTCATTTCTATAATTCATTTTGATGATATTTTATTTATTTATTTTCCCTCAGATTATAAAGATTCCCAGTGGTGGGTCTCTGATGGACCATGTTCGTGAAATCACTTTTCTTCCTGGTTTCAATTTGGAAGGCTATCCCAATCGAGATTCTACCATCTATACTGAAGCATACAATATTCAATCAGCAGAAACTGTACTGAGAGGAACTCTTCGTTACAGGGTAATTTGCTGGTGTGACCATGTATATTTTCCGTTAATACATGTTTTAAACCAGTGCTCCGCAACCTTTTCTAACCTGCGACGCACAAAAAATCTTTCTGGAATTTCGTGGCACACCAAAAGCTAATGTATATATGTATTGATTTATACGCAAAATTTACAATAAATTTTTGTTTTTAATTTGAAAAATATACAATTATAAAACCATAACATATTTATTTATATGCAATCATAATATATATCATAATAATCAAAATTTTTTTAAAAAATTAAAAAACAAAAATTCTTCAATTTGATTGGTTTATTTCAAATTTAAAAAAAAAACAGTTTTAGAGCTGTTATTTTTAATTAAAATGGTCTGAAACCAATATATTTCGTTTAAATTTATGTTTAAAAAAAAGTTATATATTTTTGAGTTCCGAGTCATCAAGGAACTGCCGAAAAAATTCAAATGCTGACACACTTACAATCACACACACAACAGTGAAATATATAAAAACATTTAAAATAGACATTATTAAAGAAAAAAAATTGTCATTGTGTATTAAATACATGATAAAAAATTGCAAAATGTCAAATACATGTATTTGATTGCAGCACACCTATATCCTACTCATGGCACACCGGTTGCGGAGCACTGTTTTAAACTATACCATTTCTGTTTTTCCAATTTTTCAAAAACATTTAAATATTAAAAATATTTAAATGTTTGTAATCCCTCATTCTCTTAATTTGCATAAAAGTCATTATATAAAAATACCTCCTTTTTTTTTTTTTTTTAACTGAAGAAATTTTACAGTATTTAAGTCTCCAAGTAAGCTGTATGATCAAAATCACGTGTAAGCTGGCATTTGTTTTACTGAATGAGATCTAAAAAATCAAGCTTCTGCCAGCCATAGTATGTAAATTTTGCACTATTTGATGTGTTATTTTTTTAAATTTTTGTTTCAGCTATAAATGCTACAAGCATGTGAGATAGATAAACATACCTCATAATATTGGGTAAAGGGTGTATTTAAAAGGTTAATATATTTATCAGTATATACACATTTATCATTAATACATTTATTTATTACATACTTCTTTGTAGGTCCTCAGAAAATTAATTCTCTCAAATTAAATAAATGCTAACAAATATAATTTCTTATTAGTTATAATGACTTGCAATTTTTATACTGCTTGATGAAAATATTAAAGTTTAAACACAAGACTGACCAATTGCTGGAAGATAGATCAAAATGCTTTTTATCTCCTGATTATTTATACTTTTTTTTATTTGTTTGTTTTCAAATAACATATTTCAACATAAAGCCAGTGTATAAATTCTATTCAATAGAAAACAGTAGCATTTTCATATTTGATCTACCTGTGAATTAATATTAAATTATTGTATTGTCAGAATGGTTTATCTCCTCACACTGTGAAATGGGCTAATATTTTGCACTGTCTTAGCTTCAGGATGTATCATAATTCCATTTGTGCCACTGTGGAAGCATGCAGCAGAAATTTTGAAGTGAAAAATATTGTGTATCCATTGTCTTTGAATACTGAATTACATAAAAACCAGGCATTGTCCCAAGAAAATTTCAAAAGTGTAATTTTCCACAATTCTTTCAGCAGAAACAAGAAATGAGTTTAAAAAAGATTACAAAGTATTATTGCAAAGAAAGATGGTATTTTCACTTAGAAACCAGTTTCTTGGACTTGTTTGGTTATTTTGCCTTTCTGTACTGCACTGTTACATGTTCCTATTTATTGAATTTTCGTATAAGACCCGAAAGAAAAATTGTTTCTCAATCAAATTGTTTCTTCATCCCAACTAAAAATACATTTTATGTAGTTTTTCCTAAAATATGTTTCAGTACTAACTATTTTTTATTTTTTAAAATGTTCTTAATTATCTTCATCTTATTTGCTTCTAAAAGCAAAATTGAGTAAAGTTTTGTTCAAATTGTTTGCACAAACCCTTTTTTAATTATTATTTTATGTATTAAAATAGAGAAACCCTGCAATGAATTTATATAGTGCAGATTCCAGTGTTGGGAATTTTCTAGGCACTGTTGGGGTTTCAGAATCAAAACTGCTGCAAAAAGTTTGTCCATAAGCAGAATCTTTTGTTATATTATTAGAATTTTCTCTTGAATAATTTTTAAAAAATGATTAAAACTGAGGTTTTTAGAAATATGCAATTGGAGCATTGATGTTAAGTTGAAAGAAATTGACCAACTCATGTAAAATTGATTAAAACATAATTAGATGTGTGTATCAGTGGAGGGAGAAAAGACAGACACATAAATTAAGATAAGTAATGAAAAGCAAGGTATTGAAGAGAGGAAGGGGATTCTGCATACAAAATTCTTTAAAATGTGTTAATTTCATTGTCATTTAAAAGTTGTAACAATTCATTTTGAAGCACTGAGTTTCATGTAAAGTTTTGATCCAGTTCGGTTAAGTAAAATAAAATTGTTGGAATAAGTTAAAATTTTATTCATCAGCATAGCATATACAGTGTAATTTGATGTCCTTTTTGTCATGATTATCTTTCATTTTAAAGCATTACTTCCTTCATTCTATTATAGTTCAAAACATTCTTTGTAATATTTCAGATACGATACTTTCCATGATAGATCAGATTAATTTTTTAGCTGTCAAAATTTGTTAACTTTCTTCTATCTAATGCAATTAGAGTTCGGTAAATTTTCAGAGGAAGAAATCTTTTTGAAGAACACTTCAAAGAAAGAAAGTCTTTTGAATTTTGTAACCTAAGTCATTATTTAGGGTAAGCTCGTTAACTAAAGTCTGTAAACCACCACCACCCATCTGCATGGAGATATGAATTGCAAAATTGAGAAATGCTCATTAAATTAAAGCATAATATGTATGATGATTTAAAAAATTCCATTGAACCAAAAAGATTAACCAAAAAGATTTTCAACATATTAAAATAAACATTGTGTGTGAACATTAGATCAGCAATGGGAAAAAAATCTCCATATTTTTTTATTTCTGTGGAGCCTAATTATGTATTTGTTTTTGGAGTGTCTTTTAACTATTCGAAGGTTTCATTGAGTAGGCCGTATATCCATGTAGTACAGTTGTCTGTTTGAAGCAAATACTATGAAGTATAACTTCATCATTGAATAAAATGTTATTCATTAAATTGGATCTTTTCTTTGGCTTTAACCCTTTCAGGACAGGTGTATCATATATACATTGGCAGCCAACTGTATAAGAGCCAAGTGTGTCATATATATACATTGCTCTTTAAATGCACTGTCAGAATGTGTGTACCACATTTAGATAGAATATTTAATTAGTATATTTTATATTTGGATTTAGAATATTTAATTAGTATATTTTATATTTGGATGTAACAGTTGGTATTGGAACAAAAATGAGAGATTATTTTTTTATGCCCAGGACTTTGAAAATGTAGATGATAACTAGATAAGTAAGATTTTTCCAAAGATAGCCCAGATAAATTTTATGTGAAAAAATTTATTATTTTTATTACGAGAGAGTTTTATGATATTGCTATAGTTCCAGACTACACATGTGATTCAAAATAAATTTATCTGTTAAATTATTAATTTAGTACTTTCAAAAATATAGTTATTCCATTATTTTATTTCTACAGGGTTATTCAGATGCTATCAAAGGTCTTCAAGCTTTAGGACTTTTAAGTGATAGTCCTCATCCTTCTCTGCATCATAAAGGGCCTGAAATTACATGGGTAAGTACATTTTTATACTGTGCATTTTAGCCATTATCAGATTACTGCGCTAAATTCTGCGAGCTGTAATTTCAGTATTTTTATAGGCTCATAACTTACATTATCTTGAGCAATTTTTGATTCAATTAATATTTCCATTAGAAAATATCTTCTGATGAAATATTTTTCTATTTATACGTTGCATAATATTTATAACAATTTCTAAATTACTTTCATCTACTATCAGTGTAATAAAAAGTTCAGTGTTAAGAACTTACTCAAATGTAAGAAAAATTCTCAGTAACCCTTCTGACAAAGTGAAAAGAAGTGAAATTGCTCTAATATATAGGTAATACAGTTTTGTTCTGGAATTCTTTCCACCTATTCTATTATCCTGATTTCCTTTTACTTTAAATTTACAGAAACAGTTTTTGTGCAGCCTTCTTGGACAACAAGATCAAGAAATGCTGACTCCAAATCTCAAAAATCTGATTTATGATGTTGTAGGAAAATCAGAACTCCGCGTGGAAGCTATTGAAAGGTATGTGTAAAGCAACTTAAAAAGATAATACAGTTAAAATCTATTCAAAAATAAATTATTATAATTCCATAAAATTGTGTAAAATTCCCGACATTATAATGCACACAATTTAACAGAAGATGTAGAAATTTAAAAAATTTTGGAAGCTTTCTTGGATAATTCTGGCATGATACCTGAAGAGCTTTGTGATGAAAAACACTTTTCATGTATTTTCATTTTATTTGAAATTTGTATCTTTTCCTGATCTTGCATAGTTCACAAATTTCAAATAAAATGATCTTGCCTGATCTTGCATAGATCTTGCATAGATCTTGACCTCTCATTAGTTTTCTGTGCACAGTCGAATCTGTATTTCATGGCCATGCTATTTTACAAATTCCTCTTTTATGAAGTTTTTTGCGGGATTCTGCCTAAGATGTGAATTTCCTTGTATAAAATATTCCCAATAGTGAAATATATTGTGGGTTTAATGAAATTCTTGAATGGATGATTTCTCAAGATTGTGTTCTTCCTTCATTAACCCCTTCATAGTGGGTGCATCATATACACATCAGTACTTAATCCTTATATGCGATAGCATGCCGCTTAGTGCAACTCATCCTGGAGGTGGTGTGTTGTTGCAGTAATACGATTTTGCAAAACAGGATATTTTGCATTGCTAAACTTAACTTTTTTTAAAAAAATTCATTAAAAATATTTCTAGATCAATTCTTTTGATTTTTCTTTAATGGTATCTAACAGTAATATAATCAGAAATACAGAATATTGAGAGATTCCGAGAAAAGGTTAATTAAAATCTAAATGCAAAATAAAATATTGATTTTGGATTCATTAGATTATTGAAGAAAATGGTGAAAAAATAAATTTCATTCACATAACTTTGAATTAAATTTACTTCTGCAATTCCCATAAATTCATAAGGCTTCAATTACTTAACAGATCAAGTTTGTGATGGCATAGCCACTTTTCTGCTGGATTGTGAGGTGAAAGCAAAACAAACTTCTAGTTCAGTCTCTGACAAAATTTTGGTACCAGAATAATCACTATTCTCAATTAAATGTAGGCTTTAGTGTCAACTTTGTCACTCATGAGTTCAAATAGACCCTCATGGGTTTTACAATCCAAATATACTCTTCTTCTGTTAACATCTTTCTCTTAGACACCGCATGTATGTATGTTTGAAAGTGCAAATATGACACAAGTGTCTGGAAGATTGATGCAAGTGGTGATGCACTTGGATTTGATGCATGACACACCTGTCTGCAGAGGGTTTTCAGTTCAGCAGCATACCATTCCAAAGGGGTTAAAATAATTCATTTATTTGCTGTGACATTCGTCTGTTCAGGTGTGATGAGGCCTTGAAAAAATGAGTGCCAAATAGTAGGTGAGCAATAAATATTGTGTGTTGAAGAATAAATAAATGCTTAGTGTACAGTTAGGATAAAATTTTAAAATTATTCTTATAGTATTATAATTGAGTAAATTTCAAGCACTGAATAAATATGGGTAGTTCACTATTATTTATAAGAAACTATGGTTACTAGCTGCTGATTTAATTTAACTGCCATAGCCACCTTAGACAGTATGGCAGCAGTTTGTGGAAGTTGGCTGCATATGCTGTTGGGCCCAGGCTCAAGTTCGGTACAGTGCATGTTCATTTATGGTTGTAATATCTTTGAAATGGAGACTTAAAAATGTATGGATCTGAAGAGAGACTTAAGGTGGTGGTAGTAGAGGAAGAAGGGTAAAAGGACTTTGGCATCTATTCCCTTGAAACTGAAATGGAGCTTAGGTAGATAACTGTCATGTGCTTTGCCAAAATTAAAGTAATCCATGTAATCTGTTGACCATTTAATGCCATTATTTTTATTATATGTTTATATTAAAAAATTTGTACTTTCAGGTTGGGACTTCTTGAAGAGGAACCTCTAGTTAAGTGTTCTACGCCACTGGACACATTAACACACTTTTTGGCAAATAAGTTAGCATTTCGTAAGTTATCCAAATTATCCTATTAATATTCAGTTATATTTCTTACGTATGAGCTCACTTTGTTTCTCCAATATTATATGGTGAATAAAAATGTATATGAAGTTTAATAATAGTTAATTTTGGTATCCTGGTATTGTAAAAATAGAAAATTCTAAACCTGGTTCCATATCCTATGATTGGTATTAATATTTTGTTGTGAGTAATCTCCAAAGTATTTTTTGATAATAAAGGTTGTTCATACAACAGATTAACTAATTCAACAGCTATCTGAAAGAATGCTTTTTGATAACCCTTTTGATATTTTTTGCATGTTTTATTTATTTTTTAGGCAATAAAACTAGATTAAAACGAACATCATTATATTACTTAATAGTTAAAAGTAAAATTTACATGTTTGTTAAAAGTTGCCTGGTGTAATTGTATTCTAAATTTGATATGGAGATGTGCAGTCACATAACATATTGCCAGTCAGTCAGTCAGGTTCTTAGCACATATAATTTAGGAGTAGCCATATTAGATGACAAAATAACAACAGGTGAAACTGTTGTAACAATGTGTAACAGAATTTAATATAGTGTGAAAAATGTAACACTCACTTTAGTAAACATAAAATAACTTGGAATTCAGTGCATTATTGAGCATGGAAGCTGACAAACTGCTATTTTTCTTTGTTTTCCATTTACTTTGAGTTGCTAATTTGTTTTCTTATCTATATGAATTTTCTTACATGTCTATTGATTGAACAGTCTAAAGTTTTGCATTCTGTAAGCATTTATAACAAACTGAGGTGTATTATAAAGTGTAAATCGTTGATCTGTTTATCCACTGGAAGAGAAATTTAGTCTAGGGTAAGAAAGTGACATTAACTCTTATATATTTTTGAGTGGCCAATGCATATCTGTAAATCAAGAATTATGATATGTTCCCCCTAATGCACAATGTAATAAATATAATCTTTAATTTTTCGTACATTGCAAAAACTGATATTTTTATTTACAATATAATGTACAAAGAAAGATAAAAAGAAAGTTTAGAAATAATTAAAGAATATGCAAACATAAGGCATTTAAAATAATGCAAACTATGTTATTCATACTTATCTAATGTGATGGATGAACCTGGGAGTTCTATTGCACAATAAATTTATATTTTTATGCCCGATATTGGAACTCTCGGGTCATTTCCAAAAAACTTGTCTTTCTAACAAAATAAATAAATCTACTTATTTTTAACATAAAGTAATAAACAAATTTACCCTTATTTTTTTAACAATAAACCATCATTAAGTCTTAATTGCACACTTTTTTTCCATTGAGCAAATTTACTTAATTTTCAATCTGTAATAATTATTTCCATGCTTTATCTTTCTTTATTACCAGATCCTCTCCTCCCAACTCCCAATATCATTTAATGTTACATGATGTGAAGAACTTAAGCTTTATTCAATGAAAATGTCACATTTGTTCCTCGTTCCTACCGCTCACCTCTTTAAAATGTTCCAGAATATTTATTAACATTGTTAAATAGTTATCTTATTAATGTTAATAAAAGTAATTTTTATATTCATTTTATTGCTTTATGAAATCTCTTATATTTTAACATACTCTGTTTTTACTATCTACTTTCAGAACCTGGTGAACGAGATGTTATTATTTTGAGGCACGACATTGGAATTCAGTGGCCAGACAACAAAACTGTAATATATGTTTCCATTTTAAAATTTGCTTTAATTTTTTCCAAAAAATCATCATATAGTGTTATAGAGCTGAATTTTTATTCTGTCTAAGTATCAAAATTAGGATTTTTAATATTATTGGAAAGTATCTTTTAATATTATATTATATTTACAGTATATTTTATTAGGTTTATTCTTATTATCTTATTCTACTACGGTTTAAATTTCCATTTTGCAAATAGTTGTTCATGCCTATTGTTTAACATTGGAGAGGTTGTTTCTAGCTATAATTCTTAAATAATTTAGAAACTTAAGTTTCTGCATTTAATTGATTGTGTTTATTTAAAACTGTAATTTAATAATGTGTTAAGTTTTTTAAGAACCAGATTGATTTCAGTCCAGCTATTTAATTTAAATAATATTTTATAAATTTCTCAGTGGAAAAAATACTTTGGAAATTAAAAAATAAATTTCAAACTTACATTTGAACTCCAGTTATCCAAAAATCGAAACCATAACATCCAGATAATTAGAAAACTGAGATAATTGATAATTTGTCTTTATTACATACTTGCTAAAGTAAGTTTTAATTTGGAAATTTTACTATTCCTCTTATTTTAATTAAACAAAGATTATGCACTTAAAGTGTGAAACAAAGAGACTGTCAAATGGATAATGAATTTGTCTTATTACTTGCTCTCATTCTATCTCAGTATTCATCTACAAATTTAGTTCCGTTTTCATTTTTATTTTCAGTCTGTTAACAATATTGTGATTGACGTTCATAGTCATAATAGTTAAAAATGTTATACTTCATGATGAATGAAAGAGTATACATAAATGCATTCTCTTATTGAGTATGAGCATATGTTATATGCACAAAAAATTGTGGTGTACAAAAAGGTTGACAGGATGTACCAGTGCAGATATACTATTTGTTACAAAACAAAAATTTTTTGTATGTAAAGAAAAATATATAACATTGTCATGAATTCTAGTCTGCTTTTAGAGAAGAGGTATTTGTCATGCCTAAGCAGTTTTCACTGGGTAAACAAAGAATGTGCTTATGTAGTACGTAATTTTTTTAGTGTTTATATATATTTATGTAATAGTATGTGCTAAAAATTATCTATTGGTATGGGTGTGAGAAATGTGTTGTCTAAAAGATGAGAAAAACCCATTAAATATTTTGAAAACTTTTCCTTGAAGATTATATTGAAGGTGAAAAAAAAAAAAAATTAGTATGTAGTGCGATTTGCTTGAAAATATTTAATCAAAATTTTCTGGTGTAGAAGGACAGATTAAGAAAAGCTGTAACCAATGTTTCTGTGGCATTTCTTTTAATGAGGAGAAAATAGAAGCAAATATTTTACATAAAATACTTCAGAAAATGGGATAAATTAGCATTCAAGCTGTTACATAAAAACTTAATGTGAATGATTTTATCGTAAAAGATTGTTTTATGCTTGAAAGCAGTGTTCCCCCCCCCCTTATTCTTTAATGCGGGAAAACACTGCTTTCAATTAGAGAAATTTTTTAGTATAACTATCTAGATTTTTACAAAATTAGATGAAATAAACATTTTAAATAAAATTACATGTAAATTATTTTAAATATATAGAATTTTTAAATGAATTCTGTTTTTCAGTACTTAACTATTTCCTTGCTGTAAAACGAATCTAATTTTAAAAATATTTTTGTCTTAGGAAACCAGACATATAGATCTTGTTGTATATGGTGAGAAAGAAGGATTCAGTGCTATGGCTAAAACAGTAGGCTACCCAGCAGCAATTGCAACAAAAATGGTGTTAGAAAGTGAGTAAGAATAACAATTTTCTTTTTAATCCTTGTATAAATACATTCCACTTTGGTCTACCTTCAGTGTAATTGAAGATGCAGAGTGTCTGTATCAACAGCAAATTTGTTAACATCAGCTTGATATACTAATAATGCTTTAGTAACACTTTCTTAACTGGTAAGTTTCATTTTTCAAAATACTCAACTTTTTGAGTAAATGAATAAAGATTTTAGCTTCAAGCAGATCTGTTAACATCAGTTTTTGCCTACCATTCTACCATTGTAGTTCATTGCCTACCATTAGATGAATTCTTACTGTGTGTGTATGCATGCCGTTGTTTTGCCTGTGTGTACATTGTTTTTGCTTTAAAATAATCAGAATTGTATGAATTTGCCCTCATATTGTGCACAATTTCGGCACCAAAATTCGAAAAGGAAAAAAAAGAAGCATGATGCTTTTAACTGCTTAAGAACATAACCTGAATTAATTCGTTATACCTAATGTGTGCATTTTCTCTTATACTGGCTTTACTGTATCAGTCTCATTGAACACGTTTATGTCCAGGCAAAGATGTACAATTATTGTGCATAACCAAATATGCTCAAAAATAATTCGTTGGTTTTTCTAGCACGACAGAATATTTTAGACTAGAATAGAGTCCTGTGCTTTGCTAGAGGGTTGAGAAATAATTGTCATAACCACGAATTATTGGAAATTAGTGATTATAGTTAAGTTACTGGTCAATAGATGGGTGCCACTAAACTATGACTATTGTTTAGGCTTTGATTAGAGGCCAGTGTTTCTTTACACAAGTCAGTTCATATTGTTTGTATGTTCTTTAGCGTTATTTTATGTTGTTACTGTATATGTTAAAAATGTAGGATGAGAAAAGTAAATGGGAATATTCTGGTGAATGAGATATTAAGATTTAGATGTTAGTAAAAGTGAATCATCCAGTTGAATATCAATTTCAAGTAAGATTAATGAGCGAAGATATTGGTCATCGGTTTCATTTTAAAATCATCTCTTGATTAGTTTTATAAACTCATAATCCATACTCTACTCAAATATCTGTCCCAGCGTTAGCTGAAAAAGCTTCATGTACACTTGTTATCATAAATTAAGGAAAAATCACAAAAATAGCGATAACTCCCTTAAAAATAAGCCAAACCGTGTAAAATTTGAATAGGTTGCCAAGTAAGAGTAGCTGAGTAAAACTGCAGTATGCAAATTAGTGGCGCTGCACTCAGAATACGTCATCTGCGTGAAGCATAGAAATCCATGTTTGAGAGCAAGCCCACATATTTCACTGTGATAGTGACATCAGAAATCTGAGATAGCCAATTCGTAACAATGGCCTCCAGGCATCATTTGCCTGCAGAACTAGTATGGAGATCCATTGGGAGACTTGAGGCAGGGCAAAGTCAAACAGAAATGGCCAGATGGCTAAATGTGAGTCCTTCTGTGGTTCATAGACTTTGGAGGCAATTTCAAACCGCAGATTCGGCATCTAGGAGGTTCAGCCAAGGACGGCCAACTGCTACGACGAGCGCCGATGACCGATATTTGACATTATGTGCACGCAGGAACAAAACCACTACTCCGACTCTTCTAAGGTCCTCCTGTTGCAGCCACCAGAAGGTTGGTGTCAACGTCAACTCAATAGATTAAATTTTCTGTTTTCTACATGAATGTAAGAATTTTTATTTTATCAAAGTTTAGAAAATAATGAATGTTGATGTTAAAAATTTAAGCACTGAATGTAATGAAAATTTTGTTATTTTTTTCAAGTACTATACAATGAAGGTAATTATGTAGAAATCAAATTTAATAAATTTTAATGTAGTTTTTCTCGGATATATATATGTATGTGCATAATTAAAATGTTACAAATGTATTTTGCTTACATATATTTAAAAATATTTTACATTTAATTAAATAATACTTCATTTTGTCTTAGATGAAATTCAAACAAAAGGAATGGTTGTCCCAATGGTACCTGAAATATACAAACCTATGCTTATGAGACTAAAACAAGAAGGAATTTCCAGTCTAGAACATACAGTTAAATATTAGATGTTCTCAATACAGTAAGTTTGCCACACTGCCAACTAAAAAATTCTGCATGTGCAAGATACAGCGATTCTGTTTGATCCTGTGACTGAAATAGAAAACTTTAAAAGAGAGCTTAAATGTAGGTTAATAAATCTTCAGGGACAGTTTTCTGTATTATCAAATAGTGTTGAATTTGTGTAAGAGATTTAAAGTGTCATTCAAGTGAATGCAGATTTGTAACTGAAATTGCAGCTTCAGCTTTGTTGTGCCGATCTTATAGCTATACAGTAATCTATTTCTGTTAGGCTACTGCAAGGTTACAAAAACAGTCAATATGTGTCCAATGAACTATTACATCTTGTTCATATTATATGTATATATGTTAAAAAATGTCATAGCCAAACATTTTTGCCTATAAAGCAAATGTAAATATTGTTTCTGTATCTTAGTTTATTAATATGTTACAGAAGTTAATTTTTATATAAATTTGCATGTTAATTCAGCTAATTCAACTTTGAAAGGTGACTTCCTTTTCATGTTAAATAGAAAAGAAAATGCATTTTAAAGAAAATTTTAATCAATAGCAGTATATTATGACAGATTTGAGTTATTATTTGTCAAAATTTAAAAGCAGTTAAATTTTATAGTTCAAATATTTAAAATATTTTTCATAGTGACTGTAAAGCGAACTTATGTATCTCTAAATTATGACTAAGATTTAAAGATAGAAATGTAATAAATATTAAATTTTTCTTAGCAAAATATATATTTTCTTCAATATTTTTAATCTGCACTGGTAATAAAACCCAGCTGTGGATGAAACTTTTATGGTAGCTTCACATATTGCAATAAATACGAAAATAAAACAATAACTGCATTTTATTCAGAAAAATATTTAGATATACAATAAATATTAAACATATTAAAAATCTAAATTTTTACATATGTTGTTTTTGTTCTGTAAAACATTGTAGAAAGTTATTCAGCTTTCAAATAAAAAAACATTTTTTCCTTACTCACACATGGTTTGAAGACTAAGTACAAATATAAAAATGCAATCAAAAGCTTTACTAAAATGATATAGCTGTTTGATATGTAAAATCTGCCATGAAAAACAGTTTTTCATAATATGATTACATTTTGAAGAAATGAATTATGTTTTACAAATATCTGTTACCAATTAAAAAAGCTCAGTTTTTTGTGCATCAAAAATACTTTTTGTTAAAACACATAGAGGTTGGAAAGTATATTAAATGCAAAAAATTATACTGTTTGTTTTAGCTTGTACATTATAAAATAAATAATTCTTACTGAAAATTTTGTTCTGAATCATTTTAGTTAATACAGTAACACCGGGCATTTTGGTTATCTGAAGCATATTAACAATACTGATATTGAAAATTATAAATAAAACCTTGTTTTATTTTTAACATTATTGTTAATATTTTCAAAATTTCTCAAGTTCTGACTGATTCACTCAGTTAAAACAAATATAAATAATTATGAATCATCATACATGCTAATTAGATATTGTTTTTCAAAGATCTGTATTCTTAACCAGAAGTAGATTATTCATAAGCAAAAAAACATTTACTGAATTTGTGCTTATAAAAGATAAATGCTTTTAATTTTATTACTTTAAGCATAAACAGCCATCTGTTAACTTCATATGTTTGCCGAAATTTCATACAAAATAAATTCAAAATAAACTTATTTATATAGAACATGTAATTGTGTTTTTCATTTATTATATGAATATTTGTATAAAACAAAAAGCATAACATTTTTATTTAACTAAAAATAATTTATTATGTGGTGCAAAATTTAATTTAATTTTTGTTTCGCTCAGAAGGAATAAATAATCTGGATAAGTGGATGTTTAGCATTCACATAACTAGATTTTTAGGGTATTTTAAAACTTGGTCAAAGAGAGGAACACTTCTGAATTCTTTAAAAAGGAGGGGGGAGTTTTCTTACTTTTTTAACAATTGAAAAAAAAATTCACAATGAAACTTGCTCCAGTGCTAAGATACTGAAAAAAATATCAGTCTCTTTGATAACAGCAGCAAATTTATAAAATTTATGTCCAAAATATTAGTCCTTTCACTGGTGTATACTTTACATGTTCTTTTTAAACTTACTACAACAGTATATGTCAGTGTCATTTCTTAAAGGATTTAAAATTTCATTGTAGAAAATACTAAAATGTCAATCTTGTTTACTATCTATTTAACTCAATACTGCATTTAAAATATATCACAGAACACTTCTAATTTTATGCACTAAATGCTACATAAAATCTGAATATAAATGCCTAACACTTTTAATAAATTACACGAATATAGAAGTTTTATTTTATATACATGTCTTGAATAAATAGAGACAACATTTACAAGTATATGTGAATTCATTGGAATGCCTAGGTAAAAAGAAATTACTAATATTAAGTACTAAAATGAGAGGTTATTATATTAAAAATGCACTGAGAGTGAAAAACCATTAAGTAGTCCATAAGCAAGTTTCCTTCATTTGATAGTGCTCTAATAATTAACATCAGTAATTTGTAATGGCAATCCTTTACCTTCTCTAAGATAAAACATATCATCTAGATATCCAGGAATCTAAATTAAAGGAAATTTATTTATCAGATCTGTATAAATATATTTTATGTCAATTGAAAATAATGTGAATATAGCAGCATTGCTTCAATAAATTGATAAAAATATAATATGCATGTATACATATATATTAGTCAAATTCCTTTAAAAAGATTCAGAACATCCTACTACCAAGAATAATACTATACATTACAATAAAATACTTTTCTCAAAAGAAGCTTAATTAGTAATATTTATTATATTACCTTTCTCATAAATGCAGAAGTGCCAGGGGGGGAATTACTTTAGTGAATTTAAATCTCTATTCTTAAGTGGTAAAAAACCTATATATTCCTTGCATTAGTAAAAATGGAAGCACTTAAACACCAAAATTTAAACATACATATTCTTCCACCTGAACATACCTCACCTGCACCTCAAAGAATGAATTTTTAATTAAAATTCTTATTTTTTATTGAAATTTAAAAAAAATTGTACTTTGTCCTAACTTAATGAACCTTCTGATTAAAAGGTTTATATTGCCATTCTGTAAAGTGTAAAATATTTATATTTCAAATTTATTTAGAAAATATGGTGATATAAAAGAAATGTCTTGCCACTGCCCAAAATAAAATATTCTTATTTTCCATGCCACAAGATGCAGTAATTCAGCAAATAAGGTACTTTTCTTTCAAATTTATTCTGTTATTAAGCAGATGTTAACCCTTTTCAGATGGTGCACTTTTGTTTAGGACATTCCATATGGACAGATGGCAGTCGAAGGAATCAACCCACAGGATGGAGTTTTCCATCGCTAAGCCTAACTTTAGGGAAGGGGGAATTAAGTTGTAACATCATAATTTTTGTTACTAGTTTAGATTATTACTTAAGGTATCATGTATGTTAAAGTGAATATTTAATAATCTTTTTCCTTTACTTGAAAATATCTAAAACAAATTGCTAACTATGAGAAACAATTTTTGGAAGTGTTGTCCTACGACGACCTATTAAATTTTCCTATAATGGTCTGTGACTTTTTGAAAGTGAATAAACTCGTGGATCTTGTTTAACAGAAGCTGGACTCTAGGATTAGCAACAACAACAACACATTTTATTGTTTTCTTATGAAAACTTTTATGCCTCTGTTCTTGAATTTCTAAAAAATAAACTAATAAGTTACTCTGACACAAATAAGTTTTTGATTTTTTACAGAAACTTTGGCATAGAGTTTCTGTATTTAAGATTTGATAAAAAGCTTCAATTACAAAAAGATAATCACAGTACTTCTGGGGAAAAAAAATACACCACCTTTGTAGCATTTGGTTTGCCTTTACTTCCATATCTAGAAGGGGGTATCCTTTGGGTCTTTATTATCAGCTATTCTGAGAGCTTGCTTATCTCGAAGCAAATATAAATTTCTCAAGTATTGTAAAAAATATTATTCATATGTCATGGTATTTTAGACAGTATATTGGGTATTCAAAGATCTATCTCATATTGCTTTTAAATTAAAATGATGGGTGCTAGCTTTAACCAGATATTGGCAGGACTTGTGAATCATCCGACCTTCCTTTCTTATTTAGGTGAGGAAATGAAAGAAATTAAGACATTTATTTATTCATTACAAATTACCAGAAGCTTGGCTATGATGCCATTAGATGTCTAGCCTTCTATATTTCTGAACTTTACAGTTTAAAAACACAAGCGCAGAGAACAAGTCAAGATGAGTACCATCAAAAATTTGATGTTGTCTACACAGAGGACATAAGGGAGAATCACAAAGCCCAAGCCAATACAAGTATGCAGACAAACAGTCATGGCCTGTAGTAAGGTGAAAAAGTGCCACAGCTGCACTTCTAGGAAAATCAAGGATCAACTGTGTATCCTCAAGCAGTGAGGCCCATGGCTTACCAGCAGAGTCACACAGTGCTGTCTACTTTATCCTGGATGCATACTTTTTTTTTTATCAGGAGTTTGATTTAATGAAATGAGACAGGAATCTGCAGTGAGCTGGGATCCACTGGAAAGAAACAGAGATTGACGTTGTGAGCCCTTTGCACTCCAAAATATGGGTATTATCTGTGTATTGTCTATTATGACAAAAGTATGACAGTATGACAGTAAAGGAGTATGACAAAATAACCGCACTGCAGAATGACGAAGGACATATAGCCAGTTTCTTCAATGCAGTATAAATAGCCTCAATTTCACCATCGTAATGGGTGGAATGAGCACCTATTTGGTGAATAGCATGAAAAAAGATCACGACACACACTGGCTCCTGCTCCGTCTTCATCGTTAAACATTGATCCATCTGTGTAGACATGGAAACGTGTCACTAGAGGATATTTGTTTTCAATGGTAGAGCAATGGCACGAACCTGTTGTTTGCTCATTAACCTGCATATCCAGCTTCAGACACACCAAGATCCCTCCATATCCCAAACGGCAAAGAGGCCTACAGAGAAGTTGAGGATTACTTTCTTGTCAGTGGCTGCAGAATAAGCATATTGGATAAACTCCTTTTGAGTTTTAAGATCTCTCTCTGCATTGGCATCATAATCCCTCCAAAAAGTATTGTTGGGCAAATGAATCAGCTTTTCAAAAAGAAAAACTGCATTTCTTTCAATTATGTTTCTTACTGGAGGGTAGCTTTTTTTCCAAATTAGTGGTACATTAGAGTTCCAGCTTCTGTTGATCAGCATTAAAGCACTGAATGACTGTTAGGCCCTACCTTCTTTATAAATTCTGGATGGAGACAGTCTAGGCTGAGGCTCTTTCAATTTTTAAGGTATTTAATCTTCAAGGTCTTCAAGTTCAAATTTGGTAAATTCGGCTCTAAAAACCAACTCAAGACAAGTTACAGCTTTCTAAATATTACTTTTCAACATTTTATTTATTTATTTATTTATTTATTTATTTTGGAATTCTCCTGGAATCTTGACTCAGTCTTTGTGATTTAGAATAAAATGAGATAAAAGCATTTGCAGTATCTCTGTCACTAGTTAAATTCCATAGTGATCCTTGAAGGGGGCACTAGTAATTTGGGATTAATTAGCCCTTAAAATGTTAACATACTTAAAAACTTTCTTAGAATCAGATTTATAATTCATTGTGCTGATAAAAAGAATTAAAACCTTTCTGCTTTGCCTCATAAATTTCGTTTCGAAGGAAAACGAAAGTTTTGTACTTCCTTGACTCTCTTTTACTGCTCAGCAGAAATTCAGAATGTTTGTAATTGTGAGGTTTTCCTCTGGGAATCCACTTTTTAGCAACTTTGTGGATTGTCTCACAGAACCTTTTAAATGAAGCATCAATACTTCCAACATGGAATGTATTATCTTCAAAACCTGTTCTAGATCTACAATACATGCATTCCAGTTGGCTTTTTTAAGTTGTGGTCTAATTTAATTAATCTGTGTTGTGGTCTAATTTAAGACATTCAATCAGTCTTTCTTTTTTGGGTGGGGGGTAATGTAATGGATAGTATATCAGGCTAACTATATGGTGATCTTCTGGCTAGGGTGCAATATATTTTCAATGATTCTTTGCTTTTAACTGCTTTCGTTGCTAGTAGGAAAAGCTGAGCTATATCAGTCTTCGTGTATTGATGGTAAGATTTTGCAGGGATTCATGAGACTTCTTCTGCCACATTATTATTAGGATCAACATGAGACGGTTGTGAAACTTTGCAAACTGTCAGTGAATTCTCAACTGAACTCTACCCGAAAATTCATTAAAGAGGGACTCACATCTACTGTTTGTACCTATTTCCTGAGGCCAATCCAGAAAATTACAAAGGCCTTCGAAATTTTATTCAAGTTAATTGATAGAATAATTGTAAGATATGAAATATTTCCAAATATTTCTAAATAAAAATCTATATTTGTATTAAGCATTACTATAAGCTGAAACACACCCAGATTTTTCTCCCTTAAGAACAGATAACATAATTATTCACATTCGCACAAAACTATTTTTTAATAATGTTTAAGTGTTATATAATATAGATAGAGACAAAAAGTATGAAATTTAGAACCAATTCCACAAAGACCCAAAAGAGTTCATTTTGATATAACCAAACCATCAAATTTGATATAACATTATCAAGACGATGTACATCAGACTCAACTAAACCTCCCTTCAGCAGCATATCACTCAAAAAAAACTTGGGATAATTCTGTTTTTAAATTAAAAAATTGTGATACCATACATATATATATAACTTCATCTGAACAACTACTCGTATAAGAAAAACTTCAAAAATACATCTGATATTAAAAAAGAGAGAGATTGTCAATTTGCTTTGATGAATTCGAAACTGACAGCTTCCCCGGAAAATCACTTCCTTAAGAATGTTTATTATGATTGTATAAACCAAAATTTACAGACATGTAAATCAAAGTAAAAACAGGAGTTCAAAAGCAAAATGTTTTTTATGATCACTGAAAAAGTACTCACATGTGGCTTCTCTCTGTGTGTTTCAACAGCACTGACAGAAAAAGGTACACATTCTATAGTTGCACCATAAGCTCCAGGTGTAAGCTTGAAAACAGTATGCAGTGGTATTCTCAGATATGGAAGCTCTTCTGTTAGTAATAAATTCAATATTATTAATAAATTTAATGCTCTAAAAGAGCAAATACTTATTGCCCAAAATGAATGATTTATTACAAAGAATCATTAGAAAACATCAAAATAAGCTACTATAAACTTTTAGTGATTCAATTTCTATTTTCATTTTGCTAATGCATTTAGTGCAAATTTTCCCAAATATTATTTTATTTTGAAATGCATTCGTAAAAGGATTTTCAAAATAAATATTATTTGCACAGTATTTTAAAAGAATGGAGAATTTTGCTTTAAACAATATTCCTTTTATTTACCAAGATTTCTTCGGATTGAATGTTATACATCATCCAATTTTTTTATATTTTTAAAGGAAGTTAATACAAAAGCTTGAATGCATATTTTAGAAAACGATTCATTTGCATAATACTCTGTACTTAAATATTTTATATGAAAAAGCTTTTACTATCAGTTAAATTTATTATCAGTGCTTTATGGTCCATATTTTTAGTCTCGTCTAAATTTCAAAGCATAATTGTACGTATATAAGAGTTAGTTGCCTTAAATTAAAAATTTCCATATTTAATATTTAAGCTCTTTAAATTATTTCCTTCTCCCTGCATAAATAATAATTAGTTAAATCTTTAAAAATTTATACCCATATCTCTACAAATACGAAAAATATGATGCAGTTTATATTTTACTCTCAATTGAATAATTTTATGATTAATACCAAGTCAACTAAATGATTTTATAATTAAAATTAATTCTTTATTCAGCTTAGCTATTAATTTTAATTTAACAATGACAGTAGATTTTTAAAGTAGATTGAAATTTTGGATGGAAAAAGTGCATTTTAATGTGCAAATGTAGACAATATAGAGCAATTTCCAAAAGTGAATAAATACTATTTCATAATTAAATGCAACATGCCAGTCAAAAAAAAAATCAATCTAAAATATTGTATTTTATATTATTTTCAATATTTTTAAAAATAGTTCTTAAAGCACACAATTTTTCTCATTTGTTATACGACTTAATTTCCCCCAAAACATAGAAAGACAACCCTTGAAATCTTTACCATAACTCATCAGGAATATTCTTTTTCAACTATATGTGGCTATAGACTTTTTTAAGCACATAATGTGGCTCTACAGTTTTTCTTTGTTGCACATGTGCTTTTTTTTTTTTTTGTTCTTGTGTACACAACTAGCTGAAGGATATTTACATACAAAACATTCACAATGATTTAAATAGTGTAGTTTGCAGCTTGTAACTAAAATTAGAACAGGGTTTATTAAACCAATGCAAAATTTGAGGCCAAACACAAATTTTATAAAAACATATGTTTATTTCAAAATATAAAGAAAATTTCACAAAATCTTAGTTATTCCTTTCCTGTAGTTTGTCTTAATTAATTTTAATCTAAATTATTTTAAAACTGTAAAGGCATATGTGTTTTCATAGGCGTTTTAAATGGTTATACCCAGAAAACTAAATAATTCTCAATAATTGGTTAAGTATTTGAATATCATATATATATATATTTAAAATGTTGAAATATTTCTTCATAAATTTTTAATATTTATATTATAATATATATATAAACTTAATGAAACAACTGTTAAAGCTGTTTTTAATTAAACAAAATCAAACCCTATTTATAATTTAAATTTGGTGATAAGATTGTTTAATGATTATTAGAAGGTGCACCAGTATTTAAAAAGAAAATTATTTCATTTAAATAAAAATTTTTGAAAAACCATACATCATGCTTTCTGCTTAGGCTAAAAAAGAAATTTAATTCATAAGGGCTGAAAATTTTGAACTTTTTTATATAAAATATAAAGGATATCAGTTCAGTCCAGCATCTTATAATATAATGAAATAGTATTATTTTTAACTTTATGACAAAATGCCGTGAATAGTTCTGTTCACTTTTCCTGATGTTATACTAAATAATACATCCTAAAGGAAACAAACCAAAAATATTCATGTTATTACCTTTTGTTCTGAGTTTAACAAATCAAAATGGCCTGCGACTAAAGTTCCATCATTCATTTGTTATACTGAACATCTTGAAATTATAGGATAAATACAAAGATTGATTCTTATAGAGTACTAAGATTTTAAATGACTGGACAGATGTTCTAATAGATTCTGAACAGCTGAAACATTATCAACTTTCTTCCATTTAGCATATATTATTAGAATATTTTTTACCCAACATTACATGAGCGTTACACGAGATTTCTGAAGAAATTTTGTAGTAATATAGGGTGTCTGGGAAAGAAGTGATGAAAAAGAACATATCATCACGAATTGATATATTTGTTATAAAGTGGTTTACATGAATTAACAAGAGATTTTTTGAACCCATTCTGTTCAGCACCTGTAGATTGTATCTGCTTTTCTACCATATCTTTTTGATGTTCAGAAAATTGAAAGTAAGGAACAATCCTAAAATATGGCATTGTGTATTTTCCTCAAAATTTGCAAGTTTTCTCTTCTTACATTATTTAATTTATTTAAGTTCTAAACACAAGCCTACCTATCTCAAAAATGTTGATTCAGTCATCCAGCTATTACAATCCGATGTTCATTGGTTAAGAGTTCAGTGGCATTTATTCTGCCTTATAAAATCAGGTATGTAATGTTTGTTTGCTCAAACTTGCTTTTACTTATATAATGCTGCTATTTTAGATTTGGGGTTGAAATAATATATGTATGTTAAAACATTACAGGATATTTGTCACTAGTAAAACAGATCTATTTTCACATTAATAACATGATACATTTTCCA
Source organism: Stegodyphus mimosarum (assembly GCA_000611955.2). Lineage (NCBI taxonomy): Eukaryota > Metazoa > Arthropoda > Arachnida > Araneae > Eresidae > Stegodyphus > Stegodyphus mimosarum. The sequence continues at coordinate 570,712 of KK119202.1, read as the reverse complement.
CAGCTCATTTCTTAAAATGTAAAATAGCCAAATATATTGAAAGAATGAAAATATTTCAGTAAACGATCATTACGATAATTTATGCTTCTACAATGAAGCTATGGTTTGCTGGCGATTTTCAGAACAGTGCGACATAAAAACATCAAGCCAGTATTGAGAAAATACTCAATATTGTTTTATGTAACTTTTTATTACTTGAAAAGTAAAAGTTGTTTTACCTTTAATAATGCATATAGTATTAACAACTGTAGAAAGTTAGAAACCTTTCGTCATATTTTTAAGTAGCCAGCAGCAAGTAAATCTGCAGCTAGAAAATTCAGTTTTTCAGACTTTTACGTCTGACCTACAGCCAGTCTGTTGCCTTTTCTATATAGTAAAGCTACACAATTAAGTTTAAATTACTATAATTTCAATATACTTGGAAGTAATAATTCTGAAAAATCCATCTGCACTAGCTTCTAAATTTGTATGATGTTTATTATTATATGCGAGACTGCTAAAAAATTATTAAATTATTACTTATGTGGATTCCTAAAAGTCTAACTTTTTATTTGGGGGGGAAGACTATCTACATATGGAATGGATTTCTATGTGTAATAAAAGGTTATGTTCAAGTATTTAATCTTTAAAAGTCAGATTTATATCTTCATATTTACACTGTTAGTCATATTTCTTGTGACTTATACATATTTCTTCAATTCTTGGTAAATATTTTCAGCTATATTATTTATAGATGAATTTAGTTTTATATGGTTATAATGCAGTAAATTACAAAAAAAATATTAAAAAAAGCAAGAACAGTTTATAAATGTAATTTTTTGAAAAATATCTCTTAATCACATGAAAAATTAATTGCAGAGCAGACCTACATGAAAAAAGGGGGGAAACCACTTTTCACAAATTTCTTTAAAATCTTAAAATGGTGCAAAGTATAAATTATTTTTATCTTGATAAAATATATAAAAATCATGAAAAATCGCATTGCTTTACAGCATACAGTTTTATATAATCAGATCTAAATACTACATTTTCTACATTCATATAACTTTTAAACATACTAACACAATCTTTTTTATTAAAAAAAATCATTTTTGCCATAATTCTGGAATTTATAAATTGTCTCTAAAGTTTCCTCCTCATAAATTATAAAAAGAAAACTATAAATGTTTAACATAACAATCAATACAAACTTTTAAAATTCAGTATCAACTAGTTAGAGAGATGTGTAAGATTGAAAGCTTACATACAATCTTTTAAGTCTCCTACTAATTACTCGTGTCATTCATGAATACTAGGATATCTAAGTATTTTTGCTATTAATAAGATTGAAAATATGGTTTGAGCAAAGTCTTTTCAAATACCATCCTCAACTGGCCGTCATCTGTGAAAGTGCTGCCCTAACTACAATCATGCCAGTATAATGAAATGTCTTTTCACAAGAAGTATGTCAATTAATAGCATTTTGAAATTAGATTATGAGGACTTCTTCTACCAGTTATTTTCTGTTAAGCTAAAATACTTCAGAAAGTTTAAATCAATGATGGAGTATGATTTAAAATTAAAAGATCATACCTTTACCTTTTTAATAGATTTAGAAAAGTTACATAGTTTGTTTAAAATTTTTTTTCACTTTGCTTTATCATGTTTAACATCTCTGCTTTCAACATATTAAGAAAATGAATACATTGAAAATGTCTACCAAAACTTATTAAGTCTAGCATTATTGATGCCAAGCTGGAATCATCATTTTATTTTATGCCTGTTCAGCAGTCAAGATTGTAAGGAATTGTAAGGAAAAGAATAAAAAACAATGTCAAGAGAAAAAATTTATTCCAACATAACCTCTATAAATATATAAAATAAAAAACTAAAGTTTATAAAAAGATCAAAATTTTTCTAATATATATATATATAATACTTTTATTTTGAAATATATATCATTTCTTTTTTACTTCTATAAGTACACAGAATATTTAAACAATTTTGTAATACTTAAAAAATATTCATAACAATAAACATATATATTTTAATATCATATCAACAGAAATCACAAAAGAAACTTCCAAACAAAATTTATAATCTATTTAAATTATTTTTAGCATTTTATTTCACGTGTGATTTTATAACATAGAAACCAAACTATGATGCTTTAAGCAGAGCACATTGAGAATTCGCTAATGAATTAACATTATAATAGAATCAATAAATATGAAAAATTATTAATTAGCAATGTAAATCAATTATTTACAGAAATAGATTTTAATAAGCGTGAAAAGACTTGGCATAAAATACAAATCCTGTACACCTTGCATAAAAAAAATTATATAAATATATATATATATCTCCCATTCAACTGGACCACTTGTCAAAATTTAACTTGCGTATTCCATGTCTTGAAAGTGCAACTTAAGATATATTAGATTTATATATAGCACTGTTCTAACATAAGTATTTTGACACAAAATTGGACTTTTTTCTGAAATAACATACCAATTTTTTTCCATATTTCGATTCTACAACTCAGATTATGCCTAGATATTAAATTTCATAATTTTTAGTGAAACATTTCTGAAGAAATTTAAACATTTATCTTGAAAAACTCTTAATTCTTTGCAAATATGCTTAGAAATACATCTACTTTAAGATGACGGTAAAACTTTTATAGGTTATAATTCAAAATTTATAAAAATTAATTTAAATGCAAAATTTTAATATAAATAAAAAAAATGGGCAACTTTCATTAAAACCTAACCTAAATTTGAACCTAAATTTCGAAATGTGAAAGGAAGAATCAAATAAGTTTAATAGAAAAAGATATTAATAAATATACCAAATTCAATTAACATGGAGGAGCTAAAATTTTGAGAGCTAATTTTTTAAAAACTAATCGTGCGATTTTTACAAAATTTAGTAGTTTGACGTAATTTGAGTCATAGAATCGAAATATGGAAAAAACTGGCATGTCATTTCACAAAAAGTCTGATTTTGTGTCAAAATACCTATGTTAGAACAATGCTATATATAAATCTATATATCCTAAGTCGCACTTTCGAGACAAGGAAAACGCAAGTTAAATTTCGACAATCGGTCCAGTAGAGTGGGAGATATAAAACTGTCCCCTTGGGGGGGGGGCAAGGTGTACGTACATCTTTCACCTGTTTCTTGTATTAGTTTCGTTGTTATAAAAATTACTGAAAATAAATTAATTTTTTGGTATAGTATTCCAACAACTCATTCCATACCCTTAACATAAAGGCTAAACATAATGATGTAATGTCAAAATCTTTAAAAATCAAATTTAATAATATAAATGAAAGTATTACAGTATGCAGGATTATTTTCAATTTTCAGTAATTTTATTAACAATTATAAATTTGAAAGAGACTAATACAGCTAATATGTAAGTATAGAGATTCTATGTATATACAAGAATATTAACCATGTGATAAAATCATTTTTTATGTAACCAAAAAAATATTATAATTATATATTTGTGTAAATATTAATATATAGTGTTGCACAGAATATCCATGACTACATGACAGAAATAATTTTATAAATCTGTGGATATTGGAATTCTAATGGAAGAAAAATTATGTATTTAATTTATATATAACTTTTCAACAAAATGCACATCATTCATGCTGTTGGTTCATGTCGAACTATTTATTGAGAAGGTAGATTTTCTTTATCAATTAATCGTTTCAACAGATTAAAAGGAGATAGATTTTAAAGTAAACAAAAATGATTAAACACCTAGTATTGTAACAGCTGATAACAAACTAAAGACATCTCCCAAGAATGTCTACAAAGTACCAAAGATGACCTACCAGCATTCCTGATTTATCACCAGATAAAAATGTCTGGGCTATCATCAGACATGGTCTAAAAGTTCATTTTCAACCTCCTCAGTCAATCATATTCAATGAATTAAGACCATTAAGTTCAGTATCATGATAGATAGTGAAATGCAGCATTAAGTGTGAATTCAGACTATTTTAATTATGTATATCTTTCCTCGTGTAACAGATTTTTTCATTCGATCTCAAAATTAATACCCTATTTATTGCTATATGCCAAAGAAAATGCAATGTGCCTAAGAAATACTGAAATATAAAGATCTGTAATTTAGTAAAATTCCCTAAAAAGAATTAAAATGAAATGCATTCACAACATAAAAAGGGATAAGAATCTACTAATTAAGAAACTCGGCACAATGGATGAAAATATCTACTTTAATATTTTGCTTCATAATTAAGTAACAGTTTTTATACAGATCCTCATATATACGGCTAAAATAATTTAAAGAAACAATTTAAGGTATAAAGTTCATTAATTTTTTAATGGATGGTAATTTAGATCTTTCGTTTAAATTAGTTTCAAAATATTTTAAGGCCGTCGGGTTGTGTTTAAGATTTTTAAAAAGAGCATCCAGTTTTAACAGATCAACATACAAACACAAACCAGAAAAATTTTTGAAGCAAGTGCACAGAGAGCGAAAAATTATTAATCATGGAAATTACAGTTTATTACATTCATTATCTATTTTAACATGATTTTAATATAAAATTGTTTTCCCCCATCAGTTTCAAAATAAGTTATTTGAAAATTATGTATCTTTTGCAAGTTCAGAAAATGGGAATTGAATCATAAATTTGCTCACGATTGTTGATTGAATTCTTTGATCATGTTTCATTTATATGGCTGTTATGTGGGAATTAATGTTGAAATAATAAAGTTTGAAAAATGGCTAAAATTTCGTTTAATCTACAATAAAATGTATTTCCTGAAGTAAATAAATAGTTATGAATATGCAAGTATTTCATGTTTGAACTGCTTTGTTCCATTAAATCAAATTCTTCGCTGTGAAAATAAGATGCAACTCAAATTTTTGTGATTTTATACTAGCATAGAGTGAAATATTTATTCTATTAATAAATTATTGTACAACATAACTAAAAAAAACTCTCATTATATTTTATAAAATTTTATTTATGTTTTGAGAACTCAAAATCAACAAAATTTAAATAATACATTTACATGTATTACCCGAATTTTGTTGGATAAGTAAAAAATTTACAATGGATGTGTCAAAGTATGCTTAAACCAGATTCATACTTTTTATTTAATGTATTTTAATTTATCTCTGTATAAAAAATAATTATGTTTTTATATTTTAAAGATAAAAGAAATAGAAAAATACAATATTCAAAATTGAGCATTACATAAAATAAATTTTATGGCACAAATATAGAAATTCTATAAACCAAATAAAATTTGGCAGCAAATTAAAAAAAAGTTTAAAAAATTCGAATATTTCGAATAAATGCATTATTTCAGTTTTTTCAAAGAAATAAAATTCTGTAACTGAGAAAACACTAAGAGATATTCTAAGCTATCTAAAAACAAACACAGAACTAAACTAAATCTAATTAATCATTGAAAAGATCTAATTTGGCAATATATTTAGAAATTTGAGAAAACTAATATTTCACCCAAGAAAATAAATAATAAACATATTACTTATTCTGAACAATTACATTCTGTGTTAGATTTTTTTAGTTAAAACTGAGTTCCAGACAACTTTTAAAATCTTTGCAGCAATGAGTATTCATATCAGTTCATAGTCAATTACAGAATAAAAAAAGAATCGGACAAAATATATATTTAGGTATCAAATTTTGTTCTATAAATTTATCAATTCACCGATAATTTGTTTTAAAGAAATCAATTTTAACTTAAATATTCATGCAATGCACATTATATGCTTGATAACATAAATTAATAATTTTAATTCGGATATAAAATATTTTAAAGGATTTTATTTCTTCATCTAATTTTTTTAATTATTTCTGTATTTATCAAATGATAAATTAATATCAAAATATTATTCACTAAAGTTTAGCCTTAAAAATTTGAAGTATTACATTAAGAAAATTCATGGAGTCGTAAATTTCATTAAAAATTTAGGTATAAAATATTATAAATTCAAATAATAATAGTTGGGACATAACTTAATTCTTTTAAAACAAGATTAAATCTAAGTACAGTAGACAGATTTAATAAAATATGTAAAAAGTAGCAAAAACGTGCATAAAATCTTACACAGCAAAATACTATAAATAAGCTTTCATTGATTCACTCTATCATTTGTTTGCTTTGTTACAAGATTATTCTAAACACCTACATACAGAAATGATAAAACTTCTCAACATAAATAAGCCAGTACTTTTTAAAAAGTATTTCAAATATTTTTCTAATATTAAAAACTACAGATTTTTGTATCATTTATTATAGATGCAATATAAAAATTATAATAAACTGGTACTCTGTTGAAAGAAAGATAGCATAAATATAAGATACAAAATGTATAATAATGAACATAAACTTTAAATGAAGGTGTAGTAAAATGTGTATACTTTGTTTGAAAAACATTTTAAGACTTTTGTACCTGTCACATCAAAACCACAAATTTCAACAGAAAACAGCAGTATCTTTTTTGCTGTTACATTTTAAAACCCATTTTCAAGAGACCAATGTGATATGTGCATTCAAATAAAAAGGGACTGTTCATAATATTTACTTTAAAAGAAGCTACACATCTTCTTCAAGTTTAAAAAAAGAATTAAATGTTGAGTATTTCTTTGAATTCCAATTCTAAAATCTCTCTAAATTACAATAGATTTTTCTCAGAACTTGAAGACTAATAGGTACTCTTTGATGATTCCATATACAAAAAGTACATATTTTTTATATTTCTATTATACTGCAAATAAGTAAGTATTTCTTGATGCTTCTGTATCCTCCAGTAGACTAATTTTGACATATAGACTAATTAAAAAGATATATAAGAAAAATTGTAGACTACTGTATAAACAAAGATCCTGAAATAGTTATTATATGTAACACATACCAGCTACATTTTGAAATCCTATTTCCTTTAAAACTACCTATTAGGTTTTATGGCATAATATTAAAAATATTCATTAACTATTATATTAAATAAAACCTACTCATATAAATTAGAAACTGCAAAGATAATTTCTAATAGATAATATATATAAAATAAATTTTAAATAAAATGTTTAAATTAAATATGTTAAAACTTATCAACAGTATATCAAAATATAATATCAAACTTTTTACATCATACAGTAAAAACATACCAATATAATTAACACTTTAAATGCTTGAATTTTAATTTTTAAAGTCAAAAATACATTAGAATTGATATCAAATAACATAGGAAAAATAATAAAAAAATCTAAACCAAGTTTTTATTCCAATTTTTGAAAAAATATTATTAACTTTAACAAAAACAAAAAAAATATGATAAGACAAATTCGTAAACACAAATATGTCCACACCCTACATATCAACTCGCAATAATGACTGTTACACTGTTAGTGGTACCACAACACTGAAACTTTCAAAACTATATACATAAACAGTATGTATCCAATTGGTTACACTATGCAGTAAGCTAAAATTTGTGTTTTGATTTTATTTACATGACTAAATATGAGTATGCATGCATTTAAGGATTAAAATACTGTATTGCAGTTCTTTTTTTATACGCAAGCAACATTTTCTGATGTTATAAATGATACTATAAAAGCACCAAAAAAAATCTTAAGCATTAGACAAAAAATTGTTAAAAAAAAAAAGAAAAATGGTCCAAAACATTAAAAAAAAGTTACACCCAAACTAGTCAAATGCTTTTTTTTTTAAATTCTAAGAAGACCTTATAAAATTGCTCAAAATTATTAAAATGCATATAGTACATCTTAATATATCTTTAATACAATAAATAAGTAAAAAACTTAAAATCTCAATCATAGTCAGTAAGTTATAAATACATTCAGAACTATTAACCACTAATTTCTTCAAATGTATAGAGTTTCAGCATTAAGTAGGAAAGAATTATAACAACTCTTTCTAAATTTTTAGTATGAAGAACAACAGATATAATTTTTTTTATTTGTTATTCTTCATGTTAAATAACATTAAAATTTTTACAAAATGAATTAAATGCACTCTTCATATATCAGTCATAATCTTGATATTTATAGTGCTACAGAAATTTTATTTTGGCATGCTAATCATTTGCAAATAAAAAATACTAAAGTAATATTAATAACACACAGCAAACTATTAAAAAATTCAAGCACATAATACTAGTAAATTTACTTGTATTATTCTATATACACTATGAAAACATTATTCTCTGAAATTCCATCTGTAGCTCAAATTCAATCTCACAAGTTTTTATCACTAATACATATGCTATAAGGCTATGCAGTAATATAAAATTGTAAGGCACTTTAGTCCAAGTTTTAAAAAATATTTTTAGATGAGCTGATGATCATCCACAGCATCAATGGGCACCCGGATCTCTTCAACTTCACAGCCATAAGCAGCACGTGTCAACTTCAGAATTGTATGCAAAGGGACCTTCAGGTAAGGAATTTCCGCTGTGAAGTTGGGCAAAAGAAAAAGGTATGCCCACTTAACTTTTAACCATTAACATAATATAAAAAACAATTTAAACACAACATTTACAAACGGAAATTTTAATTATATTTAAACTTGAATATGCAGTTTAAATATCCATACACTTATTCAATGGAACTACAACATGTTTCTCAAATCTAATAAATCAACTGTCAAATCACCAAATAATATTATGCTCAAACAAAAGTTAGATAGAGAGCCCGAATATAACATCATCAGAATATAAAGAAATTTAATCTATAAATACACACAAAAGAGTTTAAATGTATGTCATGATAACTAATTTCTAAAGAACAAAACAATCTTTCCTAGTGCAAATCGATACAAAAATAATTCAACATTTTGTCATCTCTGATCTACAAAAAGTAACTTTTAATGAAATCTGAATTTTTGTTGAATTTGAATGTAGCATTTTATATATATATATATACACCTAAATACATTACAAATATTTATAGTAAAAAAGTGTGTGGTCTATCCTGAAAATACGATTACAAAGAATTCTTACATATGAAAATACCAGAAATCATGCATAAGAATGTTGGTAATATATACTGTATCAAACAACCTTTCAAATTAATGTATTTCAGTCAAATTTGTATCTATTCTTTTTGAAACAGTTCCAGTTCTTCGCTAATATTTTATTTTCTGCACAGATGGTGACCTCTTGAGATAATTTACATGCAATCTTATTCTGATGAGACATCCATATTACTTAATTACACAATTTTATTTTGATGCTCCTAATGTGTTTATTTTTCTAATAATGAGCACACCTTACTAGAATATCAACTTAATGCCGTAGAATAAAATCAAGCCAGTCAATCTCTATCTTTTTCAGAAATAAGTTAAAAACAAAGGAAAAAGCTTTAACGTATGCCAAAAAATTAGCCAGTGAAAGTGAGTACAAAATAGCAACTACATATGTAAAAAAAAAGCTACTGAAAAAATGAAAAAAAAAACTATCTAAGTAACTTCAGTTGGAAGGGGGAAGACATTAGGTTTTTAAAAACTGAGTACAGTCACAGAACAGAAAATTTGAAATTAATGCAATATAAGTACTTCTAAAATTATTGTAGAAATTTACATTAAATATTAAACAACACATATATTAATGCGTGGCAAATTCAAACTTTTGTTTATTTGTAACTTCAAAACTAACACATAACTTAATCATTCATACCAAATGTTCCAAACAATTACTTTATTCTAAAATAGCATTTAATTACTTAGATTATAATTAAGCATGAGAAAAAAGGCATTAGATATAAATATAAAAAATGTTACACAATCAGTTTTTCTACACATGCATATGCCCAAAAATCACACTTTTTAGCACTATATTAAGAAAATGTCTAAATTTTTGCAGCATTTATAATTTCAAAAAATTCCATGGGCATTCAAATAGTCTTCCTGATAAGAACATTATCTTTTCTTTGTAAGAGGTAATTTTTTTTTTTTTTTTTTTTTTTTTGTAAATTTTGGTACGAAATGGTGTTCTGTTAAAACTAAATAATTACATCTATGCAATTATTCCAGGGAGAGAAAATGTGCAAAAGTTTTTTTTATAAAAATATGATTTACTTCTTTTTAAGTTCATTCATACATTCTGAGTGTATACCCAAAGAAATACTCTACCACCAATGCCATACATTCTGAATGATATTAAATAATTTCAAACACATATTGTACCTTTAAATCCTGCAACCTAGGCACCTGGCTATTGTCAAGCCTCACAGAGGAGCAGCAAAATGAAATTAACCTGCTATCTATATAAATTCTTACTTCATTTTCTTTTACTCTTTCTTTAGAATATTGTTGCGTTTTACGGGTTCGTGGATTTGAGAGTATCCGATGAAAACACGATGCAGAACAATAAAAAGCACAATTTATTTACAGGAATCATTATTTACAGCACAGTTCCAAAATCGCCTTTAAAAGCGTCGAAAATCTACAACAAATACGCTGAAACAATCAGCAACACAGCTTCAGGCTGTAACTGTAAAGGTAGCTTCACGGCAACACTAAACTTATAATAAACACCGTGGAACAATCACCAATACACTGTCAAGCTATACTGTAAAGTTAGCTTCACGGCAAAGCACTATCTCGATTGCTTTCCGTTCACAAAACTCTCGCGTAGCAGCTATTCTCACAACTAATCACACTGCTCGCAACACTTCACAATCTTCTCGCAACTAACTTCGCAACTCTACTCAACTCTGGCTCTCAGAAACGCAAGGGTTTATATAGCTTTTCTTTAAGTTCGACACGTTTCGAGAAATATCTCGACAGGAAGTTATTCTAGAAGCTTCCCGATTGGACCATGGGATATCGCCGATTTGGTCGCCAAATGGGCGATAAAGCCGCCAATCTGGCAACCCTACCATACACTATTTTATGGCAACCCTAGTGCTATGCCAGAAAGCTTACATACAGGCGCAACCGCCGAATTTTTCGTAACAATATCTATTTCCTCTCTTGTCTTCCTGAACCATCTCTAAAGATTCTTGATCAACTGGTTGATGAAGAACTGGCTCATTATCTTCAGTGTTTATCCTTTCTTCTAGCTGTTTATACACCCTCTAAAATCCTTTTGGTTAATGCAAGCAACTTTCTGTATACATACACAGAACATAAACCAGTCTGATAACAGAAAAGTTTTCACTAGAAACACTAAATCCAAAGAAACGATATCCATCCCTTCCTTAGTCCTGAAATATTAAACTTGTCAAAGATTGTATTAGATACCTTTGCAGTGGAGTTTTCTTAATTTAGGCAGAAACTAGTAGTCATATCATAACCTCAATAAGTTAAACACCAAGCCTCTTTCATCTTACTTTCCATTTAACCCACAATATCTGATTTTCTTGAGATTTTGGTGGCCAGAGATTTGTGTAGAATTTGATAGAATAATATGGCTCTTAATTTTTTATATACGTACATAATTTTAGTGAAATTATATGTAAATTGGAGTAACTCTTGTATAACATAACATGAAAGGCTTCAACAGCACAATGCTTTGCCAGAAAAATAAGGTTACAGGGGCATGTTCATTTAACATCGAGGTAAATGGCTAGTTCGCCGAATTGGCGAAATAATGTCAAGCTAGCAGTGGTTTTAGCTACTAATTTTTGCTGCCAAATTTAGCAGGAAATCAACAAAAGCTGACAAATTTGGCAACATTTTGACCTAATCTATGTATAACTGCAACTGGTCCGATCTCTACATAACTGCAATGGGCTCTATGCAACTGCAACTGTATATGCTGTAACGTTCTTGAAGCGGTATTTAATGAAATAACAGATGAGCTTCTTAGTAAAACATAAGTTTTATTCTTAATTCACAGAGATAGATAAACTGAAATACAAGTTTATTCCTAACCTTTAATTTTCTTAATCATCTTAGTTGGTGAAATGATGGTAGTCCATTCATCCATAAAATGCTCTTTGAAATCAGAAGAAGCATGCTTTTTAATTTGATCAACAAGCATGAGATCTATTAGCCATTCAAAAGTTTTAATGTTTAATCCATTAAGCCATCCTTCTAAATCATTTTTTATTCATAGTAAAAATCATATCAAGTACTTTCAGAAGATCTTTGTTGTTTATTAAATAGCTGTCAAAATTGTTTTGCACTCAATTTAAATCGTTGTAACAGCAAAGTTTTTACAATATTTGTACTTTTTCACACCCTCTTCTAGTTCTCTAGCAATAAAACTGAACAAGAATTTCATCATAATCTAAAAAATTCCCACTTTAGTTTAGGAATCAATATATATTTTAAAGAGGGTTAAGTAAATTTTTGTTTTCAAATTAGCCTTTCAATACGAAATCAATATTTATTTCAAAGAGAGTTTTGTTTTTAAATCAGCCTTTCAATATGAAATCAAAGTAGTTTATTATTAGAGATAAATTAGATAAATTTTTTATCCATATTAAACAAACCTTAACATTTAATGAACACTAAAGTCGGTAAGTAGTTCTATATTTTACATGAAGCCATTTTCAATGATGAGAAAAATAATTTCATATCCAAAATTCTATAATTAATTTATAAATTCATTTTAATTATATCTGAAAATTTAATATTTTGAATAAAATTACATAAAAATTATATTTTGCAACTATATAATCTTAAAATTATATTATAGCAGAAGAAAAAATAAAATTTACCAGCTTTTTTATCCAAAAAGTATGCAAGTAGACACCTCAAAACTGCTTGATGAGCAACTACTAAGACATTTTCTTGTCTTTCCAACTCCTATACAGAAACATAAAATCCATAGTTCTTAATTTTTTATTTAAAAAGATAACCTCAGACCAATAAATAAATAAAATAAAAAGTACTGACACCAAATTATAAAAATTTCATTTAAAATTAAAACAATTACTATTTCCAAAAAATTGCATAATGGTTTAATGCAAAATAAACTCTGAACTACTCTAAATTGTTAAAATCTTATTACATGATACATTTTTCATCTACTGTGATTTAAGAAAAATTTTTAACATAATCAAAAAGGTTTGTTATTGTAATGATTAGCAGTCCAATTTTTGCTGAAAGGATTATCTCATCACCTTTAAAGCAGCATTTTATTTCCTGATTTGTCTGAGTTTGCTGTATTATTATTAGTTAATTATTTCTGACACTTATAATATCAAGCTATTTCTAATATTTATAGCCATAATGAAAGAAATCATTCTGTATGCTGGTCATTAAAAAGAAATCAATTAATGGAATGGCACTGATATTCTCCTGAAAAATGAGAATATGAGACAAAAATGACAGTCATAGACAAATTGATAATACATTAAAACAGACTAAACTAAATAGCAATAAAATTTTACATTTCATTAAACTAAAGCTTGAATATTTTGTTTGTATATTAAAATCTTAAACATCTTATTTTCATTCATTCTTAAAGTATTTAGAAATATTTTTAAAGGATTTGTTTAAAAAAATCAGCATATTTAATTTTAGAAAAAAGAAAAAGAAAAAGAAAATTATTTACCATTATAACAGGCTCTAATCTGGACACCAGGTCTTCATATGACTTCAATTAAAAACCCATATATTATTTTTTGTCATTTACACATTCAATTAAAAATTATTTTAACAAAGTAATTTAATCTTCATTTACTATACTAAAATATTTGTCAATACTTATATACTATAGTAATGTTTGTAATGACAAACGTACCTCTCCTCTTGGATATCTGTATTTAAATTTATTTTCATCACGAGAAGCAAATTCTTGAGGATACTTTTCCCTTATTTCCTCATATGTCATTTCCTCACAGATACCCTGCATATTAATTATTCAAAAATTTTAATGAGCTTGATTTTAAAAATGAAGTGATATTAGATTTAAAAAAATCAGGAAAAATTTGCTTTCTGCAAATTACAATACCAAGCAAACAAATACCATTATATGTAGTGTAACATGTGACAGTTAACCATATTTACTCATGTAGTTCCTTTGCATATTTCTTTGTAACCTTTTTCAGCCTTCCTTGTACAGGATATTAAATTATATGCAATTCTGCATTTCTTTTAAACTTATTTCCTTGAATTACATTACAGATGCATTTCTCATTCAATTAGTTCAGTTCTCACTTCACAACAAAGCAAAAATACATAAAACCTCAAAATATCTTTTATTAAAAATTGAAAAATATAGTAAAAATATAAAACACCAAATATAGTTTAAAATATTAAAAAACAGTTTTTACAATTAGAGTTTCTACACAAAAAACAAACAATTCGGCCATTGGGCAAGAAGGCAGATTTTTTTCTGCACAAAACTGAAAGTTTAGTTTTGGTCCCACTAGGCAAAAAGACATTGAAGATACAGAAACTGACTTAATTCACTATTCTGCTAAGTTTCAAATATGTCTACTATGGTAAAAAATTTAGGCTTAGCTGCACTTAAACAACTTTTAAATTGTTAATAATTCTACAGCTATTGCATACATATTAAGTAAAGCATAAAAATCTTAACCGCAAGATAGAGGTGCACAACTACATAGCAGTCCTATATACAAAATTTTAACATTCTGAGGCTACTCTTTTTTGAATTATGCAAGATACATACCTATGTTAAGACGTTATGAAAAAATCTCTTCTGAATCCATTTTAAATCCTTTTTACAACCAGTTTTGGGAAAAAAGAGTTCTTTATTCTGTCTGCACGTATGGGTGTCACTCAAAATCATCGTTAAATTGCTTTCGAGAGCAGTCAAAATTTATATTTTCATTGAAATATGATACCCGAAAATTTTCGAGATTACAATACTTCCTTTACTTTTATACAAGGAAGTAGAAACAGTTGTTTTCAGGATATTCTTTATTTCCTACCCGTTAATATCAGTAATGTATAAGAAATCGTACATATGTAATCTATGTGTGAAGTAAGTTCGTAATGAATGCATGGTGAGTTTTAAATCAATATTGAAAAACTAAATTATAACAGAAATAATTCTGTAATTCATAAATTTCAAACACTTAAAGAACACATCAAAATCTCAATCCCAGAACTTAGTTATGCTACTTGCTACAATGAATGATAAGTATTATTTAAAACTATTTAAATATCAAATTAATTCTGGTAGTATTCACAAAGTTAAGCTTTTGCTTTATTATAGAAAACCCTAATATTTCACGTGAAAAGAACCATAACTGAATTAAAAACAATGAATTCTGATCATTTTTTTATTAAAACATTATCTATTCAATTAACTTTGTATAGATAGATGCGAATGACTTTACATAGAAATTCCCCTAAACATCAATGCTATTATTGTTAAAAATTTGTTATACATTTTAGTGTTAATTTTTTATTTATGAAAACAAACCGAGTTTGCACCTTTAATTTGTTACTACAATTAAAGAACAGGATACCTAATTTTAAAAATATGCAAAATTCATAGTGTTTATGTTCAAATGATATAGACAGTTGTACTGATTACATATCTAATTTTTAAAATCTATGAAACTTAATTTTATTTGGTACTGATATCAAACAAACATTCTACAAATACATTGTGTCTTTTCATTTGAAATCAATATTGTATTAATGTTGAATCTTACTTATTCTTAAAATTCCAGTTAGTATGCATCACTTGCATCTCTGAAAATGTTTAGCAAAAGATGTACACAGCTGTCATTTAAAATTAAAGACATATGTTGAACAAAATTAAACTGCACAAAAATCTTGAAGAAAATATAACAATCAATAATAATTATAACGAAAAATACACATTTAAGTCACATTTATAAAGTTAAATTATTTGAAGTAATATTAGTGTGTGTTCGTTTTATATTTTCATTTATTGATCATGCATATTGGTAAATAAGTATTACATAGTTTTTAGATTTTACCTATTATTTATTAAATAAATCACAATTAAATTAGAGATACATGCAAATAAGTTATTTTTTATATATTTATATTGAGTATACTTACAGCATCAATTTCATTTAAAGCCTTCCAGCGTTCTTGTGGAGCTACAATTCCAGAAGCTGTCTGAATAGTACGTTTTAATAAACTAGTCCACACTCTTAATCTTGGAATATTTTGTTCTTTAATGTATTTAGCAAGTGTTCTTGCATACTATGGAATATAAAAAGTATTTCAATAAATTTCTGATGATTTAATACATTTCTTATGTCAATTAATGAATCTATAATTTAATTCAATAAATAATCTGGGTATTTTATTAAACCATTTCATAAACAGCTATTGTCCCCAAAAGATAATTTTAAAATTTCAAAATACTCAAAGATTAATATTAAAACTGAGGGAAACTGCATAACTACCAACTATCTGAAATAGTTATCATAAAAAAGGAAAAAAATATAAGTAGTGATTTTAATGACTCCAGCTAGCATAACTTGATAAAAAGACTTAATATTTTTAATTAGACATCTCCTGATTTAAACCAATTTTAATTTAAATCAAATTAAAAAACAGAAAAAATATTCTTAAGAACAGTGATTATTACTTTTAAATCATTTAGTTCTTTGCTTGGTAAAAGAGAAATTAAAACTGAAAGTAATTAGCATTAGTTTTAGCACTGATTTGAAAGTCACTGCTCAGTTTCAAAATCACTGAATTTGTTAATCCCTAATCCATTAAATCTGTACAAAGTATGAAATAAATTTTTAAAAAAGATTCAAAATTTGAGCTTCAAAGTGCACATGTTTGGGTGGAGAACCATGTATTCAAAACTTAGTGACAGTACGCATTGTCATTTTTGCACAATGCGAAAAACATACATACACAGACACATTCATACAGATTCTTCATTATTTAATATTAGAGATAGCATTAAAATTTCTGCATACTGGCATCACAGTGTTAACTGTTCTCTTGAAAATTTGCATAGGCAAACTAATATATAGTAAATAGTAATTACAAACTAATATATAATATCAAAAACTGGCACATATTTTTGAAGTTTTTCATTTAACATAATACTTTTTATGGATGACTGAGACCCCATTTCAGAAATCTTGAAAATTACAGCAGAATAAAAATCCAACACAATTTCAAATAATGCAGAAAATTCATGTAATACACATACAATTACACATGTATTTTGAAACTATTTCATTAGTGAAGCAAAAAGTATATATTTTTTAATTTATTAAAAATTAATTTATGATTTACTGTCATTTCTCACAGTTATCAATAAAAAAGTAGATCTGACAGTTACCTACAAAAAATCAAAAAAGGTTTTATAAAGTTTTTTCAAATAATTGCAAAGTTTAGCTTCCTTTTTTTGCAGGTGAGGGGTGGGGTGAACTGCTGCATTTATACTTTCCTTTTCTAACAATTTAGCGAGACATTTTGATGCAGACAATGACTTAAAATTTTAAGTTTTTGAATAGAAATTGATGTATGCATATCAGAAGGTGCTGCTGATGTTAACTTTCTAGAAAAGGAAACAGAATCGTTCATGGAATGTAAAGAATTTTGATCAGCAGTATAATTATTCAAGTTATCCTCAAATTCTTCATCAATAGGATCTTCAGAGATTTTGTGTTCTGAAAGCTTCACGTGTATTTTTGTGCAATGAGAATAAATATTTTATAGTCTCTGTACCTGGGCTATCAGTACTGATGGATGTTTTACATTTTATCACAATATCAGCTGTTTAATTAAATGAATTGTCAAGAATGAGTCCATGGAAGCAAGTTAAAACAGATTTAATTAGTTTTATAAATACTTAATGTTTCAATTTGCCATCTTCTCTCAACCCAAAAGTTTACAATATCAGTATTTTCCATTTTTGTACAATACGACTGTCTACACATACCTAGTGTTGAGTATTTTGAGTCTAAGAGTTTTCAATTTATGTAATCTCTGAATAATATTTTTTACCTAAACAAAAATTCCAAAGAGGTAACGAATGAACATTTCACAATCTGGAAATTCTGGATTTGAAGAAGTTGAAAATACAGAATTCCAGCTGCATCTGAACCACAAACATCCCTAACTTTTATTAAAAATTAACAAAAATGGAATCAATAAAATTTATATATAAAGAGGATAAGGATATACTGCCATGTTATGAAAATGAAAATAGAAGACTTATTGTCATTACATTTTCATTCCAAATAAACAGTATTAACAGAGAATTATCCAATATTTGGATAAGAAAAAAATTAACTAATTTCAGATGTTCATTAAAGCTTTACATCTAACATCTTCAAACTTAAAAAAAAATTAGTAAATATTAATAAATCGCATTACCTCCCAACCTCTTTCTGATAATTCAGAATCTCCTCCAATCTTCCCTAAAACATTGAAATCACTTTCGCCATGCTATAAAAAATAAAAGAAAGTATCATTTTAATCTGAATCATAACACAATTTGCTATTAATAAAACATTAAAGCATATAAAAATTACTATTAAACTGTGGACTAATTAAATAATTAAAACAATTCAATTAATTTCCTTCTAATTTCAGTTTCAAAATTAATAAACAGATAAAAAAGGTTTTGAATTTATATTTTTGATATTTAAATTATTCAAGAGTAGCATTAACTTCAGTATTAGAAAACTTATAACTATATCTAATATTTGAAATTCGAAAAAATGAATGAATAATTACCATATGATCAAGTCAGTCAAAGAACTAAAAATTTTGACTAAAAAAATTGACTAAAAATTTTCCATATGTATTTAGATGAAAGATAGAAATATTTGACAGAAAATACATTACTTACTCTAGTTAGGTAAATAGAACGTGGAATTATATGGATGTTCATCAGGTAGTATACAATTCTACTCTGAATATGTCCTTTAAAAAATGAATAATCATGTAACTATAAAATATGAAAAGGACTATTACATTTGTATCTTTTTATTTTAATTATGAAATAAGCAAAAGTCATTTGCAAAATAAAAGTAAATACACAATTTTCATTGCAAATACAATATACGATTTTTCTTAATTCAATCACAAAGAGCACGAATGCAAATATAATATATATAAAATACAAATACAAATATAATATTTCTTTAGAAAGTTAATACTTGAACGATAGTACTTCAAGGTTTTAAAAACTACGCATCTAGCTGCCAATTTTATTATACTATAATTAACAAGTAAGAATGCAGAAGCTATAGCACACCCGAAACCCTCTGAATCCTATTCGTAAAAGCACAGTAGTGCCAAAGGTTACATATCAAACATAATTAAAACTTCATTATTAATATTCATCAAAAATATATGCCATTAAAAATTGAAATGTTTTAAAAAATTTCAATTTTTAATGGCATATATTTTTGAGTAATGTTTTATTGTTAATAATGAAGTTTTAATTATGTTTGATATGTAAACTTTGGCACTACCGTGCTTTTATGAATAGGATTCAGAGGGTTTTGGGTGTGCTATAGCTTCTGCATTCTTACTTGTTAATTATACAAATATAATATATATAATGTATTATATACTTTAAGACAAATATACAATACAAATACAATATATATAAATTTTTATATATTTTAATACAAAAAAGTATTTCAATAAATTTCTGATGATTTAATACATTTCTTATGTCAATTAATGAATCTATAATTTAATTCAATAAATAATCTGGGTATTTTATTAAACCATTTCATAAACAGCTATTGTCCCCAAAAGATAATTTTAAAATTTCAAAATACTCAAAGATTAATATTAAAACTGAGGGAAACTGCATAACTACCAAAGAAAATATATATTATTGCAAATAATACAAATATAATATATATAAAATATTATATACTTTAATATAATATATATAAAAATCTTTATATGAATATAGATTTTTTACAATATTATTACATGATTTTATTTGCAATAATATATATATTATCTTTTGGTTCTTTTATATTAATCAGTTTAGTCTTAAAAGGTCCGGTATAAAAATTCTAAAGAAACATCCCCCCTTTTTTCCTATTTCATTAATGCAGCCCTCCCCCTCTTTCACTTGTTTCATGTTGCATTATGCCATTTTCTACATTAAGTTCTTTATGTTCAAAGTTTATTTTTATGAGATCCTACATCTTTTTAATGTATGGCTTCAATAAACTGTTTACGTTAAGGGGGGATATAAAAACCATAGAAAGAATAAAGGAACAAAATTCAATACAACCAAATCTTTCCATTTCATGCTCAACAACAGCAATGTTAAGGAATTTTATACATTTCGTCCCTAAAATGTTTGTTTACAGACTGCTTACTTATTTTTATTATGTTGGACTGCATTATTTGGGATCAACTAATAACTTCCTTAAAGGCTTATAAATACTGAAAAACATTTATAAACATACAACATTTAATTATTTTGTTACATCAGCCAAAAAAAAAGATAATGCACTTTTTTGCTGTAGGTAATTTTTAAAATCTAAATTTCATTAAACAGTCGGATGTTTATGACTAAACTTGAAAAACTACCAGACTGCTGGAAAATATAAAATGAGTATTAAAAATTAAATGTACAAATAAAAAGCATTACACATAAACAAAAATATACCCTGAAATTTTCTCTCTATCTTCAACCTTAGAATAAATTTAAACTATTAAAAAAATAAGTGAAAAATTTAAATAAAAAATTACATTCTTACCTTCATGCCTATGCACAAAAACTTTCTGCCCAGCATTATAAATTTGCATGAAAGAATATTTGCTTTCGATGACTTCATTTAAAGGCTGGTATACTTTCTTATAATGTTCTATTCTAGACATAAAATCATCAAGTGCTTCATCTACATTTCGATTTTTATAGTCTGGGCTATGCACTTTTACTTCCTATCAAAGAAAATACTGATGCATATTCTTCCAAATATTATGAAAAGATACAAATAGTAAAAACACATAATTGTTATTTAATTAGAAATAAAGGCATTAATCATTAAATTTATGTATTATTATTGTCTTCTTCTCTGTGGTAAAAATCTATCATGAATTTTAAGAATAGATGATTTAATATACAATGAATAGAACTTCAGTTTTAGTTATACATCAATGACAAAGTGGTTATTTCTTAAATATTAAGTTATTTATAATCTACATAAACTTATTTAAAAAAAGTACTGACATTATGACATATATTTCATATTTTTATACAATACTGAACTAAATATGAGAGTTTCCATAAATAAAAATATCTTCCTGAAAATCATATCCATTTTTAACATATGCCGCATAACAGTTAAGAAATATATTAAAATTACTTATCGTTTGTCATTATCAAAGATATATAGTTTCATCTCTAAGTATGATACCTAAACTATAGTCTTTCTTTCAGAATATACTTCGCCATAACATACTCAAGTACGTGAAACTGTCTTCTATGCAAGCAGATTTGCTTCTTGAAAAATGCCTTTAAAATGCACGATCATTTTATATGTAAACCATCTTATACTTGGTTCAGAAAAAGATTCCGTATTACAATGCTTTTGAGATCACATGATAAAACTTGGAGGACACAAATTTTTCCTTCTACACAAAATCCATGGACATTTAAGGAAAAGCTTATGAAGATGGTTTTTTAATAGCAAAATATCACGTCAATGACATTTCAATCACTGCATTTTGAAGAAAATATTCATAAGATTTAGAATAAAATATTTTGTTTCAGAAACTTTTTTAACACCATCTGTCACTTAACAGCCTTAACTAGCATATTTTACTTATCCAATGTAAGCAACAATGCTAGATTTTTTTAATGCATATTAATTCAAAAATTAAATCAAGCATTAGTTCTTACAAGTAATCTAAAATAAATAAGATTAGATACTAATTTTAAAAACTTATGCATTTATTACATAATACAAACTTCTGTGACAATATATGATCTACTTTTTCCCACAACTTGTCGCTTATGAGAATTAAAAAAAAATTATTTATATTTTCATGTAAAAAGGAAAGCTTTCATACAGACTTTTGAAGCAATGACTGTTTAACTTAAACAATCAAGCTTAAACAGTCAGAAGGTTGTTTAAGATTAACAGCTTTTGTTTTTGTATCAAAGTTTATTTTTTTACTGGAATATTGTATTACAGTCAAACACAGGCTAAATCTAAATATATACTTGTTTAACCAGACAAACAATATAAATGTATTTGGTACTTGCATATTAGCAGAACCACCTCAACAGAAGTTGATGAATTTTCAGAATACATTCCATTCTGGCAACCATGTGCAATTCTTTCTTTTCTGACAAATAGTGTCACCATTTTCACATGTATTCTTTATGTTATATTCCAACAGTTTTTATAGATAAACAGTTTATTTATAGATTTAATTATTTATTTATTTTGTGAAATCCAATTTTAAAGTATATGTTTCTCTACAGTGAAAGAAATTGTAAAGTTTTTGCAGAATACAATATTTGCAAAATCGCTTAAGGGGATAATTGATTTGAATCTATTTTTAAAGCAAATACCATTAAATTTCCAACCAAATAAAAGAAAAAACTAATTAAAATGTAAAATAGACATGTAACAAAGAATTTTTTGCAATTATAAATCATTCTCTTTCTTCTACGAAAATTTTTTAAACTGTGCTAAAATGGATGCACTAATATGTAAGTACCATGTACATTACCAAAACATAAATTCAAATAACAGTCTTAGACATGCAGTACATTTTTACTTTGATCAGATACATTTTTATTTGAATATGAGATACTCATTTTGAATACAATAGAATATCTATTATATTTCAAAAATGTTTTCTAAATAACAACTTCTTTTTAATAATTCTTTACCTTTAAATTAGCTTCAATTATACTAGGATCATCACAGGTTGATTCCACAAAGAACAATTTACACCCAAATTTTTCACAAACTATATCATAAATTAATTTCCTTCTCTCATATGAGGTGTTTGTAGCATCATACACCTAAATAAATCAAAAAATATTTTAAAAACTATTTGAAGCTATTCACTGTGTTAATAAACTACTCATGACTTCCTTGTACAGAATATCAAATTATTATATTATTATTTATTAAATATTAAATTATATGCATTTTTGCTGCATTTCATTCCAATTTATTTCCTCAAATTTCATTAGAGATAGATTTCTCACTCAATTAATTCAGTTCTCATTTCGTGGTACAGCAAAAATGCATAAAACCTCAAAGTATCTTCAGTAAAAATAGAAAAAATAATAAATAAAACACTTAATATAGTTAAAGCAATTAAAAAAAGAATTTTTACAATTTAAGTTTCTACACAAAAACAAGCAATTCAGCCAGCAGGCAACAAGGCAGATTTTTTGGTACACAAAACTGAAAGTTTACTTTTGGTCCACCTCAACAAACAAAGAAAAAAAAAAAAACACTGAAGATGCAAAAGCCGACTTAATTCATTATTCTGCCAAGTTACAAATGTAAACAAATATGGCTGCTATGGTAAACAGAAATTAGGTTTAGCCGCACTTAAACAACTTTTAAACTGTTGATAATTCCACAACTATTGCATGCAGATTAAAACTAAACGCATAAAAACCTTAACCAGAATATAAGAATAACATAATTCAATCATTTTTAAAGCAAAGAATGCAAAATTTACCAACATATAAGAATTAAAAAAAAACAGAGTCATTGAGACGAGTAATTAAGAGAGTGTACGTATATCTATATACTTTTGGTACGGCTGAAAGTATATGTATATCTCTGGTGCAACCAAAAAGGGAGATGTGCAACTACATGTTATAGCAGTACTATATACAGAATTTCAACGTTCTGAGACTGCTCATTTTTGAGTTATGCAAGATAAATATATATATATATACGTACGTACACACAGACATTATGAAAAAATCTCTTCTGAATCCATTTTATATCAATTTTACAATCCGTTTGGAGAAAAACAGTCCTTTATTCTGTTGTTATGTACAGATGTAACGCAAAAATTTCATTAAATTGCATTCGATAGAGGTCAAAATGGATATTTTCCTCGAAATATGATCCTCGGAATTTTTTGTAATTACAATACTTCCTTTACTTCATACAAGGAAGTAAAAATACAAAAATTATTTCCAAATGGATTTAATTGGCACTTTTAATCAGTATTATTAGACAGATATGTAAATAAAACCACAACATAAATGCATATATATATGAGTTTATGCTGTGGTTA
>KK119202.1:524203-544815 GCA_000611955.2 Stegodyphus mimosarum | reverse complement strand
GCCTGCAATCACTCCGATATAAAAAATATGAAATAAAAAGTAGAATCAAAATACAAAATAAAGAAAAAAAATTGAAATGTTTCAGATTTTAACAGCTACCCAAGAGGTTTTTATGTTCTTGCTGAGCTTGCACCTCTGTTAAGACTTTTTTTTTTTAACCTTTATTATTAAGCACCATTTTCTTTGAACTTATGCCTATACAATTAACAAATTGCTGATGTAGTATTGTGTGTTGGTATACACTTTTCTTTTTTTTTTTTTTAATAGTGCAGTTTTTGATGTGAATGCCTAAATGTTTTCTCTTAGAAAGAAACATATCTATTCGTCAGAATGGAAGAGAAAAAATATCAATTGCTTTGCCCTAACAAAAAATTTCTTTAATGAAAATAATAGCATAATTTAAACAAAATTAAGAAAAAATATTCATGAGCTTCTCAAAACTTTGAAAGACTTGTTTAAATATTATTTTTCAACAGCTTAAATACTTGAAGACTTAAAGCGGGTTCTGAATGTGTTCAGTGTGAATACGAAATCATCCAGCTTAGATTCAGCAAGAATATAAGGTCTTTACATGCTTGAAATCTCACCACGAACAAAAAAGGTCACCCAAGATTTAGCTACATTTACAAGATTAATAAAAAATCTTGCCCGAGATATCAAAATTAGCATTGCCGACTCCCTTTAATGACATATCTATGCAAAGAAAGATTCTCCGCCTATACAAGTACAAAAGCAAAATACAGAAGTTGCTCAAATACAGAACCAGGTATTCACCTGATGTTATCATCATTTGAACTTAAAATAAGAGCACTTGCCAATTGTAACAACATGCATGTTCCATTAAACATTTATACGTTGTTTTATGTTGTCTAATTTAGACCTGTTGTTGCACTACGGTGTAATCTTTTTAGTAAAATTAAGATTAAACTGTTTTCTGCAAGGAATAATAAAATTTTTTAATAAAAATTGGATGAATATGTATTTTAATTAAACTGGATATAATGGTTAAACTGAGGGAGCTATGCTTATTTTATAGATCTTTTTATTGCTGCTGTCACCAATAATATGTTTTTAATGCATTTGATTTGATTTACTCAAATCTGAAATAACTTTAATGTATGGCAAAGTTTTGACAAAACTATGTATACTGTTTGGTTGATGGGAATAAAATGAGATACTATTGTAAATTTCGAAGTTTTAAAATATTTTATTTGCATGGATATTATGCTGCTGTAGAGATATCTTTTGACTTCCCATTCCCTTACTATCTATCCCTTCTTTCTCCCCTAACACTACTGCTAAACACTTTTAACTTGTAAAATGTAGAGTAGGCCTAAGGGGCTCTGCTGTAGAAATTGATTCTAAATAGGAGTGGCATATCGTCATCACTCCAAGACCACACAAAGATAAATTCATGAGTGCAGTCTCCCACAGGTTGCAGTGTTAGAGCTGTTATGTGGTGTCAGATGACAGGCTCTGACATTGCAGAAGGAATAATTCGTTCAGTTATGGTTCCACTTAACATTACAAGAGTCATAATTTTACAGCCAATATCAAACAGCGATTTGCACTGCATCTGTCACCAAAGCCCTTCAATTTCAAGAGCCTGATGGACCAATGATCCTGTTGCTCCTCTAATATTGTTTCAACTATAATAAATCAGAGGACATAAAATACAATAAAACAATTATGAAGGTAGAATTAGAACAATTCAGTTTGCAAATTGTTTTAGACAAGGCAAGAATTTAAAATGTTCTTAAATATTCAACTACAAAGACTCTTGCCATTAGCAAGATCCTCACAAAATGAGAACAATAACTTACAATAAATGTTTCTATGTCTTCAATGTTATTATGCATTGTAATAGAACTTCTCATAGATTTATATTAAATGTATTTTTGTTCTATATGCAGTAAGTAACACATAATCTTAACAAATGCAACTAATACCAGTTACCACATGCAGCCATGCCATCAGAGTAGCATACTGCTATCACCCCAGTGATGTATGGTGGCCCATAAACCCAGCTGATGCTCGCAAATTTGAAAGAGTTGAATTACCTGAATTCATCTTCAAACAGCTCTTTTATGACAAGGTTCAGTATTTCATTCCCATGACATGGACCCAAATACTTCTCCAAAGCAATGCGGTTTCTTGTGTCGCACCTCTGGTTCAACTCATATACATTGTCATGAAAAAAGGCCCTCCATTTTACACTGAAAGCACTGAACAGGTGTGAACAATAAATCAACCACAGCTTCACATCCACCACAGTGATGTCCTATCAGATGTGACAGGATCCTATCCCTTCTCCATCTATACACATGGGGAAAAACTGACAACGTGCATCACTCGTGCCACCCATGGCACATCGCACTAAGTATTCAATGGGCCCAACTAATCACATCCAATGAACGGAGCCGAACACAACCCATCAACACAAGATTGACACATGGGTTCAAACCATGGCAACAGGTCACACCTCCTCATTCGCATGCAAATGCTGGGTAAGGATGTATAGCGGTCCAAGGAGCCAGCTGATGCTTGCAAATCATCAACGAAATCCATTAAGTTGGGAATTTTTTAGTTTGTTTCTGAATAAAAATTAGGATTTTCTGTATTGAAAAAGTAACGCCTTTTTCTGTTACTCTGGTAACTAATTTTTGCTAAACTAGCATCATATTTTATAAGATTTAAGCTTTATTTTATTCTTTAGCTATTTTTTTTTTATGATTTGGGAGACATTTAAAGTATTAAAAGGGGCGGGAAAAATTGACCATCGCCTTCAAAAACTGTATTTTCATTTAATAGCATTTGCAATGCATTTCCATTTAATTATTATTTTAATTGTTATGAAGCAACTTAGAAGAGAATAATTAAAAATAATGACTTAGCTGTTTTATCAAAAATTTACACAAAAATTAAAGAAACAAGATACTAAACAAATTTTACTTGAATTAATTTAAGTGAATTTAATTTTCTTGAATAATTTAAGAGTCTTGTACATGTATAAATGCTTTCAGAAAATATGACACTTTTGATATTGAAGTAATGTGTGACTGTAATAAAATTACTGCAGTTTAATATTTTTCACTTGAATTTTTTAATTATGCATAAACATCCAATATTATTATTTGAAATGGAAGTATAAGAAATTTGAACTTTCATCACTATTATAAAACAACAAGTGAAGGAACTTTTAAATGTTTTTTATGGAATGCAGATACACATAGTATGTTAAGCAAAAATATATTCATTATGCTACAAATAATGTTAATATAAAAATTATAAATTATGTATATTTTAAGAAGTCAACTTACTTTCTGATAGCCATTGCTTCTTTATTGTCAGGATTAAAAAATTCATGATTTCTATATGCTTCAGTTGCCTGCCGCCGATATTCCCCAACATTGAAAACTAAATAAAACATTATCAATACAAAAATTGTATAATAAAGTACAATATACAATAGATAATACACAATAACAAATACATATAATAACAATACATTATACAATAAAATTGTATAAAAAAGTATAATAAAGTACTTGTAAATAAATTATACAAGACTTGAGTAATCAAAAAAATAATATTACAAGAATTCAAAATTTGTTTACTTATTACTGGCAGAATTTCATTCACCAAAGGTAAAGCAATTGGCAATACACTGTAGACACTTCTGTCTATCAATCATAATAAACCAAGACAAAATACTTTCTAATGATTTACTACAATATTATTACAATACAATCACATAAAAGATTAGACATAGTCTAAATTCAGTGCAGTAGGGCATATATAATAAATATAACAGTAAGTCATATGCAGTTGTCATATAATAAATCAATATTTGCCACCGGGACATAATGATCATCAAAACAGCAGGATAAAATCAGGAAAAGGACACTTTTTTATACTTACAGAAATATGGAAAAACTTTTGTTCAATACAGCTGTATAAATTTCTGCAAATATTTATTCAGGTTTTAAGTATTCCATAGTGTTGCATATTGCTTTTAGTATTTACTAATTTAATATACTCTGAATGATTATTTTATGCTTGATTATTGTTCACATTATTTAATTTTGAATTTTTGGCCACTTGTATTTGTGTGTTTATTTTATGTATTATGTTGTTGATCTTTTGGGTCCAAATAGCATTTTCATTATAAGTATACTCATGAAGAACCTGAGATATACGCAGAAACTCTCCTATGAGATATTGCTGACAGTTGGCACTTTGTCGATAGTTGTGAAGTTTCAGAAGCCCTAGGGGCGAATTTTTTGGAAGCTTCTCCTTCCTCAACAACCCTATAAACAGGAGGTTAGAAGCAGTAATCAGTTAGTCAATTCACTTTAGGGTTTACACTCGTAAGTTTCTGCTTAGTGGTTCCTGCCTGTCACCTTGCTCTGTGAAGATTTTAGTGATCTATGATATTCTTTGCATGCCCAGTAGAATTTTATGAAGCTCAGTCCTGCAGTAAACTAGCATAATATTTTATAAGATTTAAGTTTTACTTTATTCTTTAACTACTTTTTTAAGATTTGGGGGCCATTTAAAGTATTAAAAAGGGGGGGGTGAGGAATTGACCATCACCTCCAAAAACTGTATTTCAATTTAATAGCATTTGCAATACATTTCCATTTAATTATTATTTTAATTGTTATGAAGCAACTTAGAAGCGAACAGTTAAAAATAATAACTTAACTGTTTTATTAAAAATTTAGTGAAGAATTAAAAAAGCAAGACACTTAACAGATTTTACAGAAATTCTATTATCGCGCCGTTTATATTAGGAGTAAAATAATGTCAAACAATAACCCATCAAATGCATATTTGTCAACAAATTGCCAAAAAATATGACTCCAAATTTTATATTCACATTTGAAACGGCAGTCATAAAAAACAGACAGAAATGTCAGATGAGTAAAATTAAGGACGTTTTTAGTGAATTTTATCTGAAATTAAGCATTTGTAAAGACCAAAGATTGTTTTCTAAAAATTTAAGGTTTTTAAGGGCATTCCGAAAGCTGACTTTAAAAATGATGGCATGCTAAGTATTCCATACAAAAGCAATCATCCAATAAATTATAAAAGCAAGAAACACTGGTAAAAAACATTTTCTTTGTCAAGAAATCCTTTTCTGCACTGTTGTTCTCCCTATACACAGCGAACTGTTTTCGCTTTAAAAAAATCAGAAAATTGCAAAAACATTCGGTATGGAGCACCTGTCAAACACAGACTTGTGGTGCACAATAAATCCCTTTCTGGTGACATTGCAGGTTACCACATAACTATTTTGGTGACATAGTGCTATATCCTGACTTTTTGGTGGGGGTGCAGGTAATCAGAAAGTATCAAAATATCTTATATTTTCCTAATATTAAGTTCAGAATGAATACATTTTTATAGCTTTAAAAAACAAATCCCACACACACACCATCAAAAACTCTCTTAACAAAACTTTTATAACCGAAAATATACAAAATATTTTCATTTTTAATAATTTCTAACTACATAGGTAGCAATCAGGAACAATAAATAAATCCAAATCGTTTTTCTAATCGCTTCTTAACTGGAATTTTATTTCTAATTTTTAAGTTTTCTAGTCAACGATTTTCTATTTTTAAGCTAAAAAAAAATCTATAACATCCTAAAAAATTTTCCTTTTTTTTAAGGCTTTAAAAAATATTCATATCTGCCAGATAATTTTCTAGGTTATTCTGTATTTTAGGGTGCCCCTTTGAATACAGCCAAGTTGTTTCATTTATCGCCAGATTGTTGTTTCATTTATGGTAACCTGAGTAGCTAAGTGTTATGGAAACCCTCTTATGGCGTTATTGTAGTGAATTTGACTGATAGGAAAATATTTGCAAGGGTTTATTTCTGCATTTGATGTCAGGTAGGAAGTATGTTGCTTATTTTGTGCTGTACACCATAAAATGGGTGCATGTGATGAGATTAATGTGAAGCTTCTGTACCATTTGAAATGAAAGGGGGAAAAAGCATTAATTGACTGGTGTGTAAATGAAGATTTACTTAGTAGTCATTGTCCTGTTTGTATGAAGGAAATGCGTATGGTTGAACGTAAAGATCATTCAGAAGGCTTTGAATGGGTTTGTCACAAGAAAGGTACAAAAACATACAAGAAATGCTACCGACAGTCTGGCACTACAGTTCAGACAATTTCTGAAAGTTTATGGTTGCTGTTAAGGAATTTTGTGTGCCACAGACTGAAGACACAAAAATTTCTAAATATGGCAACTCGATATTTCCTTTTTATAGTGCATATATGTGATAAGATGCATTTCCTTTTTTATGTTATTTCATTGTGCGATTTAAAATGCAGTTTATTGAGCTTTGATTGGCTACAAATTTTGTTCAATTTTGGTGATGAGTAACTTTGTTTTAACATTATATGATGTCATCCTTCTCCTGATCTGTTTCAAATGAAAATTGATCGATGTGTACATGGACAAAGTCAAGGGAGTGTGCAATGCCGAGTTTGTGCAATTCTCTGATGTTTTTTTAAATGAAAATAGATCCCTGTGTAAATGAGCACTGAGTTTGTGCAATTCTTTGACTTGTTACTTTGGTTTTGTGTAGCAGCCATCTTGGCCAATCGCTAGTTTTTGCCAAGGGGCAACCTTAAGTATATTTTTACCAATTTTCTATAAATAAATTCTTTAATTCTCTCTTTTTTAACATCCAATGTTTTTAAATCCTGATTAAAAACGAAAATTGGATTTCAAAAAAGTAGAAAATTGTATCCCCTATCAAATTATTATTTTTATATTATTAGCATTTCTACTACTTTTTTTCCTTCCATTCTGAAGAATAAAAACATTCTTTTAGAAGATTTAAAATTTTACCTCTTGTAGTTATACCAATCCAGTTCAAATAACGAGTCAACTTTTTGGCAATATAGGTTTTACCACGAGCTGGCAAGCCAACCATAGCAATAACATGAGGCAAATTGACATAATTCACTCGATCTCCTATTTAAAAAAAAAAAAAAGGAATTAATAAAATATATATGTAACACAAAATTTAAAACATTTATATACATAAAATCAATCATTAATACAGAATAAATTAAGGCTTCATATTTAAGTTGCAAGCCTTAATTTGCCATTAACCATAGTATATTTGGTACTTGATGTGTTAGCGCAACCATTATGGTGCCTTTTTTGGACTTTTCTAATAGGAAAAATACATATTCTACGTTTTAATTGCGTATTTATCTTAAAAATTAATCATTAAGCTTACAAGTGAATTTTTATTTATTTTATTCTGACAAGAATTTCGCGGCATTTCTGTAAGAATAGATTGAAAGCAATTGTCCCCTTTAGCGATTTTGTAGCAACATGATGAGAGAAATTTCATCACAGTTTTTTCTAATGGAAGCCAATCCCACAAGCGCATATTTTTAAAATAAATTTAAGACAAAAAATATCACAATTTGTACACAAAAACGATTAGAACTCGTAATACTACAAAAAGAACGAAATACGAAAATGGTACAGCTGCTTGTTAAAAACTGAAGAATTTTTAAACGCATGTTTGCCAGAATTTGATCACTTTCGATCTGCCACTTTCGGTTGCCACTTTCGATCTCTGGCGGCATCTTCCACGGTTATTGCTCGATAAGCATGTGTCAAGGGCTATATACCCAATTTGGTACTTACGTAAAAACCCGTCGACCATTTTTTTCTATTAAAGAAAAGACGCCAAACTACGCGATTTTTCGCCAAAAATGGAAAAGTCTTCTTTAAACACGCTGGGTTAGGTGAACCTTGATTACACGTGTTAGTTATTACTGAGTAAAGAGGCTTTTTTTTCCCTCTATCACGC
Source organism: Stegodyphus mimosarum (assembly GCA_000611955.2). Classification (NCBI taxonomy): domain Eukaryota; kingdom Metazoa; phylum Arthropoda; class Arachnida; order Araneae; family Eresidae; genus Stegodyphus; species Stegodyphus mimosarum. The sequence continues at coordinate 536,961 of KK119202.1, read as the reverse complement.
AGTTTCGGAAAAAAAAATTAAAATTTGGGACCTGCCTGCTACAGAAGAGCATTCTGTTCAATATTTCCAAAGTTATGGAATCCTACCGGCCTCAAAAAAATGTGTTAATGGCCACAATATGGCGATATTATGGAGAAAATAATGAAAATTTTTAATGAAAAATTAAATATAAATAAATGATAACATAATAAATTTAAAAGAAAAATAAGAATAAAACTTTTTTTTTTACTTGTATTTAGCAAATGGGTTTTTTTTGGTTTGGCGCGATTGGCGCCGTCTCTTGTGGTCGACGGGGTGTTCCGTAAGCACCCATAATTTTATATTTATTAATGGCCACAATTTAACACAGATTATTAATGAGCAAAATAAAATATTTACATTTTAATCCAAAAATAATTACTGGAGCAAAATTAATATTTATAATTAATTAAAAATATAGCATTTTCAATTTTAACTAAATTTGGAATAACAAAGCATCTACATCTAGTTTAACAGATGATCAGTAACAAAGCAAAATATATACAAGATTTTAATCTCAATTTTTATTCCGTACTTCACCTTTTTAATGCTTAATACGAACGCACGAGGATGTGGAAAACTTCATGTATATGCCCCATGAAACACATGAATAAATTCTCTAGTGTATCTGTCTGCAACTTTATACATTTCATTTGAAAGTTTGCAATTAACGTTTGATATTAGCTAATACATAGACCAACATACATACGGGATCACTGTTAGTGCTTCTGAAGTCTTGAATTCTCTAAAACTAAGAAAACCCTGAACTGAAGTCTTAAGAAAAATGCCGCATATTTCTGCTGTCTTTAGGATTTTGTCCGGCTAAAGTTCAAAGTAAATGAAGTCAAAATCCCACCTAAATTTAGATCCTTCTTTTTTAAAAAAAATATTGCAATACTTTGAATTTTATTAGCTAATTTTAACTCTGAAGTCGCACATTATCTTAAACAAGCATTTATTTCCACTAAAACTGCTGCATCATCAAATTAATTATTTTAAAATTTATTTAGTTTTTGACTAGCGGACTACATCATATTGCACAGACTCTGCAGCAAGCTTTGAGGATCACGAGCTGAACACCACTGTTTTACCCTATCACAGGTTTACAGGAAAAAAACTAAAATAAAAGTTCGTATACAAAAACCGAAAGAAAAAATTCAGTCTTCATAGGGTTTTAGTAATACACGTAGGTTATTCGGAAATTAAAGCCCGATTTCTTATAAAACATAAACCATCACATATTTTACACTTTTTTTAATTCAATTCTTTTTCAAAAAACTTTTTTTATTTAACTCTTCTCTATTTTTTCTCTACAGTTTCCAAATTTGTTTAAAAATTTGTCATAACGTTCTACAAGCTTTTGTATGCCTTAATGCCTTAAGGGGTTATCACATATAGCAACAGTCCCTGCTAGACAGGACTTTCCTGAGAAATGAGATTCTAATAGCACTGGTTTAAAGGGGAAGATTCCTAGGGGAAAAAAGCACCGCTGGAAGGGAAGTTCCGCCTAGCTACGGAAACGATGTACCGGCTACGCGGGATTTTTTTGATACCTCGCCGAAAATGTTCTGGCTGGAGCTCTGTCCCGCGTAGAGATCATCCAATCAGATGCAAGTTCTGCTTTTGAAGGATCACGTGATCCCAATCTGAACGATAATCGATTATTGTTTGGAATTCAAATCTTTGTAGTAAGTGAAAATGGTAACCTAGCTACGTGGATTTCCTGAAAATGTGCAGGTTCTGAGAATTGTACCTGTCGACGTCCAATCCCGCGTAGCGGAAACGTATGTGATAAGGGTTTAAGTCATTGACGACTGCCGCCTGTGAGGAAAAACCAGTCTTGAATTGCTTCTATCACCTTGTCATCGGTGGCGAAGCCCTTGGCGCTGAGAAACTGCTTAAGGTTGAGGAACAACTGAAAATCACTTGGCGCCAAGTCTGGACTGTACAGTGGGTGATCAATCTGTTCCCATCCGAAAGATCTGATCTGATCAGATTTTGGGTGTGAATGGCAGAATGGGGGTCTGTCATTGTCACACAGCAACAAAACTCCAGACATAAGAAGACCACATCGCTTATTCTGTATAGCACGTCTAAGTTTAGTCAGTGCAGCGCAGTAAGCGGCTGCATTTATTGTTCTCCGTTGCTGCATAAACTCGACTAGCAAGACCCCATGTCTATCCCAAAACACGGCTGGCATAACCTTGCGTGTTGAGATTGTCTGCTTGGCCTTAACTTTGATTGGTGTGCCGTGTGACCCCATTCCCCACTGAGACGTTTAGATTCTTTGCTCATGTGCGAAACCACGTCTCGTCCCCAGTGAAAATCCTCTCGTGAAATTGATTTACTTTCCTTATGATATCGGTCCAAAAAATCAAGAGCACAAGCCATTCTTTTCATTTGATGTTCACCAGTAAACAGCCCGGAAACCAAACATGCACACAATTTGTGAAATTGCAAATTTTCAGAGACAATTTTGTGCAAAGTTGCCCTACCACATCCGGAAATTGCAATGCTAAAGTGAAACCGTGAAACGCCGGTTTCACGAACCTTTTCATCTACAGCACTGACCAATCTGTGATCACTAATGGGTCGGCCTGATCGCGATTTCTCATGGATATTTTCCCATTCGTTTTTGAAAGCTCTCACCCACTTACGCACTTTGCTGTGTCACTCATCGCATTTGGGCCATCACGCCGCTTATTTGTAGATGAATTTCCGCTGCTAAAACGTTCCTTGCTGTCAAAAACCAAATCCTTGACCGCATTTCACAGACGACGGGCTGATCAGATGTTTTAAACACTGTACATTGTGTACAGTGTACATTTTGAATTGACACTGTACACAGCAAACTGCAACCATACCAATGCAAATGGCGTCGTTTGAGGAGCAAGGCATACCGGGAGTCGGTAGCCATGCGCGTTTCAATGTTGGCGCGATATTCAATTAGCTACGGCGATTCGAACCTTAGTCTCCGAATAACCCTCATAAAAACTTTCAGTGAAGAACATCACACATATAATTTAAACTGTCCTCTTATAAGGATTAGCAGATTTGCTTCTATTCTGAAATAAAATTGGTTACGTTTTTAAAATATGCAATTTATAATATCTATTGGCGTTAAAAGTGATGATGGTCATAAAATTATCTTTTTCAAAAGTTACATTACGAAATCTGTTGTGATAACTGATTTAGTGGGAATAAACCAAATTGGGCATCAAGCAAAATTCGGGTTTTAACTGGCCTTGATTTTAGAAAAAGTTTCTGGTGTTTCGAGAGAATGTGCAATTCAGAAAACTTAACCCAGAAAATGCGAGATCGAGGATTTAAAAGCCTTCTTATGCGCCCAACCTGTTTCTCCAAAACTAAATTTTAAAACACAAGAAAAAAGTATTATGTCTAATTTAAAAAATAAATTATACAATAAAGAACAACGAAACATGCCCTAGGCAATGCTTTTGAGTATTTTCCCTTTCTTCCTTTAGAATGAACGCTTCCGCCCGATTATGGTTCATTCTAAATTATTCTCATATTTCACCGGGATGGTAGTGACTATGACCGCGAAACCGAAGGGCCCGAGTTCGAATCAATCTAGCCTCCTTGCCACGACGAATTTCGTAGGCTTGCTCTCATATCAGACAAGCAAGATAAGTTACAACAACAGAATCAAACTTCATAATATTTTTTGAAGTAAAATTCAAAATCATTGCATAAATATAAAATATTTTCTTATTATTAAACATGCATATATTATTTGAAAACGATGTCGCCAAGTGTTATTACAAAACCACTATATTCTTGCTGCTAATACTGATAGACTTCAATAAATAAATAAAAGACATCTTACTGTGACATTAGATTACTTTCACTGTCTTGCAGCTTGAAAATAATCATAAATATGCAATGTCTTTTTATAGTATTCTTTGAAGTCATTTGTTAAAGCTTCAAATGCCTCTCATTATTTACTTCATCGATTCTTCATACTGACGTTTTAATACAACAATTTTGCAAGCATTCAACGTGATAACTGGTATTGTCTCTTCTGACATCTATGAATGACCGCGATGTTTTTACACTTCTTTGTATATTACAGTCATGAAATATACTCAAGCTGATTCTTAACTGTTTCTGAAATTTTCTATGCACGAGTATCAAATGACAGAGAAAAAAACACTTCTGAAGCGTCTTACTTTCCAGCTAGCTATATGGCTTGGTAAAGGTTTAGCTACGAGATATTATGCATCAGCACATTTTCTTCGAATGCATACGAAATGGCAAGTTACAAACTTTCTTTTATACAACATCCTGCACTCCCCTTCTTGTAACTGACAGTTGTACCTGGGATATAATGTTAGCAATAGATAGATAGCTAGAAATTCTAGCTCAATATTTATTGAACAATCTATCTACTAAGCATACGCAGTACATTCATCAACAATCAAAATAAGTTTGTTGAACTCGGCAGTAATTCCACTATTTATTTCATTAAATGAAGCTTTTGGTAATTGCCTCAGAGTTCTCTCAGCATGTTAATATTTCTTTAACAGCATAACATTATTGTGCAATCGCTGTTTGCTTTAGGAAACCGTCAAATTTAAAAGATTGTAGTAGTAGTACAAGCATTTAAACCAGTATGGTGCTGTTCCATCGTTAAAAAAAGGAACATCAACTCAAATCTTTTATTTCATGCCCATAATCGTGACCATTTAGAACGCCAGCATTATGATTTTCTTTACAAGCTCTTTTAATGTAATCTACGACGCCAAAATAAAATTTTAAACCCAAAATAGTATTCGCGTAAGGTTGTGAAATGAAAATTGCTCACCCTGTGAAGGCTTAAGCCAAGTGACAAATCTAGATCAAAATCACTCAAAATCTTTCAATTCTGGCTTCCGTCTTCCGTTGCTCCGTTTAAAACTTATATCGGCAATTGCTGTCAATACAATATCCAGCTAGTAAAGGTGATTAACTTTATTCATGTTAAGCAGGGCTGGATTAACCATTCAGCAACATAAGCATACGCTTAGAGCATCGAAGAAAGGCCCTTTATTCAAGAAAGGAGGCACCAAAAAATTTTCCTTCACTGGTTTTATTTTGGAATGCATAGTGCAGCTAAACCGAAACCCAAAGAAAGAAGAAAAAATTGGCGTTAACATATGTGGGATCACCAAAGTCTCAAGTGCTTAGGGCCTCGAAACGTCTTAATCTGACCCTGATGTTAAGGAAGCATTCGCGTTCATAAGAATGATTGTTTAATAATGTCTTTGCACAAACGTACTTAGTATGAGATCTAAAGCCTAGACAGCTTTTAAATGCATTTATTCAGATTCACACTTAAAAAAAAAATCTTTTTGGCTTTAGACGCCATTTCCGTTAACAAAAGTAATTACTGCAAATACACATGTGTACTAATTAAGAGAACCATGCACAGAGATATTCAAAACATTCAGATAATTGGGATATTCCCGCTGGCGAAATACATAATACATACACAGCTACTTTTACAGAGCTTATTTTCTTTACGAATTTCCATTTTAATAGTTTTTTAAAATTGCTAAAAATTACTGCAGTTTTGGATTTTATACCAGACTAATTTTTTTACGTCAGTGTATTCTAGGAAGCAATTGCATAAAACATGGAAACACACAGTCATTCACATATCACATTATGCCAGATGAAAATAGCATGACTAAGCAACGCCAGTCATAATTTAACAATGCAGCATTGTGAGAAAAACGTAAATCTCCATTGCATGATTCACGCTTTCAACATCTGCAAACGAAATGCTTGCGATATTTCCTTTTGTTCTAAAAGCACACAGCAGTTATAGGCTTCGTAAACTTGTCAAAGAAAGTCACGTTGATGAATTTACAGAAACAGAAAATATTTATTTCGCACGATTAGGAGTTGAATGAACAAGGAAAAAGTTGTCTGTTGAGTGTTAAGTGAGTTTTTAATTAATGTATTATTAAAAAACTATTAAAAACCATCCCAGAATATTGTTTTACGAGTGAATGAGTACTTCTGTTCTGAACCAATACGTAAAAAAAAAATCTGCTAAGCTAAGCATCTAATAAAATGAACAGAATCCCCCCCGCCGCCCCGCTTTAAAACGAAAACAAAAATGCAAACCAGTCCCCCCTCCCCTTTGCTTTACTTAAAATGACAGCAAAATATCATATTTAGTCAAAATATAACGTAACGATACTTAATTCGCGAATTCAACGACGAATCATCAATGAGATAATTGTATTTTTTTTATCAGGGAGCTGTGTTTAAATTGGAGCCGTGAGTCAATGAGTTTAGATTAATAGATTAATTTCTTCTACTAGCTCAGTTTGAAATGAACCTTTGAATGGTGTCAGTTCAATCAAATTTCAAGGATACCGTACTAATCACTATGACAAAGACTTTAATCACAATGACTCGCTCTAATTTCGGTATTATTCCCATTCAGCGGCGTCAGTTAAAAATGAAGAAAAAATAAGAAGAAAACAATGCTACAACAACTCGCCAAATATCGCGGCTCGAGAATTTAACGTTTGAATTATCGTGGCTCGAGATTTCCAATTCTCGTTTGAAATATTTTTATGCCATATTTCGCCATTTTTTTTAGTACAATGGAATGCACAATCTGGCAATTTACTAATGATCAAAAGGCTGTCGTAGGATTCTTTCAGGGTAAAGGAAGTACGTTCTACGTACGTTAAACAAAGTTCCTATATGGTGTCATTACGTATGTTACGTTCTGTGGAGGGGACAAAAAAAAGATTGAGAACCAAAACATCGTTTGAAGACTCGCGTCTTCCTTTCCTCAATGCCGTTCCTTTTACCCATCTGTGGTATCAAGAATTGACAACGATTGAATTTTGCTAACTTCAGTTAGAAATCAGCCATAATACGACAATAGATTGGAATAGCTAGTTTAAAGTCTTTTTACAAAAAGATAAAAACAACGGTGGACATGTCTTCCGGAACAATGGGTATTCGGGGGTTTATGCTGGGAAAGCAACCAGGATGGCAGTATTATATTTTCAGACTGCTGGAAAGGATGTTAAAAAAAAAGGAATTACGAAACGCTGGCTGGGTATGAACATTTCACTGTGAATCACAGTTATAATTTTATAGGCCCCGAAACTGGATTGCATACCCAAACCAAAGAACCTCTATGTAAAGAAGGAAAGGCTCCGTAGACGTAATGTAAACCACTTTGTCTGCAATGCCGCTACAAAGAAAAGGGAACATTCGCCAAGGGATTTGGCGACGGAATCTGTTGGCGAGAATTTCCCCTCTGTGATGTGCCGGTTCTTTGGTACCTAGCCGACATTTTCCCCCTCCGCAACGTGTATAGGAAATTGAGGAACACGGGTTAAGATGAATCGTTCTTTGACTTGTCGCGATAATTTAAACTCGGAAATGATGAAATATTAGGCGAAGTTTCACTTTCAATGGCTGTTGAACTTCCATTGTCCATATCGCTACTTGAAACCAAAGAACCTATTCTTTGTTTAAACTCTTGCTAAACGTAACGGTCGAACCTGCCCAAACCAACTTCGACATTCAGCTTCGAGCTTTGGCGCTTTTTGGCGACAGATATTTCACGCATGCGCAGTTGTTTCCCTTTTCGTTGGAAGGGAGCCACTTCAGCTTCTGCGAAGTTTTCCTTCTTAACAGTACATATTCTTTGCCCAAACTGTGGAACGATTGTGGGGCAATGCTAAATGGAGAAATAAACGTGAGCGGGGCACTGCTCGCCACCATTTAGAGTCGTATTGAACAGAATTTATGCGGTGTGGGTTACATTCAAAAGCTGAAAATTTTTCTGCAACACTGAATGATATTTGTAATTTTATGCCCTCTGTTTAGATTGAATTTCGTTTTGTTTTGTTATTTTTTATTTAGAATATTCTAGATTAAAATATTAAAAAGAGAAATTTACCTTAAGAAATTTTTTAAAAAATTTATTTTACAAAACTAATTTCTTTTTAGGCTTTTGAATTCTATTATTATTTCATAACTTTATACTCGGTAACAATTGGTAGAAAAAAAAGGGGCGCATTTTAACTGACGCCGCTCTAACGGAATAGTACCTGAATTTCTATGTCTGGAAAATAAAAATAGATTTATTAAAGGCAAATGGCATAGTTTTGCAGGATTTAAAAAAAAGGGGGGGAAAGTTTTCAAATGTTCTCCTTTAAGCGGAAAAGGAACCCAGAATAAACGATGGTAAAAATTCGTGAATAAAGTAATCAAGAACACCACATTCATTCCATAACGAAAAAAGAATGTTGAGAAACTGACCACGTTTGCAATTCTAGATGGAAATACGAAAATAATTGGTTTTATTTAATTATGAAACTTATGGGAAAACTGGCTAGTATATAAGTTACACTTGGGGAAAACCACAAAAACGCCCACGTAGCCAGCCCGTTCTCAAGAATTTTCAAATACACTCATGTCCATAAATTAAGGATAATTCGGAGTCACGCGGAAATCGAACTCTAAAATAAATATATCACCTGTAAAATCACTACAGACATCTTCAAGAATCATATGAAAATTTCAGGAAGTAACCAGATGACACCGATGGTACGTCACAATGGCGAGAGTGTAAGAGAGTGAAATATAAGAAATACAGGCAAAGAAGTAAAATTCTTCGCAGGCGCTTTATAAGCATTTCAGTGCACTAAACGAATAGTTATGACACAAAGGACGCATTTAGATGATTTTTTACGTGGTAGAATTATCGGCCGTATGGAATGCGGGCGTACCCAACTGAAAGTATCAGACAAACTTGGAATTGCCCAGAGTGTCCTCTCCAGGCTTTGGCAACGATTCCAAGATGATGGTAATGTGAGTAGACGTTACAGCACAAGTCGCCCCAGAGTTACAACGCCGAACGAGGACCGGTATTTGGCAGTTACTGCCAAAAGAAACAGGCGAAGCAGAGCCTCAAACCTGTCTCGTCAGCTCTCTTCAGCCACTGTACGACAATTTCAAGGCAGACCGTGTACAGACGCTTAGGGCAGACTGGTCTGTATGCTCGTAGACCTGTCAGATGCGTTCCACTTACTGCAACTCACTGTCGCCTGCGGTTAGCCTGGAGTAGAGAGCATGCATTGTGGACAACGCAACAGCGGGCTTGTGTGATGTTTTCCGACGAGTCCAGGTTTAGCTTGCAGTCTGATTCTCGCCGGACTTTCATATGGAGAGCTCCAGGTACCCGTTACCACCAAGAAAACGTCATTGAACGACACCGTTAACGGTGGTGCAGGAGTGCTCGTTTGGGGTGGAATTATTCTCGGTTCCAGAACTGACCTGCATGTTCAAACTGGAACCATGGCAAGCTAAATCTATCGGGACGTCATTCTGGAACAACATGTACGTTTGTTTCGGGGCGCCATGAGCACACAATTTGTGTTTATGGATGACAACGCCCGTCCTCACCGTGCAAACATTGTAAGCGAATGCCTTCAATTGGAGGATATCACCCGTATGGACTGGCCAGCATTCTCACCGGACTTGAATCCAGTAGAGCACGTGTGGGACATGCTTGGCCGACGAGTTGGAACCCGTCAATCTCCTCCTACATGTCTACCGGAACTTCGGAGAGCATTGCTTTTTGAGTGGTGTAATATCCCCCAAGATCAGATCGATAATTTGATACTCAACATGCCTAGGCGTTGTACGGACTGTATTGCATCGTCTGGGAGACATACAATGTATTAACAATCATACCAACCATGTAATATTCGTTTTTTGTAAATAGGGGTTTTTTTTGTAATTTGCTCCAGAAAGAAAAAATCGCTAATTTGTTTAATAATATCAAACATATAGCATCTTTTTTTGCTCTTTACCTTTTGTTTAATAAATAAGCTTTACAAATAAGTCGAATTTGTTTTGCTTCTATCTTTTCCTTTGCCTGATTTTGCATTATCCTTAATTTATGGACATGAGTGTAGTTCAATACTTGCTGTGCCTTCGTAACTGCACTATCAGTCTCTTACTTAACAGTCGCATTTTTACTTTCTGCCACCTCTACTTCAGGCACCTGAGAATCGGGAACTTTATCTCCATGAATTATTTTTTCACCTTTTTCAGATGCTTTACTAGCCACTTTCTATTTCTTCATCTTTACAAACAGCATTATTAGTTTCTTCCATTGTCACGTCAGGCACATGAGCGTCAAAAGCTTCTTTCTCGTTTCATTTGTTCATCTTTTCGTTCTTTTTCTCCAATCTCGTTAGATGTTTCATCCTCCATTTCTTGATCTTTCACAGACACTTCCTTCATTTCTTCATCCTTTGATTCTTCAGATGCCACTACTGTCATTTCCGTATCAAGGCATAGATTTATCTGGTTAAATCGTCTAAACGAGCAGTCAGTTGATCCATTGACTTGTACAGCTCTGTTTAGATAACGGTCTCTGGGTTGCTTGCTGGGCTGCCTCAAATTTCATGACGTAGATTAAGGCAGATTTTAGGTCTTTCAGACCCGTTAAGCTGAGAGCCTTCTGAATTTCCGAATCCTCGACTACACATACGAAATGCATTTCCCAAAAGAAACAGATTTTACAATTTTGGAGCTCTTCTCGGTATGGCAGAGCACAAATAATAGTTACCGCTTCAGACTATTAAGAAAGCTACACACAAAATGGTACAGCTTCAATGCCTAAAAGTCACAGAGTGATCTCTCAATACTCTTGTCTGAGCTAAACTCTGAACTCAAATCTGAACTGAACTGAACTGGAAACTGATGCTTTCTTTGGTCTAACATATTTTTCCCTGGCCGCCGAGAAATTTCCGTTACCTTCGATTTCTCAAAATTGCTAGAACGCATACACAGTGGTAGATATATACAGCCCGATATAGTTACATATGCACTGGGCCAATTACATACGCATCGAACCAAAATGTCTCCAAAACCATTGCCAGCAGATAACTGACTATTAACGTTATCTCGCCAGCAGCCGGTTAACTGACTTCTGGCCAATTTGGTAAAATGGCCACTTACCTAAATGTTAAACGAACTTGCCCCTGTAACCTTATTTTTCCGGCGGAGTTTCATACTCTTGAGGCCTTTTACGTTACATTATACGAGAGATGCTACAATTTCACATATAATTTCAGTAAAATTATTTATATATATATACAAAATTCCTAACATTATAAAACATATCTTTAAATTTAACACTAATATGTATACACTAGTTATCATAAATTAAGTATATGTATACATGTATACACTAGTTATCATAAATTAAGGAAGATTCACAAAAATTGCGATAACTCTCTCAAAAAAAAAAGCAAAACCGAGCAAATTTTAATATGTTGCCAAGTAAGAGTAGCTGAGTAAAACTGCAATATGCAAATTAGTGGCGCTGCACTCGAAATACGCCATCTGTGGGGAGGATAAAAGTTCATGTTTGAGAGCAAGCCCACATATTTCACTGTGATAGTGACATCAGAAATCTGAGATAGCTAATTCATAACAATGACCTCCAAGCATCATTTGCCTGCAGAACTATGATGGAGAGTCATTGGAAGACTAGAGGCAGGACTCAAACAGAAGTGGCCAGATGGCTAAATGTCAGTCCTTCTGTGGTTCGTATATGCCGGGGCAATAGGTGATGCTTTCCTGTTACAGGACGACAAAGCAAGACCACACAGGGCTCGCATCGTAGATGTGAAACAATTATGCGCATGGAGTGGCCAGCTCGATCCCCTGACTTAAATCCTATCGAGCACGTTTGGGGTACGTCTAGCTGCTCTTAATCCGCCTCCTCAGACCCTTGCCGCGCTTGCAACTGCTTTACAAGAGCAATGGCTCTCGCTTCCTATGGAACTGATAGACCGCATAATTGAAAGTATCACACATCGCTGTACGTGTTGTATTGCTCCAGGAGGCGATCCTATTCCATATTGAAGGTACTTTTCCTATAGCAAACTGACACCTTCGATCTGTTCATTTTATACATGTGCTAATTTCTATACTACTATAATTTGTTTGGTTATTTCTTTTTATGTTATTTGATACCTTACTATGCGCTGCAGACTGTGGGTAAGTTTCATAAAATTCTACATGTAACTTTTTTAGTAATCGTTCCTTAATTTATGATAATCAGTGTATATACTTTTTTATATACATACTAGCAATTTTGAAATTATGTCACCCATTTTAAGTTCACGTTGTTCAGTTTACTGCCGCTGTTGAGCTCCAGTTACTAATTCTTATTAAAAGCGTTTGATGAAACCACTTTCGTTTACTCTTGAGAAGAGTACAGAACTTTCCAGAAGGGCGTAGAACTTTTAAAGCAGAATTTAAGTGCTCTCTCTATTAGTTGTTCGCGAATATATCGAAAACGGTGAAAAAATCGTGGTTAGTGGATGGTTATTTTCCCAATAAAGACAACCGATAACAAAGCAAGTATCAGTTGTTGTTAAAACTGTTAGATGCTGCCGTGTGAATATCTCTTTAGAACAGTGTAGAAGTTTCCAGAAAAATGTCAAGCGTTTAGAACAGAAACTAAATGCGCTCTCTATCAGATTTTCGCGAATGCTTTAGACGGGGAATTCGGAAAAACTGCCTCCATTGCCCTAAATGAGGCCTCTTCACGCTGCTTAAAGCATAGGCAATGCGGGTACTTCAGCTAGTAATTAAATATCTTTGAAGGCAACATGTCTGCTGTTTGAACTTTTAAAAACAAATTTAAAAAAATAAAAATGCAAAAAGGTTCAGCA
>KK119202.1:427462-524089 GCA_000611955.2 Stegodyphus mimosarum | reverse complement strand
TCAGAAGTTGTATAGTAATACAAATAAGATTATAAATGTAAAATATACATATATAATTAATGTAATATGCGAGTAATGCATCAGTTCTCATTTTGATTAAAATTATATTGATGAAACACTAACAGTTTAAGAATAATCTCACACTTACTAGTTAAAGTACATAAAAAATTATCATGAAGCATTTCAGAAAGCATAATACAGAACGTTCATACCTAACCAATAACCAGAGGAATCTACGGCAAGTTTTTCAGATGATTCCATCTTTCACAAAAACTTAACGTACTGTGGGAAGACGTCATAAGTAATACATACAGAGCAGCTGGACATACAAAAATCTTTGTTCTAACGAGGCATTCACTTCAGACTCATACAAATCAAGGAACCAAAAAAAAACTTCATATTTTGCGTGGATATGAACCGGTGTGATTTTAAATTCATCTCGCAAATTTTGCTTTTCCGTGCAACGTGTAACGTAACAAACTGAAAAAGTAAATTTATTTTTCATATTTTCTAAAAGGGAAAAATGAAGTGAAGCAAATAATTACGCTCGAATATTTTAAAATTATTTAAGAAATTATAAATTTTGGAGCACGATTCGCATTCAAAAGTCCCTCGAAACTGCTGAATTCATTAATAAAAATGAGCGAATGATCTGCCAGCTAATCTTCTGTTACATGGTTTTATGTATTATCTATCATAAAGTCAAGATTATGTTGAAAACGTCAAGGTTGACTTTGAATTTTGAATGTATGGTGCTGTTGCAGAAATAATATTTATCCACGCTTTTGAAAATCTTGCCCTAAGGTGTCGTTTGTGATAGAAATCACACAATAGCGTAGCCGGTGTAAGAGGGAAGCTTGTCGAGTCGGCCTGCGGGACAGGTGGCGCCAACTGGTGTACACCTGCAGAGTTTCTTGAGTATAAGTTAAGGAAGATGAAGTGACTCACAACTGTAATTATAGCAGTCTGTTTATCATACGAAAAGCTCTCACCAGTTAGTTTGCAGCTGTCTGTTGCCGTAGAAACGAGCCTTGACCCATTTTCCGTACGGATGTCTCGAAGATTTACTTCATCTTTAAATGCGCCAGGAACTGGCGACCCTTGGTTCGCCCTATTTGAAATATACTAGCCCTGTTGCTCTAGCGACCGCTACCCGCCAGACACTGTGGCGGGAGCTATTCTTCTCGTAGACAGACAATGCACGATTCACAATAAACAATGAAAGAAAAAAAAACCGTCTCTGTAATATAATTGTTCAGAGAAAGGTCCTTGATCGTGATGAGTATAAAAAATGAAACTCCGTTGAATATACAAAGTATATAATGAAGACAACTGTAACTTATTACATTTCAAAATTGAGTTCCGTGAAAAAATCTCAAGACATTCCACGACTATTTGTATTTTCCCATTAGGAGATTCGTCAGTTTGAATTTCTCAACGAGAGATTTAGTTTTTATTAGGATGTTTTTAATTCAGTCCGTAAATGACAGTGACTCCCTGTCATTGGATAAGGCTTGTTCTCTAATTGGCTGTTGAAGTTTATCAGTAAAAGCTCCACTTAGAACTGCAAAAGGTTCACCATTTTTGCTGGAAGTGCTGAGACTTTTCTTTTTATACTTTTAAGGTATCGTTTTTAATACCGTCTTTTTCTGAAAATAAGACATCCTCCGAAAATAAGCCCTATCGTGATTTTTGGAACGTTCGTTAAAAAATGCTGTTGATTTATAAGTAATAGTATCTTTAGCTTTCCTAATACTCGTATTTCAGAGAAATGTTTGAAACAAAATATTCCGAGAAATTAATTGTTTACCTCTACAGTTCGTTTCAAATTAATTCTTGGAATTGATCTTAAAAATACAACATAAGGCAGTAGTCTACATTGAGCGACAGCGCAGGTATACAACGTTCATTCATTTCAGTCTTGTAAGTCTGATTATTTCCTCCTACTTAATTTTATTTAAAAATAAAGTGAATAACTTTTAATCCCAGTTAAAATGAGTACAAAACGAAAGAGCTATTCCGTCGAGTACAAAAAGGGAATCGTGGAAGACTCCAGGTGCGAAAATCATGTAGCATTCTGTAAAAAGAAGATGCTGGATCTCCGTATGATTCGTTAATGGCGTGCAGACTACGATTACCTGTGTCAACTGGTGGACCAAGGAAATGAGAAAAAACGCAGAGTTGGATCAGGTCGGCAACCGTTATTTTCTGAGTTGGAAGATTGCATCTGGGAATGAATTGCAGGCAGGAGAGCAATGGCTTTGGTTGTGCGCAGGGCTGATATTCAAAAATTTGCCCTTGAAACAGCAAATGAATTTGATTTATCCACAGAAGAATTTAAAGCATCGTCACACTGGTTGAACAACTTCCTTAAACGATATGAACTGTCTCTAAGGAGATCAACAACATTGTTTAAGCTGAAAGACAATGAAGTTGTTAAGCGTGCACTTGCGTTTAAGCTTTTTGTTGATGGCATCGATTTTTCGAAATACCAACTCTCCAACATGATTGCTATGGATGAGACCGTGGTATTCATAGGCCAAGGAGCTCAAACGACAGTCCACCACAAGGCTTCTTCGTCAATTTACGTTCCTTCTACCGGTTACGATAGTGCACGTGTTACCTGTATTTTGGCGATTCGTCTAGATGGCAAGAAAGTATCGCCATTTGTAATCACTAGGGGTAAAAAAGACCAGATTCAATGTGTTTCAGGAATTTATGTTATTGAAAGTGAAAAAGCATGGTGCACCCAAGCAGTTATAAGAAAGTGGGTTGGCTTTATGCTGCCACCACTGTTGAGGGGTCAGAATAGAGGTTTACTAGTTTGCGATTCAGCCAGTACTCACCGCGCTAAAGACATGAAAAACTTTCTTGCTGAGAGGAAGACTGATCAAATAATGATTCCGGCAGGAATGACTGGTTACCTCCAGACACTTGACATTGCAATAAACAAGCCATTCAAGGATCATTTGCGGATGGAAGTCAATGAATATATTGAAAACAGAATGGTGAGAAATCATCGAGGTAATTTTGTAAAGCCAGGCTTATAAGAAGTTGTGAAATGGGTAAAAAATTCATGGGACAAAATAAGTGATAGTGATGTTTCCAATGCACTACGAACAAGCTACTTAGACAAGAAGTATTCATTTAACGATAGCTATATCGCAAGACATGAGAGATTCGGACCAATGATTCAACAGGAAATGGATTTGGAAGAAAATCAGAATATAATTCAGAATTTTATTTATGACAATGTTCGAGATGAAGATGACATGACTGTAATTGAATAAATTTAAATTTCTGTATTCTGTGTAAAATAAATATAAAATAAAAATATATAAATATACTTTTATTTTTGCCCTCCCCCGAAAATAAGCCCTAGCACGTATTTTGGACCAAAAAAGAAAGTAAGACAGTGTCTTATTTTCGGAAAAAGACGGTATCCTAAAAGCATGTTTTAAAATGAGCTCCTGTTCCATTGTAATACCATGGGAAAAGATCCCTGAAGTACATTTCTGTTTCACGTGTCTGTTAGTGATCTTCCCTTTGTGAGCTTATTTCAAACTCCGCTGTGGAGAAACAGTGACAAAAGTAGACATTAATCACCTCTTTCCACTTTCACAACACAATCTGGGATATCTCTCGGGAATAACGATTTAGGCCCTCTACGAGTGCGTGACATTCTGACGTCAGATGACATTTTTAAAATCAACGAGTTTGTCTTGAGAAAGGGTTAATTGGTAAGTTTTGATTTTGGCGAAGCACAGATGAATGAGAAACTCGACTGGAGTAAGCAAAATATAAAAAGAAACACTTTTATTCATTACTGGAAATAGGGTCAGTAAACTCCCCAATTCCCCATGAACATAATACTTAAAGAGTTTTTAAATTAAACATAAGCAACTGTATCATATTACATCATTAACAATTGTTATAAACAAATACCATCACCCCATAGAGCAGATAAGGAGCCCGGTGCTGCCATCTACTGGCGAGGTACCCTCAATATGGGAGCTAGTATGATTTATATACCAGTTTCCAAACAGCGTATAAATAATCAACTATTACATTGAAATATAGTAAATATATAAGGTTCAACACATAAACATCATACATTTCCAGATTCCGAATTCCCTCACCAACTCACGAATCTTCAATACCTTTAAATGAGATACGTTAATTTGAAAACTGCAAAATGTTAAGTATTCATGGAGTAATGTTATTATTTAGAATCAAAAGGAAAACACTAAAAACTCAAAACTACAGCTTTTGGTGTAAAAAAAATTAGCACTTACTACTAGCTTAAAAAATCTGATGTGTACACAACATGACTTCCTAGTACAGAATATTAAATTATATGCATTTTTTCTTGCATTTCATTGAAAGTTATTGGGTTGAATTAAATCTATTTCGCTAATAGCGCACAAACCACAACAGAATAAATGCACTCTTTAAAAATCACTATTTGTTTACCATTGCGACACTCTGGCGCTAGGTTCACTTAACAGCGTTACATATCATTCATTCTATAACACAGAATGCACAAAACTTATATCATCTGAAGAATTATCCAATTGTTGCCGCATGTTCTATTCAAATACTATAATAAATCTAAAACGATGTATAAAAGAAAGTAAACAAACGAAAAAAAAACGAAACAGTTTTTCACGGGCGATTCAGTATTTCTCATTCAGTTAATTCAATTCTCACTTCGCGACAAGGCAGAAATACATAAAATTTCAAAATATCTATATTCAAAATTACGAGGTAAATCTTAAACACTTATTTCCTCCAATAAATTCCGGAATGGATTAAACATGATTTAATTCTAAATAATAAAAGGAGGCATTAACTTTGTTGTCGCGAAGCTTAGTTTCTCTAGATTGGCAACAAATCCACGTTTCTGCTAAGTTTCAAACGTAAACTAATATGGCTGCTATGGTAAAAATAATTAGGCTCAGCCTCAATTAAACAACTTTTAAATTGTTGATAATTCTACAAATCTTGCGTGCAGATTTACTAAAGCATTAAAAACCTTAACCGGAAGATAAGAACAACATAATTCAATCATTTTGAAAGCAAAAAATGCGCAGTTCACCAACATATAAGAATAAAAAAACCTGAGTTCACTGAGCCGAGTAATAGAGTGAATATATATATATATACTTTTGGTGCGACCAATTGCAACCAAAAAGGGATGTGCACATCTTTATAGCAGTCCGTATATTTTGCGTATAGGACTGCTATCTGTTATAGCAGTCCTATACGCAAAATTTGAACTTCCCGAGGCTACCCGTTTTTGTGTTATGCGAGATACATACATATATGCATACGTACGTACGGTACAGACAGCATGAAAAAATTTATTCTGAATCTATTTTAAATCTGTTTCATAATTTGTTTGGAGGAATAGTCCTTTATTCTGTCCTTACATATAGATGTCGCGCAAAAACAACGTTAAATTGCATTCGATAGCGGTCAAAATATATATTTTCGTTGAAAATATGGTACTTGGAATTTTTCGTGATTATAATACTTCCTTTACTTCGTACAAGGAAGTAAAAACTGAAAAATGTCAGCTATATTTTATATACCAGTGCCCTTCAATGGGTTAATATCCTATAAAATATTTAACTATTCGACCTGGGCCATTCGATAATCTCTAGGTAAACCCCATTAAACTTTAAAAGACCCTTTCCAGCGATTGTTAAAATCTGAACTCTTTGGGTTTTTTTCTTTGCTTTAATTATGAACGTACTAATTTTCTGTAATTTTTTCGATTCTGTTTTCGCCAACTAACGTCATTCTGGTAATCCCACTGCCATATCACCTATCTTAACACAAAAGAACAATGAAAGACTCTGCGAGATTAGATCATAAGGAACTTCCAAAAAAGGTAGATGGGCGGTCAGAATTTTACTACAAATTTATGAAAATGCTGTCGCAAAAAATCCCTATCCTTCGTCAACATTAAACGCTTACATAACCCACGCTACCACGTGGTAGGTAGTGATATAAATTTTCATTCTATTTACGAAGCTCCATGCTTCTAAATTAACGGCATTTCAATCCAATTATTCCAACAAATTTCACTCTCGAATAAAATTTAAACATAGTCTAATTATGAAACGTCTAAACCCGGAAAGAATAGATTGGATTAAAAAAAGAAATAACAGCTCACCGTCCATGAGCAAATGATACAACTTTTCTCTCTTTCAACAACTTGCGGATGGATCACGAGTACATTCGTGTTTCGAACACCTTCTCTTATGGTCGGATCAACGAGATAACTCGCATTTCTTATACGCTGTCTTTAGATGTCATCTTTGATATATTTTACTTAATTTGTCTAGTTAAGTGTTTACATCAGTATTCACTGTATTAAACTCGTACTGCCTTCATTTACTTTTTTTAATGCTTATTTACCAATTTTGACAGCACTTTGGTAATTTGAATACTCGCTATTATCAAGTTCCTCGTGGTTTTAGAAATGGCATTTTCAGAAAGCGGAAGGAAATGAACGAAATCGAAAATTCGAAGTTTTTGACGGTTCAGTTTCGAAGGAAGTTTTTGTCGATAATTTATCAGAACTTCCTAGTTATAATGAACATGCGGATAACTGTATGAATGGGTGTTTTGATGATTATGAGGGCAATTTGACATTATCAGTGATATTATTAGACCTGTAAAGCAGCATACGGTGGCAGAGCTTTCAAGTGATTTCACACTAACGATGAAAGTGATTCTGCTCCAGTGAATGATTTGTTTTGTTATAATGATGGCAATTACTGGTCTGAAATTTGGTACTCCACCACGCTTACAAATATTCGAAGGTCATCCCGGAGTCATTACATTTTCATCTCATTGTGGCTTTGTAGCCTCTGTGACTAGCCTGATATTTGACGACGACTCCTTTGAAATGTTTTGCAAGGAGTTGTGACATGTAAAGCATCACGATGTAAGGTTTATCTTAAGTTTTTAACAGTTATCTTTAGTTAAAGCCACCTTTCTATCTTTTCTAATTTCAGCTTACAATTTCCTACCAGAATGTGTTTTCAGAATCGCGCTTAATGCAAATGAGTAAGAGTAGTATTTAAGTCAAAGTTTCACTGACTTCGTTAGAGGGCCAGAGTTTCTGACTAGCGCGCGTTTGCCTTTTCAAATACATCTCTCTCTCTCTAAGCTATTACTACGCTCGTCCGTACCTCAGGCCCTTGATAGCTTCGCCTACTTAATTGAGATTTAGGGGCGAACTACTTAGAACCTTGATAGCTTCGGCTATATCTTTTTAGTTAAGCTTTAGTTATTATTACTTTGAGTTCAAGCCCAAGTGAAGGCTTTATTGTACGCTCTGAGATAAGGGACGACTGTGTTAAATCTTATTTTGAGAAATAAAGGGTAATTAACCCTTCTTGAGTCTTACGTCTCTGTTCATGCACTCAAGCGATTTTTCGCTTATCTGTGTACGAGGTTTCCCATATTTAACTGTTAGATAAAAGAGTGAAACCCCACAACCTAAAGCACTCAAGTGGTCTCCTGTCACGCAGATAAATAGTAAATATTATTAAAAAGTTATTGAGAAATAAACTCATAAATCCACGGGGTCTATGGGTGTTCTTTGGAAGCATACACACTTAAACCCTATGTCGAAGACTAGGGGCGAATTCTCGCTATGTCTTTCAGAACAAATACTGCAAATGAAAAGTTTAAATAACATTTTTATTTAAATCTAAATTAAAACAGATGCATACCACCACTTTTGGCTATGTAACAGAAAATACGAATGTAGCAATTCAATCTAATGACTGGCTCCTTAGCTTAACTAACGCTAAATCGACTGCACACAGCAAAGCTGAGAAATATCAGTATAAACTAATAGATGTCGAATACTGAACTAGAGAGCTAATTTTAAACTCGCAGCATAAACATCGGAATTAAGTTCGCCTCTATGTAGCTTAACTACTGCTTCAGAAACCCGTTGAGAATTTACATCTACGTCACACAAAGTTTACATTCCGGCAGGAAACTGAAATCAGGAGAAACAGGAAAGTCCAACTAAAAATAACTGCTTAGAATAAAGTAAAACCTTACAAATCCACTCTTTAATGTTTTTAAATCAGTCAGTCTGAAACGCCAGTAGTCTAGTAACTTCTAAAACTAAAGCTTCTCAATTATAACCACCTAACAGAAGAAATCAACATATTAGCACCGCGGTTTCGCAACTCATGAGCGTATTTAGGAACACGGTTCATTAGATAATCTAAATTTCTCATGCAAATTTGACAGCAGTGCTTGAATAACCTTGCATGCATCAGTTTTACATGAGATTTTTCCAACAATTTAGTTTTGGCAGTTACTACTACTGGTTATCTTAAATAAACAAAACAATAAGCTTTCTAATAATTTTTTTCAGTCGAGAAATTCTTCCATCATCTTTAAACGTATTCGCTGATTTCACTTTTTGACATATTGTCCCATCAAAACTGTATTCTGAATTGATAGTTCTGCTTTCAATTCCTAAAGCTAGTGGCAAATTAATTCCTTATATTAGTAATTTTTCCTTGAAACTTTTTTTTCCACCCATGACAGAAAATTACGATTGTGGCTGTGTTTTTATTGTCTTAGCTATGTTTTGAGTTTGAAAGTCTGCAAGTTCGAATCAAATGAAAACGATTCGAAGCGCTACACGTGAAGAGTTTGCACTGGGTTTTCGTGAAACAAACGCGCCAGTGAAGCTGGTACCACGCGTGCGTGTGCAGAAGAAAATGTGTGCTAACTACAGTCGTAAGAAAGTGGTATTTAATTCAAAAATGGCTGGTGTGGATGCTAATGCGTCGAAAACGGAGTAGCGCGCTTTAATCAAGTCTTTTAACACTGGAATTGTGTAAGCCGGTGGGCATTCATCGAAGAATGGTGGCTATGTACGGAGACACGTGTGTGTCGAAGCCCATGGTGACGAATTGGGCGAGAATGTTTAGCAAAGGCCGCCAGGAAACAACGGATTTGCCGCGGCCTGGTCAGGCGCACAAGGTTGTGACAGATAAGCTGATTACGGACATCGACAAGGCAATCAAGGTAAATCGACGTCGGAACATTCGTGACGTTGCAAACGAATCGAACGTTTCCACCGTCGGTACTGTTCACAATATTGTCAGAAACATTCTGAAGTATCAAGAAGTTTGTTGCCAATGGGTACCCCGCATACTGTCTGAAAACTACAAGAAACAGCGAATGGGCCTCAGTGTACAAATTTGGTACGCTACACTGCTGACGATGACGACTTCCTGCAGCATATAGTGGCAGGGGATGAAACCTGGTGTCACCACTTCCAACCGGAAGGGAAGTCCGTCAGCATGCAATGGAAACATCCCGACTCGCCTAACCCAAAAAATTCAAAACTCAGCACTCAGCCGGAAAGGTGATGTTGATAGCATTTTTCAATATTCAGGGTCCCCTATTACTGGATTTTAAAGAGCCGCACGTCTCCATCAATGCCCAACGGTACATCGAAACGCTTGATAAGCTGCATAAGGCTATCAAAAACAAACGTCCAGGGGTATGTTGTCGTCAGGTGTCATTCTTCTGCATGACAATGCAAGAGTGCATATCACCCGGGTGTGTGTCGAGGCATTGGATCGTAAAAAGTGGGAAGTCTTGGAACATCCAGTTTACAGTCCAGATCTGTCGCGTTGCGACGATCACATCTTCGGACCGCTGAAGAAAAGCCTAAAGGGTCAACACTTTCAGTCCGACGAGGACGTAAAGTCTGCAAGTTAGGAACTGGTTCCATGATCAAGCGACATCGTTCTTCGCGGACGGAATTCGTAACCTTCCCAAGCAATGGGACGCCTGCCTTAACGCAATGGGTGATTTTTTTAACAAACACTGTATGCATGCCAATCATTAAATATTGCTGTTCCTATCTATGTATCTGTCTCTACACATCTCGAATCACTTTCATATAAACACTCCTCATTCATATATATATATATATAGATAGATAGATAGATAGATACATGCTTGGTGCGGCCAATTGCAACAAAAAGAGAGGCATTATTAGATATTATAGCAATCTCATATACAAAATTTCACTAATCGTTTTTGACACATACATAGATACGTATGCACGTACGTACAGACGTCACGAAAAAATCCCTTCTGAATTCCCTTTACAATCCATTTGGGGGAGAATCCTTTATTATGTCCGTACGCATAGATGTCACGCAAAACTACTCGTTCAAATGGACACGAGAGCGATCAAAATTGATATTTTCGCTGAAATATTATACGAAAATTTTTCGCTATTACATTACTTGCTTTACTTCGCACAAGGAAGTATTTTTTATCATTAATTTATTATTGCAATGTTTCTTCTAGAACCCTGCTTTTTCTCTCGTTCACCAGCGGCCAAGCGGTAAGATCACTGAACACTGCAGAATCACTGAACTTTAATTGCTTGCAAATTTTATGCATTTGTTCATTGTTGATCAGAATGTTGTTTTAATTAATTTAATCCCGATGTTTGTTGCTTACGCAGAAAATTTTTATTTTTTTATAATAGCTTCATTCAGGATGAATATGTAATGGATTTAAACGTTATTTTTCAATACACTATATACACTTAAAAGCCAAAACATTACGACCACCTACTCAATAACGCGTTGCGCGACCTTTGGCCAGCAAAATGTCTTGACATGGATGCCACACATTCTTGGCAAATGACTGGAGACAGATTGTACTAAATGTCTAAGCAGCGGTCATGTAAAGTCGAGAGCTCTGAGCTGCCTCTCCATGACTTTCCAAATGTGCTGCATCGGGTTACTTGGTTACCCGACGAGTTAGGTGGCCAGGACATTCATTAGAATTCATTCTTATGCTCCTCAAACCACTTCAAACACAGTTCCAGTCTTGCGACACGGGGCGTTGTCCTTCTAGAAGATTCCATTTCCAGTTGGTACGACAGACGCCATGTGAAAAAGGTACAACTGATCGACAAGTATGGTCAGATAGTCCGCAGCTTTCATGGTCTGTTCTACCACAATTAAGGGTCCCAGAGCCGACTATGAGAACGTCCTCCAAAGCATAATACCGCCACCACCAACCTGTGTATCACCTGCTGTACGCGGGCGGCAACAGTTCTTTTGGAAGACGGCGTACCCTGATAAGACCATCCACGTGATGAAAGAAATCTTGATTCATCCGACCAGGTAACTGTCTTCCACTTGTCCATGATCCAGGCTCGATGTTCCCGGCTCCACTGTAGGCGTAGTTGACAATGACGACAATCCCATACAAACATTGTACGCTCAACTGTATGTTCCGAAACTGGACCTGCACTGTATTGGGCTCTCAGCTGAGCCACTCTCTGGTGCCGATTTTGCTGTACCGAGGGGCACAATATCCGACGTCCTTTTTCTTCGATGATGGGTGGACGTTCAACACCTTGGCATCTATTGCTGCTTTCAACGGCGTTTATCCACTTTGCGTAAATACTAACACCGGCAGATCGTAACAACCTACCAGTCGTACAGTTTTGGGGATACTCGTTCCGAGTCTTGGGGCCCTTACAATCTGCTCTTCGTCAAATTCGTTCAGATCAGCAGCCTTTCAAACCACTTGCAAAAGTGTAAGAATAATTCCTTACCTTCTCCAGCAGCAACTAAATACCATTCCCACTTAATCATGTGCCCTCCACGTCATCCAGACGAATTCATTGAAAATCGCCATAATTCGGCGATAATAATGTTTTGCCTCGTCAGTGTATACCCAAAAATGTCATACTGATAGTTCAGGTTTTCCCTCCTAACAGAAGATCGGGTCTATATTGCATTAAACTGAAATAAAACAACTCCGAGATAGTGTACATGTTTGGTACACAATAATTCTTTTTATAACGACTAAACAAGTAAAGTCTTAGCGTTTCCAACAATAGTAAGAGTTTTAATATTCCTTGAAAATTTTTTTGAAGTTTCGCAATTTTGGTTCAAACTCGACAACGCATTACAGTTATTTTTACTGGAAATACAGGGAATAGCGTCCTACGTCGCAACTGAAGTTTATTATGCAAAGCATCACTGTAAATTAACAGCAAGCGATGGATTATTTCCAAAGTCATAGAATACTACCATTAAAAAAAGGGGGTGTAGTAATGAACGTACGATATAACCAGCTGGGGGGGGGAGAATACAGCAGACAAAATTGTAACAGACTGGAACAACTATTTGCGGAAAATTTGTACTCACAGCATTTTAAATAAAGCTTGCGGTAAAATCGAAAGGCTTAACAAAATAGTAGAAATCAACGGAAATCCTTTTTTGAAACGCAAATACGAAGCGGGTCGAATGCTGATTGTTTATTAAATAGAGAGGCGTTACTTTCTTCACAATTTCGGTGCAACGTTTGGCGCAAATTAGGGAGGATCTGCGCCGATTTTCATTATTCGAAGATAGCCAGCCTTCGAGGTACACGAGATAAACTGTGAGCGAAAATTCCGGGCTTTTATTTCTACATTCTTTTTAAATAATAAACTAGATGGCAACACTAAGCCTCTGCTGTTTCCCTGTGATGTTAAATCGTTCCCATTTCTGTCATTTTGAAATATCAATAATTCACATTAAAAATCATGTCAAATTCATTAAAATCGATTTTTAACCTTTTAATTTTAAAGGCTTTTCTGGTAACCTCAAACACAGTATTCAGTTCCCAATAGTCCTAAAATCCTAATAATGCTCTCTCCGCTACGAAGACTGCTTTTCATTGTAATTCCATACCATGAAAAGTGTTCTTCATTATGATTTCAGTTTAATGCGATGTAACATCCAGAAAAAAACAATCCGTAATTGTAAATCTGAAACCAGAAGAAACAATACAATCACCGAAAGCTACACAAAACGAAAACAAGATTTTACATTATCAGTTTCAAATATTATCAACAAAGCCTTCACAACTATGTTTGGACACTCGATAAGAAGCTAAATTTTTCCCGTATGAGAAAACAAAAGCAAAATCCATAGGTTAAAGCCTACAGAAGCTGATTGGTTTGATTACGGGAAAGCACACTACGACTATCTGTTTAGGAGGAGGGATGCCTATTTGGAGGCCTTTCTTAGAGAAACTGCTCGTATCCGCGGTACACATGGAGAAACCTATGAAAACACCTATGCAGCCCTACCGTTCGCTGGGGACTCGAACCCCTGTTGAAATAGATCATATTTTATTTAAGTGGTTTCCGACCGCTTTGGCCTTTACCACTCTATGTTGCCTGTCCCAATGGGAATGCTAGAAATAATTAAACAAAAAAAAAAGGTTTCAGATTTTAAATTACGTCTAAAATGGCGTTTTCTAAAGTTTTGCGTGTTACCTTTATTTATTAAATATCATGTTCTTCGCACTTAAACCATAAAATTCAGTTCTACAGCAATATCGCAAAATAATTTTAAAATGAGTCTATCTTTAGAATTTCTGATATATAGTTCCACGCGCTTTAGATAAAGGTTTTTCTTTCCCGTAGAGTGTTGCCATTGCTCGCTTTTAAATCATTTGAGTTTGTTCAGCAGAAATTCGTTAAAGTTTTACAAAATATGAAATAGATAATAAAACAAATTCCAAATTCGGGCTTTCAGATGCGCCTATTCGGGTGGAAACGTACGTTTATTCAAAATTGGATGGCTCTAGGGACCGTTGTTTTATAACATTTGGAGAAATATACATACATTTATGCAGATTCTTCATTATTTAATTTCTTTAAATATAATACAAGGCTGCAATATTTTGTGGCAACAGTTTGAAAAGTGATTCAGACTTTTAATGTTTCCGACGCAAAATCGCAAAACGAAAACAACAATCTTATAAGGACAAAGCCCCTTTGGACTAAAAAATTTGGAAATTACTTGTATGAGCTGTGATGCATCTCCAGTAGAAGAGTTGTAACTTATAGCAATTATAATGCATTTTATGGCATTTTAGTCATAGTATCTTTGAATCGCTGTGGCAGCAGCGTCCATCTGCTGTTAAAGTCTCGGCGAGCTCTGGATATGGTAATGCTATGCGAAGCATTAATAAGCCAATCAGAGACTAACATTTCAAGTACACACAAATTAATGTCAAAGTCTAAGGTCGCTTTGACGAATGCAAAGACCAGTTGAACTGTCAGTGTTAGACAATTTTATATACAGCATCAAATCTACCAAAAAAAAAAAAGCTTTCAGATTTTATATTAGCCCAAAGGGACTTTTTCTAACGTTTTGTGTGTTGTTAAATATCATGTTCTTCGCACTTAAATCATGAAATACAATTCAGCAGTAATATCGCAAAACAAGTTAAAAAGAGCATATATTTAAAATTTCCGATACACGGTCTCGCGCGCTGGAAATTAATTTTCCCCCCCGTACAGTGTTGCCATTGCTAGCTTTGAAATTGCTGCGTTTCTTAATCAAAAATTCTTTAATGTCTGACAAAATATGAAATAGATAATTAAATAAATTCCAAGTTTGGGCTTCCAGATGCCCACATTCGTGTGGAGACGTAAGTTATTCAAAATTGGATGGCTCTAGATATCGTTGTTTTATCACAATGCGAGAAATACACATACATTTACGTAGATTCTTCATTTTTTAAATATAACACAGGGCGATAATACTTGGTGGCAGCAATCTGAAAAGTGATTCAGACTTTTGAAGTTCTCAACGCAAAAAAGAAAAAATTCTTTTCAATATATGCTGTATGAGATGTTTTAAGGGTAGAAAATTGAATATTAAGAGGACAGAGATGCTCAGAAAGCATTTGGGAAAAAAGAAATACGAAAACTGCGAGCAATACAAGAAGAAACTGCAGTCATCTTGCAGAGCTTTAATTTGAAAAGTCAATTTAAAGCTCTGCAGGAGCCTGTGTAATTGCTTCTAATTTCGTCACTCTCATTTGAATTTTGAACTAAAAATCTGGAAACTACTTCAGATAGAAAAGTGTTACAATGAGACACGGAAAGCAAATGTTAGCTAATTTTAGATATCATTTGGTGCATGCTAGTCCAGTCCAGTCCATATAGATATGGCCGAAGTGCTGCTAGTCGATGCAGCGTTATCGGCTCCTGAATACTTTGCCGAAGGGCACATGACAGTGAGAAGTCCTAATAGATGAAAAGGAGGATTGAGATGGTAAAAAAGAAGAAGTTCCAGAGGCGACAGGTCGCATAGGGGCCCAAAACAAGCAGAAAATCATGACAAATACAGTAGATGCAAAACCAAAAGAGAGGTCCGTGAGGTGGCACCATCTATCGGAAACAGAAGTAACTAAAAGGAAAATTTTTAGTGAATCATAGTGCAGAAGGGTGAGCAATTTAAAAGTCCATCTTGATCATTTCTTCTACAATTCCCAGAGCAAGTAGAACTTTTTCTTGGGGAGATTGCAGCTTTTTGCATTTTTCCACAAATGCCATGAATTTGCGGATAATCTTCATGAGATTTTCATCTGGATTGAAATCATTTGCGCGGCAAGAGGCAGCATCAGAGTAGGATTTCCGTCCAGTAGGAAATTTATCAGTAGTTATCGGCTCTTTCGACGGGGGCTTGTCAGATAAATTAAAAACAGTCGACCGAGTACTCTTCTTTAACGGCATTTTCTTCCGAATCGTGGGTCGAAATTCGCAAGTTTTTGCAGACGCTACATGGTCCAATTTACAATTGACACAGGTAGGTTTTTCTTCTTTTTTCAAATTACACGTGTATGTAAGGTGACCCTTACCACATTTCAAACATCGAGGCTGGTTGTTGCAGAATAACTGCCCATGTCCGTAACGTTGACATCGGTAACACATCATTGTGTTCCTGTTACTTTTAAATTTTCTAAAAGACACCTTGAGGTCTAGTAGTTTCTTTTTATGGTAGATACTTCGTCCAATATCAGTTCTCTGAAGAGAGACAAAGAAAACGGGAAGTTTAATTTCATCTCCATCCTTTTTCCGCGTAAATTGAGACACTTTAATTACCGGGAAACCTTCTTTGCATAGTTCACTCTTGATTTCATCAGGGGAGGAATCTTCAGTAAGACCTCGAACAACAACTTTAAGTGGAGTGTCTTTCTTAGCACGGAATGTGCTAAACTGAATGTCGTGCTTCATCAGTATGGCAAGCGCTCGATCGCGATGTTCAGCAGAATCAAACAGGATGGTTATCTTCTGCCTGGTCAGTATACCAGTAAATCTCTGCACACCAAGTTTGGTAAACAGGCTTCTGATTTCACTCCATGAGACATCCGGCCGGGGGCAAATGATTGGCGGAACTCTTTCTTTTTTGATATCAGGCATGGAAACACAAGTGTTTGCAGGTGGATCATCTTTCTTCAAAATTTCAGAACTGGTATCCATAATTTCCTCAGTGGATAAGACATCAAATGAATTTTTAACAGAAACATCCGGAACCGAAGTTGGAGGATCTGCTTTGACGGGTGTAGTACTAGACTCAGAGATCCGAGCAGTAGGCAGCTTGGCAGTTTTTTGTGGTTGTGTCCATTCATTTTCATCTTTCCTGGAGGGTGAAGCATTAGAAGTCTGGGTCTCCGACTTTCTTTTTCTTCGTATATTTTGCCGGCGGACAAGTTCAATAGTGAATTTATCCCCTTTTCCGAACTGCTTTGCATGATTTGGGTCGTAGAACTGACTTCGTTCCATATCATAAGCATCCACAAGCGCGTAGAAAACTTTTTCGGCTCTTCTTAAGGCAGGTTTGCTTGATTTGCCTGCCTTCAGTTGCTGCTGAATTTCGTCAACTGTCCTGAGAGCATTAAACAGTTCTTTATCATCAGGTTCATTTTCTGAGAGTCCAAGGCAATGCAGAACAGCATAAGACTGATCTACAAGAACAGCGCGGTGTTCGTTAGGCATAACGGAGTACAGTGCACACAAGGCGATACGGCGAACAGTAATTACGTGACAAAAAGTCAAGCAAGAGCGGTGCATGCTAAGGAAAGGAATAAACTTATATACTTTACCGTCGAACATGTTGCTGGGGATCCCGCCAAGATTGCGCCAATCATTTAGGCGCATGCTTGGCGCCTAATGCACCTTAGTTTGAACAGGGGAGTAAAAAAACGCTTTTTACTTAATTATATAATCAAAAAATACAAGTTGTGGACATACAGCATTTAAAAGTTAAGTAAATATGATTTCTAACTTAATGCAAATCATTCTAACAGAAGTTTGAAAGGAAAATTGCATCGCCGTTGTTTATCTGCTTTCAAATAAAATTCTATACCGCGCTCAAATGCTCCCTTCCCCTTTCTCTTTGGAAGGCAGTAACAAATTTTAATATTTTTTCCAAAATGCGTGAGAAAACAGAGCAGCGAACACATCGTTTTCATAAAACTAAACTCGCTTATGCAGAATTAATCGAGGTTATATAAAATCTAGGCATGTTGTCACACCAGGCTTATCCATTATTGGCGCTAAATCGAACTGTCTGGCAACAATTTCGAAAATGATCGACAGAAATCACCAAAAATGTTGCTCATGACGCACAACAGAGAGGATCGATTTTACAATCACGAGAACTGGGATATTTTGTCCCAATTCTGATCCCCAGGATGGTTCCAAAGGTCTTCCCCTCTTCCCTCTCACCAAATCACTTGACCAAGACGTTGGCTTACGGAGTACCTTTGCTAATAAAAGCAATAACCTCCACATCATCGTTGAGGAATTTGAATTAAATCAGAGAAAGCAATCGCTAAAGAAACGAAAGAGAAACCGATAATGTTTAAATGCCAGAGTTGAATAAGTCCACTACAAAGGGACAGGAAAGTCTCAGTAGATCTCTCACCTGCGCGGGGGAACCCCCATTGAGGCAACTGAGTACTGAAAGGAGTGATAATTGAGGCGAGGAGATTCACTTGAGGAGATTTATGATTCGCCACGTATTTTATGGCCTCCATGCAGCACTTAAGCTGTACACTTACATACATCCAAGCCTTCGATACTCAAATCCCAGCGATATAACAGCCAACAGTAATACCACAGTACCAATCTACGCTAAAAATGGTTATAAAAATAAAATGTTTATTATTCCAATTACATTTAAATGCTGATAGCTAAGACTGATTTTTTATGTTGTGAAACGGATAAACTTTAATTTTTTAAGCATAGCTGAACTTTATGTGTGCAACTTTTTTGATTATCTTCAAATTGGTGGATTAAAACAAAAAATAAATATCATTCCATACCAGGTACAACAATTTGGATACAAGAGTGAAAAATCTATAAGAAATACCCAGAAAAAGTTAAGGAATGGTAAAAGACTTTAATGCAGAATAATATATGCAATGTAGAAACTAAGTATTAAATTCTACAACTTGCATAATTTTTAAGTATTTATTTTTCGACAGGAAAGGCTGAGTCAACATAATTATATTGATTATTTTAGCATCTGAATGGGGTATAGTCTCAATGAGGAAATTTGGAGCTCTACTGTACTGTGGTTTTAAAAATTCAAAATACTTGAATTTTAAAATATTCAATTAATTCTGATATTTAACACACACTAATTGATGTTGATTCCAGAAT
Organism: Stegodyphus mimosarum; assembly: GCA_000611955.2. Taxonomy (NCBI): domain Eukaryota; kingdom Metazoa; phylum Arthropoda; class Arachnida; order Araneae; family Eresidae; genus Stegodyphus; species Stegodyphus mimosarum. The sequence goes on along the minus strand of KK119202.1, from coordinate 505,542 downwards.
TATTATTTTAAATCGTGAAATATCGAAGATCATTTTCAACAAAAGTGAAATTATTTTTCAACTTATTTTTCTGCATACAGCTAAATGGCCTAATCTATAAGTACATCTATGGCACAAGGTTTCCACTTTCATATGCCATAAGGATAGCTTCTTTACACATGTCAAAATGATAGGCAGTCAAAATGATATTTTCTATACAAAGAATTTTAGCATAAATCTTGTTTCTATGAAAAATATCAAATTTAAAATTTAATTATTTTTAACAAGTTTTAAAAAATTACAAATTAAAGGTCAAATTATAAAATAAAATTTTACTTAGTGAATAAAATAAGGCATGAATCAAATATTAAATTAGGAAAATATGTAACGAAAGCTGCTAATAAGGGAAGTAACAGATTTTTAAACTTAAGAATGTAAATAATATCTTCTGTTACATAAATAAAATTTCAACTGCCTATTACATTAGTTTTAATACAAACAAAACCAGAAATTATAAAAATTTACTAAAACAAAAATATTGAAACAGGTAAAATATCAATAACAAAAGGAAAATGAAGAGAAAGATGTAATAATCTGTAATGAAACTAATAATCAAAAATGTAGCTTTGTTTCAAAACTTATTAAATTAAAAGAAAAAAAATTATATAAAAAATATTTTAACTAAAGCAATTTGGATAACCGAAGAATTTATTTTTAAATCATCATCATATTAAACAAGAATGAACAATTATTTTTGGCTAAATTTCTCGCTACTGCCAGAATCGAATATATTCAATGAAAAAATTATCATAAAAACTATTATTTTCTGTAACAGATTTAGTACATTTCTACTCTTCATTAAAGGACACCTTTTTATGTTTTATATTAGAAATATTAACTGATAAAATGACATAAATATATAACAATATCGTCATAACTGATAAATAACACAATATCATTCACACATCAATGGACAATAATTTTCAGCCTAATTAAATATTTCTTTAAATGAACTGTATCAAACAATAAAAAGTTCAATTTATCACTCACTATTTTATCAAATAAATATTACCTCACTATTTTATCAATCATACCAGTATTTCATCAAATTAAAAAAATGAAATAAAAAGCTTACTTTATCATATCATTAGAGTTACATATTAACATATCCGTTATATATACATTTTATCCCAATATATTTATTTGGTTAATTTTTTTTAATCTATCATATAATTAGCTTGTATAACATATTTTTAGGAACAACAGTAAAGTGGAAGAAAAACATGCCTGTAAAAAAATCAATATTAGGCAAAGTAGTAATCGTAATTTTTTGTACATTTGGAACAAAACTATCAACTTTACAGACGATCAGATACAGGTCCCTCTTCCTCAACAGCAAAAAAAAAAAAAATCTTAACATATAAATCTCAACATGATCCTCTTCAGAAAGAAAATATGAAGCCCGTGTTTGACTTCGAAATCTATAGTTTTATTTAAAATCTATGAAAATATATGGTTGCTGTTCTACCTTATTTTGAGCAAAAGCAAGCTTAGCTTTGATTATTTTTCCAGTTTTATTCAACTGTAATCCCTTTTCTTTTATAATGTTGTAACAGTTCAGAAATTTTTGTCAGTTTGTATCTCCCAGAATTGCAGTGGAGGATACATGAAGCAGATGACCCAGCATACCCAAACTTTCTGGGATACCTTAATTTAGAACAAAGGATATGTCTATGTTTTACCTTGCTTTCTTATAAAACAACAGATTGATCTGTGGTATCTTGTATTTATGATATACAAAACCTCATAAATCCATCTTTAGTGAACCAAATGCCATCTACAAAATGTTTTTATTAAATATATATTATTTAGTTTATGCTTTATAAGTTTGATAATATACAACCAAAACAAATAAATTCTCAATCATAAAAAATTAAATATTTTACATAATTAATTTTTTTATCATGGCAAAGTATTTTAGAATTGCCTACAGAATAGGAAGTCGGATTAGGTTACGAAATCACTTTAGCAGGTTCCTGGGTATTGCCCAATTCTGTGTGTAGAAAGAAGTGCGCATAGTTCGAGTAGGCATAGCATTTCTTGTAATAAAGAAATTCATAAAATGTCTTACTGTAAACCTTCCTACTAGGGGGGGGGGGAACTGGCTCAAATGTACACTGTACACGAAAACAAAAATCAAATTGCAGTTAGGCAGTTTAGGCACACAGGATCTCTTAAAGTTCTTGATTTAAAATTCTTCTGGCCTTTGGTGAGCCTCCGAAAAGACTTGTAGGAGTTAAGAAATGTGTACCTCATCTGTTAACATAAGATGTTTTTACCCACTATTTACAGATTCAGAAATATCTGAATATAGTTCCATTATTGACAGTTTCATTACAACATATTCCACTTTTTATTATAGATTTAATTATTAAATACTCAATAAAAAGCAATTACTGTTAATAATTAATACTCATGCAAGGAAAAAAAGACTTTCAAAACACTTATTCTAGGGAAACTAAAATACATTATATCACATCCAAAATGGGTGATCAGTATTAATCTTCTAGAAACATATCTTTTGTACGATATTTAAGGGCCTAAGTTATTTTTTTAATCACATGAATGAATTATTTGACTACAATAAAAAGTTAACATGCTGTTTTCAGTAACTGAGAACCATAATGTTACTGCCTATTATTAAATTTCAAAAAAAATTAATAGCACTTTTATAGACAAAACTCAAATATACAATTCATGGCCTTCATACAGAAACAAACTTAGTTTCATGTTTGTTTCTGAAGGCTATAAATAAAAGGCTCATATTTGAAGTTTCTGAGCATATAGACAATGAAAGCATAAAAGTATTTGTAATAAAACTAATAAGAATTTCATTTAAAATATCCATTCTAATTTCTAACTCATCATCTGAAATTATTTAGAAACATTTATGGTTTACTTTCCATTTTATTACACAAGATTGAACTAGATTGCATTTATGTGACAGAATAATAAAAAACAACATAAATAATACACGGGTTTCAATTTTCTGAAATAATTAAGTAGGTTACTGTCTAGTTTTGAAATGGAATGTGGTAAAAACACACATAAAATCTAAAATTTGAAAAAAAGTGTAGCAATTTTAAATAAGTGAAGAATAAAACTTTATTGCAATTTTTTTTTAAAATATGATATCTTTTAATACATATAAAACTCCTAAAACTATATTTATTACATAACATTAAGAATTTAAATATTTTATTACTCATAACAGATAAAGATTTTACTTTCTATCAAACACATTAAGTAATACCTCAAGTATTGATTCAAAAAAAGATTAATTATCGCTCAGGTTCATAACTCTAAGCATTAAGCATCGACTGCACATATAAACAGAATGTTCACAATCAATACTTTAGAAATATATTATACTGTTAAACTTTTCTACATTTTATACCAAGCTGTATTTACAAAACATTCAAATATATGATTCAGAATAAGACTTAAGATGATAATGCTTATCTTACATATAAAAATAAAAGTAGAATTTATAAGATAAATGTTTACTACACATATTCACAAGAGTCGTATATAAAGGACAGTTAGTTATCAGCCACATCAATTTACAGTAAAAGAAAAAAAAAAATTCTTTGAAAGTTATTTAAAATGCAATTAGCAAATTTGCCATAATTTTATTACTTCTCAATCAACATATCATTCAGTATCGTAAGTACCACCAATTTCAAACCCAATCATTTTAATTTCCAAATCATTAAAAAAATACAAAGCAAATACAATAAATAAATTTTCTCTGTAAAAATTCCATAATGTACTGTTTATTAAGTTATCTTAAATCTCTCAGCACATAGAAAAAAAGATGATGCTCCATACTTCATTTGCAAAAATTTCAAAACCGAATACACTAATTTTGCCTAAACATTTATTTCACATATTAAATACACTATGAATTCTAACAACCACTGCAAGAAATATATATATAGCAGACTCCTAAAGCTGTACGAATTTATGGATGTAATTTGAACATTAGAATTACTTATTATACTGTAACAAAACGCTGAAACTTTAAAATGAATATGGATTGCCTAAAATTTGTGATTAATTAAAAGTAATTTGCATTTAATATCCGAACTACTATACCGATAATCTGCATTTAAGTTTACCGAATGTTAATGAATCAATTTGAAGTTCATAATATTAAAAATTGCGCAGATTGTAAAAATTTAAACATCTACACTTTCGTATGAAATAAATATCCTAAATTCATATAATAAAATGCACAATTACCATGCCCAACCAGAGATTCTCGGCGCATCAAAGGATGTGCATTCACTATACTCCAGTCCACGAACATCTTAAATTCGTTCTGCTTAGAAACAGTGTTAAAACTTACTCCCAATATGCATTCAAAAGCGTGCACGATTTATGCCTACTGTAAGGCTGACTCAAAATAGACGTACATTTACACTAGCTAGTATTCCAAAGTGTAGACCAAGGATTTTGCATTCAGTCGTCCACGTTTTAAACGCCATAGTCAATACCTTGATAAATATGCGAATTACATCACTAGGCATACTAGTTTCCGCTTTGCCTTTGCACACTTTGACACAAAACTCAGCAACTAGCAGTAAGCAGCAGCCGACATCCACCGAATGGTTCCGAGACTCGGAGTCGAATAGAGAGAAGGAGGCACACACCCTCTCCTCTCTACCAATCAGAGTTTAAGCATTGCAAACGCCCACTGTGAGAGAGTGGTTTCCCCCCAAAAAAAGATTGACCGTAGAAACAAGACGACCTCTTTGACCTTTTCGGATTTAAATAAACATATAAACCTAACAGTATGACTACCAATAATTAGTAGTAAATAATTTATGAATAAAATGCTCAGTTTCTGAGCCAAGCAGTTATTTATAGAAATAAAAGTATGGTAATAGAACATTCTATTCTTTAATGTTGGTGAAGGTACCATTAAAAGAATTAATCTAGCCCGTCCTACAGAAACATCCACTTACATATATAATGTAATTATGAATAATTATTAAATGACGAATAGAAAAAAAAATTGTTTTTAATAAATAAAAGAATAATTTTAACATATGAATAGTAAAGAAAATAATTCTTTAAAAATGATTTAAACAATTAATTAAGACATTAGAAGTTAATCACATTATTAGATATTAGAATTAATAACATTAGAAACGTTATAATTTGTGCACAGAACAGCACTCAGGTGAAATAATTGTGCATGAACTAATAAAAAATAATCACCAGGAATGTAAAGTTAAAACATGGTCACAAATAGACAAAAATAAATTTTTCAGTGCAGTACAGTCGCTCCGAGAAGAGGATAAATTATACATTAACGTGCTATTATTCATTGCATTTCAAAAATTATGTTAAATAATGAATATGTATTGTAATCATTCGTAATCCAGTAATAATATTTCATTCATCATCTACTATTACTAAATAGTATTAATAATTTATTTAATTAAGTTAGTTAAGTTTTATAACATTATTAACAGTTTATTTAATAAACTATTAACTCCTAAGTAATTGAATCACATAAAATATGTAAAAAGTGTACACGTACTATAATTTTCATTGCACATTTCATTATTTCCTAACCAAAGAATTTATTAAATACTTTTTATACAACATTTGTTATAAAATACAGTGCTGAATGAGAATGGAATTAAAACCGCGTTGTAAGGCCTCTTCCATGTATGCCGAACGTGAAGGATCATCCAATTCAAAAATCGAATATTTACAGGGCTTGGTTACCGTCTAAGCCAAGAATTGTCAAATTTCATCATCATGTCAGGCAGCAAATGCGATAGAATTTAGGAATTTTCAAGACACAAAGAGGTTTGCCATGAGCTGGAATTTGACATTTAGGCTAAAAAAGTTTGAGGTAGTCTTATTTTTATTTTTAATGTGGTTATTTTTCAAAGTAAATAAATGTTTGTTCCACTTGCTCCGCATGCACTTGTGATAGACAATTTTTAAACTTTATTTTATTTTTTATTAAAGAAGTAAAAATAAAAACTTAATTAAACAAATTTTAGTCTAAATATTAATTATTTTGTGTATGACGTACTTGATTATTTTTACAGATAGAAAAACATGCAATTTCTTCTATTTTCGAATTTTTTTCCTGATTGCAATTGCTAACTGGTTTTCATAATGAATGCCTGAGAAGAAAAGAGAACGTAGTTGCTTTTAGAATAATGTAAAATGGTAAATTTACTGCCATTTATGGATAAGAGCCATGTTACAATACACTCATAACATATGCGCCTTTGTTTGATGTAACCCAAAGTTTAAACTGCTTCGTTACTTCTCAGCTTTCGGGATAAATTATAATTTGAGCCGGAGCGCACCAGAGCCGTAAACAAAAGGGCTCCGGCACTTATGTAAGTGAACCCCAATTTTAGGTGATAAATATTTCTTTAATAGTAAACATGCCTTAAAAATCAATGTTAACTTCTGAATGCAGGCCTGTCTTTCCCTCGCACTCAAGGCCTTGCACAGAGGTTGAGATTTTTAAGGAAAGAGAAGCCCCCCCCACCACATGCCAAAGGCTTATTCTCCGGTATCTGCAATGGTTTTATGAGAGGGTGGAAATTTTGTGTTCCCCAAAATACTAAAAGTCATGCCCTGGTCGTACACGTTCCACGCTAGTGACTTCCTATTGCGGAGCTCCTGTAGACTTCCTGAACGATGTAACCAAACGGGAAGACTACTACTGTCACTTGTACGAAGACATCTTCCGTTTATTCTCATGTTGTTGCCGAATCGTATTCAGAAAAGATTTCTGCTTGATGGCTAGAATTCTATCGACAGCGCATCGCGATCAAAAAGTCTTGAACTCTTGCCTCTTTATTTTAAAAGCTACACTTTTCCGTTAGAATTTCCTTAGATATCCTCATACCGTTTCTAGAATTCTCACTATTCTCCTTAGTGGAGCTTTAATCGCTTTACCTTTATTCCTTGACGTGCTGTAAAAAAAGAGTGGTGCCTGTCATCCCTTGGAATGGTACATTATACGTATAATCAGGGCTTAAACTCAGATGGAGATCGGCTGAGGCAGCTTCTAAGTGGAATTGCAATTCCAGCCAATGCCCCAAATATGACAAAATCCGATTATGTTTTTCTAGTTAACTATTTAAAATTAATTTAATAATTTATTAGATTTCTCTTAATTTAATTATTTAATTTTTAGCTGTTTTATTTATTTATTTTTTCTTTCGTTCCTTATAGTCTTCCATGAGGCTCCGGCACTTCTAATTTTAAAAATTAAGCCCTGATGCAACCACAGATAAACAACGCCGATGCAGTGTGAAAAACTGTGACATGAGAATATCCATTTTTAAAAAGAATGTGGTTCGAGGTCTGTAGAATAACATTTGTGACTGCACTCAGCTTCATTTACAGCTGGTTGACAGAGTTAACAGCTGTTGAATAGTGGGAAAACACCTGGATATGGTCGACAAAATAAATAAGTAAAAAAAAAAGAAAAATCGGAACTCTTAATAAGATAGTGGGAATCGAAAGTCTGTTTACGTAACGCAAAAACGAAGCCGATCGAATATTTCCGTTGAAGTGACTAATTAGTGGATTATGCAGAGAGACTGACGGTTCTTTTATTGTAAGAGTTTGCAGATAGAAGAGCAGCTCAAAATTCCACAGGAATGATTGGCGCAAATTTGGCGGGATATCCGCCAACTTTCACGGTCGACGGGACAATACGTAAGTATCTATAAAACTTTCCGTTCAAATAAAGCATTACGTAGTAACTTGCGAAACAAAACTAGAAATTTCTTTTATTCTTTTCACACGTTCACACAACTTTGGGGAAAATAAAACAAGTGATAAAGGCTTACTGAGAAGAAGCTATAGTTCAAGGTGAGAAAATTATTTTAAAATATTCTGTGAACTTACTACGTTATTTGCAACTCAACTCTGACTTCACGACTAACACACGGAGATCAAACCTAGCCATAAATCATTTAGTTGATTATAAACGCATCATGTTGCTCAATGTATTTGCCATTTCTGGTGTCCCGATAAACATTAGTCAGATTTTAGGTAGATTGTAAACGAAGCATGTTACAAATGCGTTTGTCATTTTTGCTGTCCAGGTAACCATTATATATCGTTACAACTAAAAGGAACATTGTCGCAGAAGTCGCAAATAGTTTAAAATTGTTATGCACATGATTATCAACAAAAAGTGCGTTCTGGTATGCCGGGCCGGAGCTATACATTCGGGCTGCCCGGTGCAAACTCCGCAATTGCAAAATTCTGCCGTCCGATTCCTTTCTTAATTCTAAACATTTGCCCGCTTCTAGAATCTGCCGCCCGGTGCTACCGATGACAAAGGATTTTCGGCGCTAGTTGATATGGACTGAAGTAGGGAATACGCTTTCATCTACTAATATCAAGAAAAGAGACCTTTGGGGGTTGCCTTGGCGTGCTTGTATCTGGTGGCAATATTATGAACGGGAGGACAGAGCTCTATATTTTCGACAGAGATTCAAATACTGGAGATTATTACTATCATATAAATCTTCCTGAGTTGACCAGAGGGTTATGCCTCTTTGGGCATTATAATCGTGTAAGGCATGTAATAAACTTGGTCTGGGAGCCCTTCTCCCTAGTGTACTGTACTGTACTGTGATGGTCCTTCTCGACATTCATCTTTTTTGAGGTGCTATTGGTTCCAACTTTGTTTTTACGGATGGCAATGTTGCTGAGGAGCTCTTAGAAAGTGAAGATATCCACAGAATGGACTGGCCAGCATCCTTCCATGATTTAAATTCCATTGAACTTGTGTCGGATAGAATTGATTCCACTGAACTTGTGGCACGATATTAATCTCCGGAGAGCACTAAACAACTGCAACAGATGCTCCTTGAAGATGAGAATTCTTACCCAAAGAATTGTTAGATATTTTGGTGCTGAGTATCAACAGATGGCTCAACACAGCTATTGAAGTTGCTTTTAGATCATTATCCCTTACCATACTATTGGGTTTATTGTTCTCTCTCTTGGCTAGACAATTTTTTTGTGCCAACGCCATTCTGTCAATAAAGCTTTCTTCTATTCGTTCCATAATGTATGAGACCTATCAATTTTTTTCCCTACTCTACTTTTCGCTTTCTTCAACTACTCCATTCTGCCCCTGCAGCATAAATTTTATGTCTCTCAGTTAATATTTTGCGGAATTAAAGGGCTAAAAAAATCGCTTAAAGTTTGTGCACTAATGTATTAAAAAAATACTAGGCTTGTTTTCAGATATGCGATGACATACAATATCGCCATAACTGATATTACCAACAGAAATATTCATCAAGACATTTAAGGGCTTTGAAAATATCGGAGTGTTAGGATTGTGAAATAGGTGAGGTGTTAGAGAAAAATGAAAAAGGAAAATGTTTTGCTTTTAAAAAACTTTGAAAAGAATACCCGAAAAAAAAAACAGAAAAGTAAAATTACTTCAACATTCAGATTTTTGAGAAATGTTTAGCAAAACCAATTTCTGACCTATTCTTGCTTTAAAGAAAAGAGTGTTTTAACTTTTTTTACGCATTTAAAAATAAATTTAATTCTGTATGTTTTATCGAAAGCAAACGATGTGAACAAAGCCAAGGAAATCTTTTCTTTTCTACCAGGAGTAAGTCATTCACAGGTAAGATTTAAATAATCTCTCATGCCTGTGATTGTGAGCATAAAAACTCATCATCATACCCAGTCATCTTCTTTTTGGCCAAGCCCTAGACAGTCACGTATTGCCCTCAATAGGTACTGAAAATAACTTTGCAGATTGGATTGCACAGGAAAAGAGGTTTACGCAGTGATGCCATTATTAGAATTTGTTATCGTTATACCTTTCATCTACTCCCCATAAGTAAACATATAAATCTTAATTTTTTTTGTACAACATAACAAAATTTTTCTGGTGTTCATAAAGCTTTATATTACTTTTTAGCCCTAAAAGGGCGATAACCCGAATGGGCTATTAGTCTCAAAATGGCGTTTTTGTGGCGGTGAATCCCGTTTTAAATTGTTGCCACCAAATATTATCGCCCTGTATTATCTTTAAAGAAATTAAATGATGAAGAATCTGTATGTATGTTTCTCGCATTGTGAAAAAACGACGGTATCTACAGCCGTTAAATTTTGAATAATGTTGTCCTCCTGTGCATCTAGAAGACCAAATTTTGAATTTTGAATTTTACATTTCCGATTTTGTAAAATTTTAATGAACTTTCGATTAACAAACTTAACGATCTGAAAGCTAGCAGTGGCAACACTGTAAAGAATAAAATATTTTTTATTTCCAGCGCGCGAGACTCGCTCGAAAATTCTAAAGATATGCTGTTTTTAAATATTTCGTGTTAAGTTCATGTGACGTAAGCTCGAAGAACGTGATATCTAATAAATAAAGTTAACACATAAAATGTTAATAATAAAAAGACGAAAAAAAAAGTTTTACAAGCCATCTTAATAAGAAAACTGAACACTGGTGTGATAAACTGAGAAAAGATTGAAAAAAAAGAAAAACATGAGCCAACTCTTAAAACTGCATCGGGAAGTTTAAACATATGCTGGTTTTGAAATTCTTGTAATTTTGCTGTGTAATGGTACGTGGCGTAAGTGCGAAGAAAATGGCGCTTACTGAAAAAGCTAACAGGAGTGACTGCAACAGCAGACTGGTAGACTGCGAGCTCAGCAAGAGCTCAACCTTAGCAAATCCCTTTGAACAATCGTTAAAATAGAAACTCTTTCAGATTATATATATTGTTCCGTGCGTACAGGTGGTAATTAGATTGAATGCAAAAATCCGATAAAAGGTTAATAAAATTTATTCTTATCACAAGAAATATAACAAAGCACTGGAATTTTCCTCGGAGATATTTGTACAAGTATTCGCAATATCAGGTAGTAATAATCAATAGAACGCAAATACGTTAAATAGAACGCATGTTACAGCGCATTTAAAGAGAAAGCTAATCCGATCTCACCGCGAATTCGCTACCCGAACAACAACAACTAAGTAATCAAGATACTTCTAGCATTTTCTGCTTCTCGGGATTTCTGGAAACCAATAAGAGGATGTAATTACGGTTACAGCTAACGCGGTAGTCAAATACATTTATTCAGTTTTAATACAAATTAATGAGATGCCTGGTTATTAAATGTTAAATGCACGTGCTCCTGTATTTTTACTTTGCCAACATTGTTTTATCTCAATATTTGTCTCGTGCTGTGCTGGACGGGAAAATACAACAATTTTATTTATAATTTTACTAAAATTAACTATCTAAATACAAATTTCGTCACATTTTATTGATTTATTTTAGATATATTTATTAGTTCAAAGCGGCTTTGTCCCTGAAGGACTGTTATTTTCGTTTTGCGATTTTGCATCAGAAACATTAAATGTCGGTTCACTTTTCAAACTGTTGCCACCAAATATTGCAGCCCTGTATTATATTTAAAGAAATTAAATAATGAAGAATGTGCATAAATGTATGTATGTTTCTCGCATTGTGATGAAACGACGGTACCTAGAGCCATCGAATTTTGAATGACATAATCCTGCCGCGAATATGGGCATCTGGAAGCCCAAATTTGAAATTTGGAATTTATTACCGATTTCATATTTTGTAAAACTTTAACGAATTTTTGATGAAAAAACTCAAGGATTTCAAAGCGAGCAATGGCAACGTTGTACAGAAAAAACATTTTTATCTCCACCGCGTGAGACATTCTATAGGAAATTCTAAAGATATGCTCAGTTAAAAATTATTTTGCGATATTATTCTTTAACTGAATTTTATGGTTTAAGTGCGAAGAACATGATATTTAATCAATAAAGGTAACACACAAAATGTTAAAAAAACGCCCCTTTGGACTTAATTTAAAATCTGAATTATATATATATATATATATATACAGTTATTTTATTTTGTTTATGACAATATTTATTTTAGATTTTGTTTATAACAAAATTTTTTGGCATAAGTAGATTACTATCTTTCTAATAATTGATTATTGTTCATAGCTTATGGTCTAACTCTAGCAAAATAAAAAATTTGATCCTTAATTGGAAAAAAAAGACGGAACACTCTCACTTAATTAGGTAATTGTTAATTAATAGTAGATTGGTTTGTTCTCCTTGACAAGTCAATAAATCTGCGATCAATGACATTTTCAATACTTCAAATTTTAAATTTAATATTTAGAATTTTTATACGGTTAAAAATTCTTTCTATACAGCTTTTAAATAATTTTTACTACAATAGAAATCAAAGTAACTTTAAATACTTTGACTTCTATTGTAGTGAAAATTTAAATTTCTAATCTAATTTCTTTTCCTTAGAGGTGATATATAAAAAACCTTTTATAATAATAAAATATACATATATATTGTTGCGTGCGTACGGGCTAGTAATAGATAAAAGTCCGATAAAAGGTTAATAAAATTTATTCTTATCGCAAGAAAATATAACAACGCTGGAATTTTCCTCAGAGATATTCGTACAATATTACACAATATAATCAGTAGTTATCCTTTAAACTACTAAAAATGTTAGAAAATACAACGCAATGCAAAGAGAAGGCTAATCCGATCGAATCCCGAAAAAAAAAAAAAAAAAAGACAATAATAACAACAGTAGCTAACTAAACAATAACAACTGAACTGAGATGTTTCTATCCGGCTTTTTAACGCTTTTTAATGGGTCGCGAGAAAATTCTGGAAATTTCTCCTTCTCGAGATTTCTGAAATGCAAAAGAGTAGAATTACGGTTACAGCTAACATAACAGTCAATTACATTTGTCCAATTTAAATACGAGTTACGAGATATCTATTTATTAAATGATAAATTCGCATGCTCGTGTATTTTTACTTTTCCGGCGTAGATTTCTCTTAAAATATGTCCCATGCTGCATTGCAAGGGGATACAAAACAATTTTAATTATAATTCTACTAAAAATAGCGAACTAAATACAAAATTCGTAACAATATATACACTGTTAGACAAAAAAAAAAAGAAAAAAAAGGCGCACCACGACGCACCGAGAAGATATAAAGCAAATTGGACACAAATTGATATGCATACAGGTTTCGACGGAATTTGCAAAATTTTACATTTTCGCTGCCAATGAATGAACGGTTGTCGCTACAATCTTAATCTGTTAACTTAGAAACTTTTAGCACGCAAAATAAAAAATAATAATATTTATTACTATCATTATTATTATTATTTAATTCGCAAATAGCAAAACTCAAATTGGTTAATATATAATGAGGGGTATTATTACATAAAATACATTATTTAATGATGATTGAACTTTATTTAAAAGTGCATATAACCGTTGATAAAAATACAAATGAAGATTAATAAATTAATCAAAACAGCGTATTCATTAATCACTGTTATTTTCGATTGCATATTGAAATAAAATTCTGCATTTTGTCCTCATCTTTTTCGAAGCAGTTAGACCCGTAAGTTAATAAGCTCGCAAATAACAATATTCTTTCGCAAATCTTATTAACCTCTCCATGCATACACTCTGGTTTTTTGTAAAATACCTTCTTTTCATGATGGTGAACATTTGTTTCTAGATTAGTATTTTTCTACTTATCTGTTGTATAGTTATTTCGTAAAAAATTAATTATGTTCCGTGCTGAACAAGAAACTCCGAAGGAGAATAATTACAATATTAACAAGTGGCGCCATCTCTTATTGAAATCGTGAATCGACGGCATTAAAAAGAAAGCATGCTATTTCCGTAATGGCGCCATCTATTGCAGGAATACATAACTATCTGATAATTATTCCTGCGCATCATTAGGCACAAGCAATGTAATTATACCGTAGTTATCGCCGGGAAACAAGTGTAGAAGGGATATCCTTTTCTCTTATAATAATGTTCGTTTCCAAATGTTGCTCGGGAATGTATATTCTACACTGAACAGAAGAATAAGCAAGAACTGAGGAGATTCAATTTATACAAGCAACACATAGTCGATTACATATTGAAATTTAAAATTATGCACTTTGCCCTCATCTTTTTCCAAGCAGTTGGACCCTTAAGTTACTTCTCCCAAATAACAATATTCTGTCGCAATTCTCATTATCCTTTCCATGCATATACTCTGGTTTCGTGTAAAATACCTTCTTTTCATAAAGGTGAACATTTGTTGCTAGATTAGCATTTTTCTACTTATCTCTTGCATGGTTATTTCGTAAAAAATTAATAACGGTCCGTGCTGAACAAAAAACATCCACAAAAGAATAATTACAGATTTACAAGTGGCGCCATCTCTTATTGAAATCTTGAACCGTCGATATTAGGAAGAAAGTATGTTATTTCCGCACTTATGCCAATATAATATAATAAATACACAACCCATCGAACACACTGGAAGTTTTAGAAATGGAGTGATTATTTGTACTAATCCGAATCGTTCAAGATTTAGTTGCAGAAGACTTGGTGAGAGAGAAAAATTCGCTTGCTTGCGTCAGATCATTATATTTTTATACTTCGTCAGTCTGCCTGCTTCACTACCTGTGTTTAACCAACTAGAGCTGATATGAAAGATTTCAAATGTGACATTATGTTTGGATGCTTAGGCTGTCACGTTCTGTCTGTCGTAATGTCTGTCCTTTTGAGCATATTCACAGGGTGTAAAAGTTTATTAAATTTATGCACAGGAACTTACACTCGACAAGGATCTGGGCAGTAGGAAGAGAGCAGTTGCATAACATTTGAAATTTCGGATACTGATGTTTATCTTTAATTAGAAAGCTTTGGAATTCCACGAGATCAGTTTGTGGGGAATCTATGTGATTATCCTCAATTAAGAGGCATGAGAATGTGTAGTGATCAGGAGTTCTTTGTTCCCCATATATGCAGATGTCGGAGTTCGCCATATTTCTTGCGTAGAAATATGTGGGGAAGGGTCTGTGTCCTGCGATATAGTAATTTAATAAAGGATTCGATTGCAGAGATGCAAAGCTTACATTGGGGATCAACTTATACAAGGTCTGTCGCAAAAATACTGCGCCCCATTTCCCTCTGGCGCGACTATCCGTCGTACAGTGCTGCCGCTTGCAGGGCAGAGTGGGCGGAGTCTTGGGAACAGAGCGCGAGCAGCGCCAGTCGGCTCCGAGCTCCTGGAGAGTCACAGTGTCTGTTTCAGTGAACCCTTGCGTGAGTGCTCGGTCGAAATCAAGATGGAAAAAACTCTCGAGCAGCGATAAAGTTCTATTCCAAACTTGATAAAACGTTGTCGGAGACTTTTGCGTTGCTTCAGTCCTGATTTGTCTCCGTCCGACTTCTTTTTGTTCCCGAAGATTAAAAAATCCCTCAAAGCACAGCATTTGGGGACCTTGGAGAACATCAAGGCGACTACGACGAGGTTACTAAAGGACATCCCTGTGACGGACTTCCAGGACGCATATCAAGCATGGAAATCGCGTTGGAACAAGTGTGTTAAAGCAGAAGAGATGTATTTCGAAGAATATTGAGTTAAGTGTACGAATCGGCTCAATAGATTTCTTTAACAAAATGGGAGCATTGCTTTCGGGACAGACCTTGTATGTGTGTCTTCTCTGTGTTAAACAAGAGAAAATTGAAAATACGATATAAAATGGATTCATATCCTGGAACTACATAAATATAGGTAAACGTTGGCTCGAAACTTTTAATGGTGAGATTTAATTTCGGCTATAAAAATGGATAGCGCCGGAATAATAACTGACATAGCTGGGCAAGAGAAAGGAAAGCTGCAAGTATTGCTGCTAAAAGCTCTTTATATAAAACATTCAAAACTCTCACCTTAAATAGATTATCTAACGAATCCTGGTGAGAGCTAACGAAAAGGAGATGTTACAGTACAAATCCAAATCATAAAAATCAGTTGATTAACATAAACATATACTCTACAAAGTAAAGAAGAAAAATTTAATTACATAAGGTGTGCATAAGCAAATAAGAAATTTCACTTAATATGACATACAAATCATGGCAAACAAGATGAAACTATGCGCGTATAATCTACAAAAATTAGAATTATTTAGAAAGAAGTACGTACACGGATAGCTATAAACTGAGCAACACATTGTTGGAACTCAAGGGTTGCTACAATACCGTTTCTCATTTGCTTCGGAGAAAAATGAAACTATCAAAATTAAATTCATTCAGAAGACCCTCCAAAATTTAAGAAAAGATACAAAAAACAAAATCAACTATTATAGTTCTAAGTAAACAAATCCTCCAAATTTAGGTTTCCAAAAATGCTGTAAATATTCCTCTCGGAGAAATAATTCTATTATATTGTTATCAATTCTGTCTATTGTCAGCCATCTAGAATGTCGGTTCTCCTTGACAGATTAATCAAATAATGTAATCAGTCATAATATTGAAGTTTCTATTACAGTTAGTAGGGATTCCAATACTAAGCACACTCTCAGAGTATGATTACTACCTAAGCCTTATAGAGGTCCGTGCTTAGGGCTCCACACTTTATGGCGCGCCCAAATCATCCGATGCTTCCTAAAAATATCGTTATTTTCATACAAAAGGGGGAGGGGACTGCACGTTTTAGGCGTTGCTTTAAGACTGGTTTACGCTGATTTTAGAGTTCTAAAAATCGGCAAGTTTTTATCATTAAAATAACTTAATGTTTGCGGTGATTTATTGAATCCCTCAGTATGTAACGGATCGAGAGCAAAACCCTTATACAGATATTATATTACTAAAAAGAAATAATGAGTTTAATATCTACAGCTGGGAAATGATAAATAATGATTTTCTCAAGCCTCGGTGGCGAGAACGCGACCACTCTTTAGTGTCAATGAGGTGACCCTAGCATATACAAAGACTGAAGATATGCATTCTTTTGGGATTATATTTTATAAAATGGAAATAAACAATTATTGTTTTCAAATGGAAATAAACAATTATTCTAAACAATCAATAATTCTTAAAACAAATTTATATATATATGATGGTTTAATGCGTAATCGGAATACGGGTACTTCAAAAATTGGCAGTCGTGATGGCAGAGTATCAAAGACGGGAAGGAAAGATTGATACCAAACCAAATTTAGCAAATTATCATCTTTATTTCTAGTCACATTAGACTTATTCCTCGTGGACAATATACTCTTTAAACAATTACGACAATTTCTTATATGCGCAGGTTAATGGGGGCGTGGTCACTTTAGACGAACCAGCACAGCATCGAGGATACGTTAGCAGTGGCGGAAGCTAGGAAAAGGAGCGAAGAAGTGACGTAATTGCCTCGCAAAGTAGCATTTATACTAGACAGGTGTACAAAGTATTGCTAAGCTATGACTGGTTAATTTTGAGTTTGTTACATAAAATGGAAGATTGTCGAATTTGACAGAACAGATGAATTTAGGGGGAGAGCACCAAATCTAGAAATGTTAATCTTGAGCAGCTATCGTATTTTGTTATATCTTACATTATATACAGTATCACAAAAACTTAAAAACAAAAATATCCAAATATCATTTTCGGGCAATATGCTGCTAAAAATTTAATCAATTATAGACAAAATAGTCAGAAATGTAGAACCAAAATCGCAGTTACATAAAAGAATTAAAACCAGTCAAATTCCTAAATCACCCTACAAAGAGCATAAAAAACCCCCATGAGCTTAGTGTTTTTAAACCAAAAGAAATCCAGAGAACAACACAAATACATAAAAATACGTATAACAGGGAAAGGAATACAATTAAATTTTGATTCAATGTTATCAAGAGGAGGTAAATTAGATTCAATTGAACCCATTACTGGTTTCAAATTTCATTTCTTTCATGTCTTTGGGTTTTAAATATATATTTACTATGCTATTTTTCTTGACTTTACTATTATTGATTGAGGGCTTACTCTATTCTAAGTCGGCATGATAAGGCCATGGCGTAAGAATTTTATTCTTTCCTTTTCTTTCTTGCATTACTTTAATGCCTTCCAATCTGTTTAGGTTGTAAATTTATTAATTTTTGTCAATCATTAATTTATATTTAAATACTATAAAAGTAAACGAATATCCAACAAATATATCAAAGTACCAACCAATATCACAAAAAGTAAGCATAACACAGAATATCAAGCATAACAATAGTAAGCATAACACACAAGCAAGCATAACATACAAAATATAATCATAATTTTTTAAAATCCGAACATTTTCTGAGCCACTCGAAGACGACAAGGACTTCGACTAGAAACCAATGCAAAAATGAAGAGCGTAGAAAAGTTTTAAAAACACCTAAGGGGCTAATTCTAAGTATAATAGCTTCAAAGCTCAATGTCAATCTTACTCAGTTAACTTTTTCGGACATATTACGACACATTGAATGGGCAAAATTCATATATCAACGGCTTTAAAGAAGAGTACGACTCTCTTGTTAGATCCATAACAAGAACAATGGAAATAATAATTTGTTACCATTTTGCTTAAGATCCGAAAGATAAAGACTTAAAAATCGATCGAGAAATGGAACACAAAGCAGAATTGCTACTTAAGTCTGATAATCATCCTAAATTCACAAAGAAAAAATTAAATTATGTAAACAAGACCAAAAGAAAAAAAAAAAAAAAAACGCAAAATGAGGTCTGCTACTGAATGCTCATCATAAGAGGTTTGATTGGTTGATAAACCTACTGAAGCATTTAACAGCTCGCTATTTTTAAATATTCAAAAAATGATTAGGCAAACGATATTTAACCAAAATCTGAAAGGAAACATTTCTTTAACGAAGAAAAAAATGAGGTGGAATCAAGCTCATATTATCCCTTTCTTTCCCCGAAAATTATCCCTTTTTATTATATTATCCCTTTTTTTCGGAACTTTCTTTCGCCGTTGGAAAAGTCCTAGACTAGCCGTTCATAAAGCGTCTTACATACACCAACAACAAGCCAAATAGCGTTAGTAGGGAGTATGACTTACTCTAACAGCAAAGGTTGCATTGCACCGTCTGCCAACACCAGATTATCTAACAATTCTTGGTGTAAGAGTTTCTATTCTTCAAAAAGCAACTATTTCAGGTGTTTGATGTTCTCCGGAGGGTTCGATCGTGCCGCCAGGTGTCTCCCTAAAGTATACCATGCATGTTCACTGCTATTTAAATAAGGGTAGAACGCTGGCCAATCCATTCTGTTGATATTGTTACGAAATGTTCAACTGTGGTAAATAGCTTCCCCTCAAGGGTTTAGGGTTGCCAGAAAATGGCAAGGGGAGGCAGGGTTGCCATATTTGGTGAGAAATTGCCCACCTGACGCACTGGCGACGAAATTGGCGGTATTCCACAGACAGATGGAGAATCTTCTAGAACGAATTCTTACCGGTTTGGACCAGAATACTCACGAAGGCAGCCCAAAAGCTATATAATCCCTGCCTGCACGAGAAGTAGCAGTCAGTCAGCCAGTTAGACTAGTTTCTTGTAGTCCATGTCGAGTTGGTCGTCGAGTGTATCGCGAGTTGGTGCATCGAGAGTGTGCATCGTTGAGACTATCGAGTGCATCTCAAGTTGTAGGTGGAAAGCACGTTGAGTTCCGAGAACGACCAAACCTAGTCGGGAGCTATACTCTGGTGCTTTGCCGTCAAGCTGTCGTCACTGGTATAGCCTGATAGCCTAAAGGCTGTGTTGCTGATTGCTTCAGCGTGTTTGTTGTAGTTTTCCGACTACTATAAACGTGTTTTTGGAGCTATGCTGAGTAATACTGGCTAATAAATTGTGTTTTGATTCTTCATCAAGTGTTGTAGTTAATCACTCCAAATCTACGAATGCCGTACAGAAACTTAACAATACCTTCACTTTCCAAGACCTCCTTAAAGCCTGAGTCCTGTTTGGCCGTGCATTGTCATCCATAAAAACAAAGTCGGGACCAATGCCACCCCGAAAAGAAAGGTAAATGTGAGGAAGGAAAACTTCATCCCAGTAACGGTTTCCAATATGTGAAACTCTGTCGAAAATGTTGAGCTCTCTACGTCCGTTCATCATAATACCTCCCCATACAAGCACGCCAACACAACTCTAACAGTCTCTTTTCCTGATATTAGTGGGATGAAAGCGTGTCCCTAGTTCTCTACATATCAGCTAGCGCCGTGAATCGTTTGCCAGATTGAAACGACTCTAATCGATAAAGATCACATTACTCATTTGATGGGGTGTCCATCCTTTCTATTCTCCACACCACAGTAAAAGGTGCCACCGACGGTAATTAGTAAACTAATCTTCTTCGATTATGAGCAAGTATTGCAAATGAACTTTTGGTTTTTTTTGCATGAAATTATGTTTGGATGCGAAAGTTAAGAGTTTTTAAAGCTAACAGATCTGGTAAAATTGAATTTCACAGTAAATGAAAAGACAGAGAGATAGAGAGAAAATAACAGTTTTATAATTTCGAGTTACTGAAAATTATTCTGTAATTCTTCCTCCCCTTTTTCCTTTACATACAAAACAATTTTTTAAAAAACAAAATATAAACATGCCTGGTATTTTCGCGCACTAAGCTGCTGAAAAATTATCATTAAAGACATGAAGTAAGAAATTTAGAACTAATTTTTCACATATAGGAAATTGAAATTCATAATTAATAAATTTCAAATAATCCATTAAATGTTACAAAGAATTTTAAAAATGTTAAAACCAAAACTTTTCAAACAAGCAATATCCTAATTAAAAAAATTAATGAAATTTAAAGAAAAAAGAACAAAAACAGAAGAGGAATTGAATCAACTTCAATGCCACTTCGTCAAGGGGGAGGAACATTGAAATCAATTGAAATCTCTCTTCTGTAAAAATCCTCTTTGCTCTTTATTTAAAGTTCAAGATTCTAATTAGAATTTACTTTGTTTTTTCCTTGCTTTAGACAAGAACCAGAATTTTCGAATGAATTATTATAATTAAAATACATCAAAATGGTTCATCGGCTAATTCTGGATAAAAAAAAGCAAGGACTTTTGTAGAAGAGAGATTTCAATTGCTTTCAATGTTCCTCCTCCTTGACGACGTGGCATTGAAGTTGATTGAATTCCTCTTCTGTTTTTGTTCATTTTTCTTTAATTTCATTAATTTTTTAATTAGGGTATTGCTTGTTTGAAAAGTTTTGGTTTTTACCATTTTTTAAATCCTTTGTAACAGTTAATGGATTATTTGAAATTTATTAATTATGAATTTCAATTTTTGTTTTTTTTTTGTAAAATATTAGTTCTAAATTTCTCACTTTATGTCTTTACTGATAATGTTTCAGCAAACTTAATGCGCGAAAATTTTAGGCATGTTTATATTTTTTTATTGTTTTGCAATTATATATATATATATATATATTTATATATATATGTATGTGTGTGTGTGTGTGTGTGTGTGTGTGTGTGTGTGTGTGTGTGTGTGTGTGTGTGTGTGTGTGTGTGTGTGTATACACAGACTAAAAACGCAAATAGTTACACTGTCTGTTGCTTGTTTTCTTAATTATTGGTTTCAGGCTTGTGCTTTCAAACACGAAATTTCTCAGAATAAAGCAGGAAGTTTTATAAAATTAGTTTCGGTATTGCGAAGCATGAGATACTGTAAACACAAAAATTAAAATTTTTATATTATGCATGTTATGCTAAATTTACGATTATTTAGAAATTATTTTTTAAAAAAATTAGATTCAGTGATATCTGATGTGTACACCACATGACTTCCTTCCCCAATCTGTTAAATTATAAACACTTTTTTCTGCATTTCATTTAAACTTACTTCCTCATTTCCTGGAATTCCATAAGAGATATATTTCTCATTCAATTAATTCAGTTCTGATATGGCAACAAGACAGAAATACATAAAAACTCAAAACATCTTCATTAAAAATTGTAAAAAACATAAATCACCAGATACAGTTAAAAGCAATTAAAAAAAAACGATTTTTACAACAAAAATTATAGTAGCTACGCAGAAATAAGCAAGTCGGCCAGCATAACGGGAGACATTTTTTTTTTGGTGCACAAAATTAAAAGTTTACTTTTGGCCCCTCTCTACAAAAAGACACTGAAATTGGTGCACAAACTGACTTAATTGATTGTTCTGCTAAGAGTTTCAAATGTGAACAAATTGTGGCTTCGTTAGGCCTAGTTTCACTTAAGCAACTTAACAACAACGCTCTAAACAAGGCAGTGCTCGCGGTCTAAAGCAGATTTTCTCACAAACTTGTATGTTATACAACACTAAAGAGCTGTTTGTGTGCAATTTTAAATTATTCTATGAAAGTATTCCATGGAAGAGTGCTCGTAAGTTGTAGAGACATTAGGTATTTCGAAGCATGAGAGATGAAGAAATGTGCAATGCTTTCGCCAGGACTCAAACCACGGACCTCTCGAATACACGTCGACCACTACATCACGAAAGCATGCAAAGAAGGCAGGAGAAATACCTTATATACTCCCCCTTTTAAAGGGCGACTGAGGATTAGGAAACCCAATCGCCAATTCCCGGTGGTGGAGAATCATCATCCACCACCTCTTTTAGTTCGGGCGCCACTGTACAGACATTGAAAAATGAGCAATGCCCTCGTCGGGACTTGAGCGATGGAACTCTCGAATACGCGTCGAGAGTGCTGGCCACTATACCACGAAGGCATGCGTAGAAGGCGGGAGAAACACCTTTTAAAGTGACTGAATGGAAACGTTGAACATCAGTAATTCGATCTAGAATCAAATTCCAGCGAACAAGTCTACTGCATGTGTTTTTTCATCGTTTTCCCTATGCATACTATACAGAGGAGACAGTTTCCTTTAGAATGTCCTCACCAAAGGCATCCTTGGACTGATAACTGCAGTGGGCTTTCCTGTAATTGAATAATCCAATCCTAAGACCACTAAACTCTGCTAGTTTCGACCCGAGTTCCTATTCTGCCGGATGGACTGGCTGCATGGCATTTTCGTGACTTTCCCGTTTGTAACGTCAGTTTCCTATAATAGCCAATTTCCTTTGGCGAGTCCTTCACGAAGACATCCTTTCTTTTAGACACATAATCGAGTTACACTTTATCTTGAATCATTCAAAATATCAAATAAATAAATAAAATGTTCCCTGCATTTTCAGCATTGAATCAATGTACAGTGTGTCCAGAAAGTCCCTTTACACCTGAACTAAATGCGTGTAACAGTGTTAAGATGGTAAGATAGTTAAGATTAAATCTCCGCCTTCCTGATCACTGATAAGCAACAGCGTTCATCACATGAATTTCAACATGATTATCGCGTAATTCCTACATGACTGCCCGGGGGGGAATAAAATCTGTTCCTTGACTAATTCATTGTCTCGCCTTTCTGTGCCTAGTGAAAAACAATGGCTGAGCGCTTAGTCACAATTGTGTGGCTCCATGAACAGAAGGACAATGAAATTAATGGCACAGGTGGAGGCTAGGTTTCGTAAAAGGTCCAATAAGGAGGCATTAAGTCGTCAGACTTTGATCACGTGGAAGAAGAAAGCTTTTTTGTCTAGGAAGTGTTTTGGATTCACTTGCCCCTTACACTTGGCCGCCTCAAAGTCCGGACCTTAACGACACCAGACAATGCCCCGCAGGATTATCAAATCATACGTCAGGATAAAGCGATATATGGACAATGATTCTGTGTGGGCAAGTGTGGTTAAAGCCTTCCAGCATGTGACACCAGAGCTGGTAAAGCGGATGAGCAGGAGAACATTCAGGCGTATAAAGTTGCGCAGGAATAACGGTGGAGCACATACAGACGTTTTGGAAAATAACTGTAAGTGGTATTAATATTACAATTAAATAATTGCACGTGTAAAAGGAATTTCTTGCCAGCCTGTATTTCCGAACAGCTATCTCCAATTTCGGATTTCTTTGTCACAGCAATGTATAGGCACTTCAATTTCCATCCATCCACCCAGGTCCCCATTGGTTGAAGTTTTGTAAATTTGTTATTCCCCATGGATGTTACCCCCAATGTTTTGCGCCTGTAAGGTGATTCATGGAAGTAGGGAGAGGCCTTGACATGGTTTTTCCCATGGAGGTAGGCAGTAAGATGGAGAGGCCCTAACCGGTTTTCCCCATACATTGCTTTGGAGCATTGGCGATCCCTTCGTGGTGACCAAAACATTGGGTGATTTACCATTAAGATCAATGGGTTTTGACACAATCGGATGTAAATATTTTGTAATTACGTCGTAAATATACGTATAAACGTATATATTTTCTTTTTCTACAATATTTCAGAGTCCTGAGTATATGAAAAGAATACATTTTTAAACAACATTTCATTCTGAACGGAATTAAATGCTATACTTTTCACAGAACAGTTTGTCAGGACTATGTGTTCGGTGCATATTCTTGGCAAACATCTTCGTGAAACTCCTTAAGTCCTGATCTGGAACAGGGAGCTGAATGCAGCTATGTTCGGTAGTAGGATACTGTGATTATGTTGGAGAATAACTGCACTTGAAAGGGATTTAAAATCCTCTTTTGTTAAATCAATATTGTTTACAACCACTTCCCAACTCGGGAAGGATACAGAAAGTAAAGACCACACTTGGGTCTAAAATGAACAATCAGATAAATTTAAACTAAAGCTAAATAGAAATTAAATAAATCTTTGCTCGGAGAGATATACGCGCAGGTTGGCCTCTAACTAAATGGTGCGTAGCAAAATTTACTAATACTAACGCACTTGGATTTGTTTCAATAAGCAATCATGTAACAAGCGCTATGGCTTAGAATTTAAATGCTAACTGGTCAGGCGAACGTCGATTAGAATGATCGTGGTCTGAGACTAAAAGCTCTCTCACACTGAGAGGTTTCTACCTCTGGTTTAAATAGAACTTGGCTCCACATCAAATTAGCATAAAGCTAAAAATGCGCGCTTCTTCTAACGAAAAGTTGAAAATGAGAAGAGGTAGAAAGATTTAAATTAAAATAAAACTTTGTTAGTTTAACTAAAACCTTACAAGTTTGCTCAGAACGGTTTAATTTGAATGAAATATTTTTACAAGTTTTCGTTAATCACATTTGAAAAACATTTTTTTAAGATAGTTCGATTTTATTCGATTAAGGATCACAAAAATTAAGATCAAAGTTTATTGTATTATTAAAATTAAAATTATGCATTATTTCTTTTCTTTTTATGGAGCTTCTTCCTCAAATACTTTCTTAAATATGACAGGATTTTTTAGCTTTTGAGTCATCTTTTAAATGGAATAATCTAAGTGAATTTATAATTAATGCTCTATTCGGTCCATTACAAATTAAAGCACCTTTTGTTTTAATAGTGAAATACGTTAAATAGTACTTAACTTTCTCTGAATATTTCTCAAAGGAATTTTTTTTAATATTGTTTAAAACTTGTAACTGAGTTATTAAAAAATGTAAGGGAATAATTCTTTTAATTATATTTATCAGATTTTTTTCTTACCTCGATGGTTTTTCCCATGCACTGCATTGAAGCAGTGGCTCACCCCTCTTGGAGATCAAAACATTCAGTGCCATACCATTAAGATCAATGGGTTTTGACATAATCGGATGTAAACATTTGCTATATTGTTGTATTTACTATATTATTGTTATTGTGCTACAATATTGTTCCGTGCATACGGGTTCGTATTAGGCTGAATGCATAAGTACAATAAAAGGTTAATAATATTTATTCTTTTCAAAAGAAATAGAACAGAAAGATGGAATTTTCCTCAGCGATATTCATACAAATACACAATATCACGCAATATAATCAGTAGTTTTACTCCAAACTACTAAAAACGTTAAATTAAACGCAATGCACACCGCATTTAAAGAGAAAGCTAAGACAGATATCTCAGTTCACGCAGAACTAAATAAATCGCAATATCAATAACTAAACAACAACTGAGACATGACATGACTTTATTATGCCTAAAGTAACAAGTGTAAATAACTAGCTGAGTTCCGGCTGAATTCAAGTAAAATTACAGTAAAGAAAGTAAAGAAATACATAATCTAAAAACACAATGTCATAAATATAAAGGAAAGGTCCAAAAACATAACTGGCCTAGGCTGAAAAGTCCTAAAAAGGAAAAAAAAGCCGTGCATTATCAACCGAGACGCCCTTTCTTCGGCCTTAAACAGTTTTTAACGGCTGCGCGAGATTTTTCTAGTAATTTCTTCTTCTCGAGATTTCTGGAAAGCAAAAAGAGTGGAATTATGGTTACAGCTAACATAGTGTTCAATTACATTTATTCAATTTAAATATCAATCACCAAGATAAACTTTTACTCAATGTTAAATGCACGTACTAATGTATTTTTACTTTTCCGGCACAACTTTCTCTTAAAATTTGTCTCGCGCTGCATTGCACGGGGAAATAAAACAATTTTAATTATAATTCTACTAAAATTAGCTATCTAAATACAAAATTCGAAACAATATTTCACAGTCCTAAGTATCTTAAAAGAATACATTTTACAATAACGTTTCATTCTGAGCGGAATTAAATGCTATGCTTTACTGAAAACAATTTGCTCGGAGCAGTTTAATTTGAATGAAATATTTTCACAAGTTTCCGTTAATTACATTAGAAAGGAATTTTAACGTAATTCGATTTTGTTCGGTTAACGATTACAAAAATTAGGATCAAAGTTTATTGTGTTATTAATATTAAAATAATGCATTATTTCTTTTCTATTTACAGAGCTTTTCTCAAAATATGAAGCGATTTTTTTAACTTCTGCGGCATCTCTTAAATAAAAAATCAGAGCCACTTTACAATTAATACTCTGTTCGGTTTATTTCAAATTACTTGAGCTACTATTTCACAAGACCTACTGTGTATACATGATAAACAATATGTTCTTTTCGCATTTTAGTTCTTTTAATGGTTAGTGGTAATTATACACTGTTCGAAAGTCAACCAGATTGCTTCTGAAAAAGAAATCAACATATAATAATATAATTAATAAAAACATATAAGAATTACTTTCGAGGTCACCCACATCACCGAAAAATAATCTTCATCGAAAAATAATTTTCCACTCTCCACTTTTCAGCAACAGAATTATCTCCAAATAAATGAAAATATAGGTAAAATCTTGTAAAATCGTCTTTCGTTTTTAAAACAGAATATAATATTTTAGTGCCTTAGGCAACATCCGTGCATACATTGCAAACGTCTCAGATTTCTATAACAATATCTAAAAAGCAGTTTGATCTGGAACTGCAAACTTTTCAATTAACATCGTTATAAAAATTTTATTAAAAAATTTGGAAGTGTTATTTTAAGACCAGATAATAAATTAAGTATCGATTTCTCGTATCCTAAACAGCTCGTGTAGAGTCTCGCGGAATTTGTGTCAGTACTTTTCAATCGACAAAGCATAGCACTTCAGCTGAAAACTGCTGATAATAATCTTCGCTAAAGAACATCCATAAAGCGCAGCTGGTCCATCATCTTAGTCAACATTGTTTTATCGTCAGTTCTTTTAAAAACAACCACAATTCAACGGGTATTTTAGAATCAAAAAAGTAATTTAGATAAAGCACTTTAATTATATTTCTCTAGAGAAAAGGGAATTCGACAGCGATTCATCTGAAGTTTGTGTTCTTAAATTTCAGATATTTTAATTTAGATTTGATTTTAAACAGTTCCCAAACAGGATAAAAATAATATTTTTCCGAAATTTTTAATAATTCGAATTTTAATTATTTCTCTTTTAGGCATTTCCGACTTTCTTACGAAAAATGGCAATTAAAGATAATTACTCATATCATCTATCAATCACGTTGTTTTGAATTTTACGGGAATTTGTCTTGAATTCTCAGACTTTGTAGATGGAGAAAACGACATGCAATGTTACCACATTGCTTTTGTGAAGTCATTAGGTTTTTCGGTGCAGCATATATTATCAGGACTTAGCATTCTGCGTGTATTCTTTGAGAACATGGTAAATTCTGTAAAGGGTTCTTATCCTTACGTTCTAAGTCCTGAACTGGAACAGGGAGCGGAAGGTACGCTATGTTCTGATGTAACTGCTGGGCTGGAGAATAACTGCACGTGAAGGGATTTGAAATCCTCTTTTATTAATTCACTATTAATAACAAACCTCCCAATTCGGGAGAGATACAGAACGTAACAGACCAAACTTTGGTCGAACTTAACAATCAAATAAATTTAAATGAATTAAAATAGAACTTAAATTAAACGTTGCTTCGCAGAGCAATTCGCGGAAGTTGGCCTCTACCGAAAAGGGTGCGTAGCAAGATATACTAAATACTACCGCACTTTAATTTATTTTACAAAGCAATCACGTAGTAAGCACTATGGCTTATAAATTTAAACTGCTAGCTGGTCAGGCGAACGTTGAGCAGCGTGACCGTGATCTGAGGCAAAGCTCTCACACACCGAGAGGTTTCTACCTCTGGCTTAAATAGTGCTTGGCTGAACTTCAAAAATTAGCATAAGCTAAAAACGCGCGCTTCTTCTGACAGGAAGTTGAAGCAGAGAGGAGATAGAAAAGATTTAAATTAAAATAAACTTGGTTAGTTTAACTAAAACCTTACAAACTTCCCGCCAGAATTGCGATAGTTAAACTACTTTGGTCCAAACGGACCATGTTGAAAACTAGCAATTCTAAATAGTCGAAAATTTCACTGTTCTAAACTTAGGCCAACTCTTACAAGGCAATATATGTTTGTGTAAAATACAGACGAAATTTTCTGGAACAACAATCTTCAACATTTTTTTTTTCAAGTCTTATTCTTCAAACAGTCTTACTCCTTCCAGCAAAATCTGGAAGGAAAACAACTTTAGTATGACATAATAACAGAATAATTCTAAGTGGTACAAATCCTTATTTTTTTTTTTTTGTGTAATTTTGCACACACACATTATCATTCAAGCACAATTAAATTCTTCCCCCGTATGCTCTCTCACCGGTGTTGGATGTAAAGCAAACCGCCATTGCGGGTTTTTATGTGTTCGGGGGTGTTCAACTCTTCCACCTACAATCGACTAACATTAGTTAGAACTTGACATACGAGACCTGAAAAAAACGCCCTATAACCAGCTAATCCTAAGGTTCTCACTAGCTTTATGTCTAACACTTTAAGTGTATTTGGTGGAGAGCCTAATTAACACTTGCATTCTAAAATAGTCAATCTTTAACTTTTCATGCATACAAATTCGCAGTTTGCACACAACATTCACATTAATATTGCACTTAACGTGCATTGCTAGCATAATATTATTTGTTACATTTCATAACACATTAACAATTTCATAGCAATCCTGAAATGCAAATAGAGGTTAAATTTCTAAGCTTACAGAAATATAGGTTAAATTTCTAAGCTTACAGCAAGTGCTTCCTATTCCTTTCTCAAGGTACTTTCTTGAAATATCAAATTACATTGAATTAATAGTCTACAGACTAAATCGTGTTTTTCAATTTTCCGAATTTTCATTCTAGACATTTTACAAGTCTTTAGACAAAGCGTCATACAAAATCATTTAGTTAACATATTCTTTTCAGCAATTCATTGCTTTTACAGAATTAATCTATTTACAAAATTAAGTAATTTTAAATCTTTAAGAATTACAATTTCTTTTAACAAAACATTTTACTTTCCATATGAGAACTTATCGCTCACTTGGCGTAAAAGTCAACCTCGCTTGAGGTAAAATCAGTCCTGCAACTTGCAGTATACTCAAAAATTAACTAAACTTTTGAATACGAAATTGTACTTATCTTATTATGATCGTCCATCCTTTTCTTGGCCCAATCTTTAAAACTTGAGTAAGTTGTGGCCTGGTTCAGTTTCCTCGTTTTTCGTTGTTCTTTCGGAGCCTGCTCGTCTCTTTTTCTTTTGAAATTCCGTCGTTGTATCCTCGGCAATTTCCTTTGTAGAGGAGGTTGCTCCGCTGGACGTTTGGTGGACTGGGCCCTTCTCTCCTGGGCCCTTGCTCGTTGCTTGTCCTGGTTCCTGCTGTATTCGGGAAGTTGATTCTCAGGCTGCAATCGACGTTTCTTGCTTCTCAGGCACCTGTCCGATGATTCCACAGTTCTTTTGGATACATTGGGCTTCCCTTGCCCATTCTGCTTTCTTCTCTTGGTGCGCTCGTAATTCCGTTCGTAGATTTGTTCACCTGCATCGTGAGACTTTCTTTTGAAACCACCTTTTTGGTTCTTATTTCTTTGTTGGGGGGGAGCTTTCTTCTTCTGACATTTCGATGCCGTTGTAGCTGGTTCCTGCTGTTTTTGCTGACGTATATCTTCCTGGCTAGTCGATTGCCTCGGATCCTGAAACGAATCTTTAAATACAGCCATTTTGCTGCGATTATAGAACGGTTTTATTTGGTCCACATTCGCTTTGAGCGTTTGACCATCATTTCTTTTTAATATAACCACTGCCCCCGTAATTTGTTCAATTGTGAACGGGCCTTCAAAACGCGGAAAAAATTTCCCCACCTTTTCCTCTGGGGCATTTGACAAGTTGTGTTTAATCTTCAACACTTCATCTCCCACATTGTACTTGACCTCTCTTCTTTTTAGGTCATAGTACAATTTCTGTTTTCTTTGGGCCATTTCTATATTTTCCGTCGCTTCCCGTATTAACTTTTGTATATCACTCATTTTAAATTCTTCTGCCCTTTCCTGTACAAAGAACAGTTTATCTAGGGGGGTCAAGATCTTTCTTCCTAAGAAGAGTTCAGCGGGTGTTTTTTGTGTAGTATCGTGTTTGGCGGTCCTAAGTGCAAATGCAAATTCATTTATATGGCTATCCCAGGTAGAGTGATAGTTTTTCACATAACTACGAATTATTTTCACTACATTTCTATTCACCCGTTCCGCTATGTTTGACTGCGGACGATACGGGACCATCTTTAGATGACGTATGCCCAGTTTTGCACACATTTCCTCAAACATTTTACTAACAAACTGAGGACCATTGTCTGAAATAACTTTTAGGGGCGCCCCGTATTTTAAAATATACTTATTTAGAATTGAATCTACTACAATTTTTGCAGACGCGCGTTTTAACGGAATTAACTCTAACCATTTGCTAAAATGATCCACTATAACTAAAAGATATCGGCTTTTATTAACTTTACTTCGAGGGTAAGGTCCAAGTAAATCGATGCCTATTATTTGATTTGGGAATTCTGATTTAATACTATTTAGGAACCCGGCCGGGCGGAAATTAACATAATTATTTAATTGACATGTTGGGCACGACTGGACATACGCCCTAGTAAACTTTTGCAGTTCTGGAAAGAAAACTGCCTCGCGAACTCTCTGAACAGTTTTTCTTATACCTAAATGAGCCGAAATGGCACAATCATGCAACTCTTCTAATACATTCAACCTCATGCTAGCTGGGATAACCGGTCTATATTCATGATTCTCATTAGTAGCTTTCGTATAGAATAACAGTCCGTCAATTAATTCGTAATTTTCGGCCCTATTTCTTATCGGCACAATATCCGGATGATTGAAATTCTCAGGGTCGGCCAAATAATTGTATATATTTTTGAACTCCGGATCTTTTTTGAGTTCGGCTATTACTGTTTCACGAGAATCTAATACTTTGGATGTTAACATGGCTATCTTAATTACACTTCCATTTTCATCTAAGTTAATTCTGCTTAAAGCATCTGCCACAACATTTTCCTTTCCCGGCGTATGTTTAATTATTAGGTTATATTCCTGTAATTTGAGAGCCCACCTTATTAATCTGGGTGATAAATTTTTTCCAGAATAGAGTCTAGTGACCGCCGCGTGGTCGGTATATACAGTTACTGGAGAACTTCCAAAGAACACACGAAATTTCTGTACTGATGCTAACACTGCGAGAGTTTCTCTCTCTGTTGCGGAATAGTTTCTTTGGGTTTCATTTAATGTTCGGCTGAAAAAAGCCACGGGCTGACCATTTTGGGAAAGCACTGCACCAATCGCGAAATCTGAAGCGTCCGCTGAAATCTCTAATCCTTTATCCCCTTCTGGAAATTTTAAGACGGGAGCTTGAGTCAATGCGTCTTTCAATTTTTGAAACGCCAAGTTGGCTTCTGCTGACCACGAAAACCTAGCTTTTTTTCTTTTCAACTTTAGCAGTGGCTCAGCTATTTTTGCAAAGTCTTTAATGAAAGCCCGGTAATATGAACACATCCCGAGAAACGACGATAATTTCTTCGCTGTTTTAGGAACAGGATAATTTCTAATGGCTACTATTTTTGACTGATCCGTTTCGATTCCCTTTTGGGAAATTTTAAATCCTAAATAACGTAACTCTTTTGCGGCAAATTTACATTTAGACGCATTTATCTTTAAACCAGCTTCGTTTAACAATGAAAATACTTTTCTTAAATCTTGTAAGTGTTGTTCTAGAGTACTACTCGTAATTATAATATCGTCTAAATATATGAAAGTGCTTTTACCAAGGACTGGTCTTAAGACGATGTCCATACATCTTTGGAACGTTGCCGGCGCGCCGGATAATCCGAACGGCATTCTAAGAAATGCGTACGTACCAGATTTCGTTATGAACGCGGTTTTGTGTACGTCCTCGGGTTTTACCCCAATCTGAAAATAGCCACTCGTGAGATCTAATGTAGTCATGTATTTTGTAGACGAAATATTTCGAATAATTTCTTCAATTATCGGCAACGGATATACAGGATATTTTGTAACTGAATTTAACTTGCGATAATCTATAGCAAAACGCCACCGCTTCGGGTGCGTAATCGGGTAATCATTATTTTTCTTACACAGGACAACGGGGCTAGCATAACTGCTAGAAATTGGCGTGATGATTTTATTCTTTAACATCTCTTTAATATGATGTTCAATTATTTCTTCTTTTGTCCTATCATATCTATATGGCTTTTGCCTAACTGGCTGAGCGTCCCCCGTGTCAATGTCGTGGTTCACCACCTGCGTAAAGCCTGGTACATCACTAAATAAATTCGCAAAGTGACTTACCAGACCTTGGATTTTCTCTTTTTCCTCTGCTTGTAAATGTTCCAAGTCCAGCTGCGGGGGCTTATCATTCTTCGCTTCAATTGGCTTCATATTTAATGTTAGTTCTCCCCCCTTGAAATCAATTTTTGCTTCTGCCAAACTAAAAAAGTCCACACCTAGAATAATACAAGTCTGCAGGTTACGCACAATATAAAACAGGATTCTTACCTGTTCGTTGTTGATACGCACGAACAATGGTACTTTTCCTAAACAGCTACATTTTTCTCCTTGGGCCGCTATGACATCCGTGTCTCTTGCACTAAAAATTCTGTAACGTCGAAAGTGCTTCTTAAAGAATCTTTCCGATACGAAGCTGCTTTGGGCTCCTGTATCCAAGAGGGCTGTCGCCGGTATGTTGTTGATTAGAACTTCAATCTTCGGCAAACTCAAATTCTTAACGACCACGGTGTTTAAATTGATTTTGGAAGGGTTTTGCGCTGCTTCGGACTTCTTCACCTTCCTCGAAGAAATCCCTCTTAGTTTAAATTCTTTTTCTTCTGGTTGCCCTCGGAATCTTTGCTTGTTCTTCTATTAAATTCCCTTCGTTCGCCGCTCGCTTTAGGAGACACATCTTTCTTCGGCCATTGCTTCGCCTTATTCCCGTAACTTTGATTTTGCTTTTGCTGCGGTCTTGGCGAACTCCACTGACTTCTTCGCTCAAATTGGCGTCGTCGTTCGTTGTCGGCTGTTCTTCGGCTTTCAAATTGTACCGCGAGCTCAAATAATCTGTCTAATGTTGTTGGATTTCTTAGTTCGATGAAATCTTGAACTTGGGGCAGTAGCCTAGGAAGTATAACTTGAATAATTTCAGGATCCGGGCGACTTCCATACAAAAGCTTGAAAACTTGAATTTTCCTCAAAATAAAATTAGACAAATCTTCTATTCTTTCTTGGTATCGGCTAAACAGTTCAGCTTCCAATCTGGCTCGATCTCGCACCACGGGAAATGCTTTCACTAGAGAATTCTTGAAATTTTCATACGTGTATGTGGGGCTTCCTGGTTCCCCCAAGAGATTCTTTCCGATGCACTTGAACCAACTTAGCGCTTGGCCCTTCAAAGCGCTGGTAGCAAGAGCGACTTTCTGAAATTCGTGGACTGGATATAGCATGAAGTGGGAGTCTAGCTTTTCCAGGAAATTGATTACGGCTGTCTTGCCGTCAAAACTTGCCGCTGGCTTCATGGCTGCTCGCATGGTTTGTACGATGTAGCCGAATCCTTCTATGCCAGGAGGTGCTATCTCAGGATTCTGGACAGGTACAGCAGGTGTCTCAGGTTCGTCTTCTTGTTGTTGAGGCCATCCTCTTCTTTTTGTGCGGGCGCCACTATCAGGACTTAGCATTCTGTGTGTATTCTTTGAGAACATGGTAAATTCTGTAAAGGGTTCTTATCCTTACGTTCTAAGTCCTGAACTGGAACAGGGAGCGGAAGGTACGCTATGTTCTGATGTAACTGCTGGGCTGGAGAATAACTGCACGTGAAGGGATTTGAAATCCTCTTTTATTCAATCACTATTAAATACAAACCTCCCAATTCGGGAGAGATACAGAACGTAACAGACCACACTTTGGTCGAACTTAACAATCAAATAAATTTAAATAAATTAAAATAGAACTTAAATTAAACTTTGCTTCGCAGAGCAATTCGCGGAAGTTGGCCTCTATCTAAAAGGGTGCGTAGCAAGGTATACTAAATACTACCGCACTTTAATTTATTTTACAATGCAATCACGTAGTAAGCACTATGGCTTATAAATTTAAACTGCTAGCTGGTCAGGCGAACGTTGAGCAGCGTGACCGTGATCTGAGGCAAAGCTCTCACACACCGAGAGGTTTCTACCTCTGTCTTAAATAGTGCTTGGCTGAACTTCAAATATTAGCATAAGCTAAAAACGCGCGCTTCTTCTGACAGGAAGTTGAAGCAGAGAGGAGATAGAAAAGATTTAAATTAAAATAAACTTGGTTAGTTTAACTAAAACCTTACAATATTATTACATTATTATTTACCTGTTCCACCCTAAGGCACTACACGGAAGGAAAGGATGCCTTCGTGGAGGACTTTCTAAGGGAAACTAGCCCGTATTAACACATTACACACGGTGAAAACCGCGAAAACGCATATGCACCCAGCCTGTTCGCGGGATTCGAACATCGGACCGAACTACTAGTGTTCAGGGACTTTACCGCTAGGCCGCTGGTGGGCCTTTCCATGCAGGAGATGGGGAAAATGTGCAGTGCCCTAGCCGGTATTCGAACTCCGGACTTTCCGGCCATGTGTTGGACGTGCTCCCAGTTACATCACAAAGGCACCCGGAAAGGAGGCAGAAAATACCTTGCAGAGTCATTGGGAACATTTTTTTTGAAGCGAAAGACATGAAAAACAAGTAATGCGCTCGCCGGGACTCGAGCCTCGGACCTCTCGAATACGCGCCGAGTGTGCTGACCATTACACCAAAAAGGCATGCTAAGAAGGCGGCAGAAATACCTTATAAATTCTTCAGTAACATATGCGAATCTCGATTTAATGATTAGTGAGAATTAGTATGAAATTTCGTCTCTCTCTTTTAAAGGGCCACTGGAGATTAGGGGACCTAATCGGCAAATCCTGGGTGGCGGAGAATCACCATCCACCAAGCTTTTAGTTCGGGCGCCACTGTAGAGACATTAGGTATTTTTTGAAAGCAGGGGATGTGAAAAATGAGCAATGCCCTCGCTGGGACTCCAACCAGGAACCTCTCGAATACGCGCCGAGTGTGCTTACCGTTACACCACGAAGGCATGATAAGAAGGCGAGAGAAACTTTATAACCCTATATCCTCCCCCTTTTAAAGGGCCACTGGGAATAAGGGGACCCAGTCGCCTGTGATGACGAATTATCTTTGATCCCTTCTTGATGAAAATTCCGTGAATCACTTTTAAATTCCGTGATGACGACCTATCGTTGATCACTTTTTAGTGAAAATCCCGTGAATCATTTTTAAATCCCGTGATGACGAATTATCGTTGATCACTTTTTAGTTCGGGCGCCACTTGTAGAGTCTTAGGTTTATTGAAGCAAGGAAACCAAAGAAATTCGCAATGCCTTCGGGTCTCCGATTATGCGTCGGACATGCTTCCAGTTACACCATGAAGGCATACGGAAAGGAGGGAGGAAATGCCTTATACTTTTATAAATCAATGACGTAAAGAATGAAGCGTCTTTTGTGAGAAAGATAAATGTTTCTCTGATAAGCAATAGATAGTTCTTCAGTAAAGATCCACATTTCATGAGCAGTTTTTGAGCAACATTACTGAAACAAAAGTCTGCTACACTGCTGAATAGTTTCAATCCAATATTTGCTTAAATTACCCAAGTTAAATTCCTCTATTCGTAACCTGAATAAACAGACTTTTTACAGAGGCTGTTCGCACATTTTTTAGACGATTTTGGTAAGCGGTAACAAAACATCGTTTGCTGAAAAAGAAGTAATCGCAATTGTACTATGTTTCTGAAAGTCAAAATTATCGTCTGAGGCTCGAAAGTTCTGTTTTTATTCAAAATGGCGAATTTAACAAAGCAGTGGTTCAAAGGCTACATTTACTCTTTTTCCAAAGAGAAATATGCATACTCCGTTATCCAAAAACGATGTGAGAATCATGGTTTTGTGATATCTAAAGCGTCGATAGGCAATATCATCAACAAGAAAGAAAAAAAGAGTCAAATTGGAGCCTCAAGTGACACAAAAATTCTAAACAAGTATTCAAGGAAAAAATGGACATCTTCGACTATTCAAAGGTACGGTGTTTAATGTTAAAAGAAAATCCCCTTAGTCAAAGGACAGTTTCAAAATCATTAGAATGTTCGGTGTCCACTGTAAACAAAATGATAAACGTTGATTTAAATCTTAAGAAAGCGAAAAAACGCAATGTGCATCGTCTTCTTCCAAAGCATATCGCTCGACACAGGACACGCTGCAGAATTCTACATGAGAAACACTTATCCAAAGAAAAATGAAAAACAGTTGTCACAATAGATGAAGCATGGGTGTATTTAAATGATTGTAATAAGAAAAGAGCCATTTATTATCATAAAAGGGGAGAAAAAAATTTAAGTACATGGTTCAAAGAATCGAAAGAAAGTTTTTCTAAGGGATTCATGATTGTTGCTGGTTTTTCTTATAATGGCAAGTTAAAAATAAAGAGAGTGCAAAAAAATGTCAAGATTAACTCCAAATACTATCAGGAACATATTTTATCGCCAATTTTTCTGAATGAAATACCATCGCTTTATCCACAGTGCAATCCATCTATGAGACTCCATCGGGACAAAGCTAAGAGTCACACATCAAAATCCACCGTAAATTTCCTAAAAGAAATGGAACAAAAAACTGGTATCGAGGCCATACCCTTCACTGATATCCCTATTAAATCTCCCGATGCGTCACCTATGGATTTTTGTGCTTTCGGACTTTTAAAAACTGCATTATCCAAACGTTGTCCGGAAACCCTAACAGGACTCTAGAAAGCTGTTCGGGAGGAATGGGATAGAATACCTCTTCTGACACTTTAAAAAGCATTATTATCCTAGAAATTGCGGTGTCGAATGGTAGTTCAGAATAAGGGATGTCAAATAGAACATTTAAAACACAACAATCTTATGTAATTTAGTTTTGTGAATACAATATACATCGTCTAAAAATGTGCAAACAGCCTCTGTAGATAAAGTGGCGTTAGGCCAGAAGTGCTATTAGTCTTGAAACGGCATTTTGCGTCAGTTCTCTATAAACAGGGAATCATTTTTTAAATATTTGCCACCAAATATTATCGCACTGTATTACATTTAAAGAAATTAAATAATGAAGAATCTGCATCACCAAATGTGATAAAACAACGGTATGTAGAGCCATCCAATATTGAATAACGTTAAGTTTCCACCCGAATACGCGCATCTGGAAGCCGAAATTTGGAATTTGGTTTTATTATCTATTTCACATTTTGTAAAACTTTAACGAATTTTCGATGAACAAACTCAAACGATTTAAAAGCGAGCAACATTAATACTCTACGGGGGGGGAAACTTTTTATCTAAAGCGCGCGGAACTGTGTGTGGGAAATTCTAAAGATAGACTCATTTTCAAATTATTTTGCAATATTGCTGTTTAACTGAATTTTATGGTTAAGTGCGAAGAACATGATATTTAATAAATAAAGGTAACACACAAAACGTTAAAAAACGCCCCTTTGGACGTAATTTAAAAGTAAGGTTTATCCTAAGTTTATTAACAGTTATTTTAGGTTATACTTCTTTCCTATTTCGGAGTTAGGAAAACGTTGCAAAGGGTCCGGTCACTTGTGTCAATTAATTAACAACGTTAATTACAACCCGGCCGGGTACTTAAATAGCATAAAAAACACTTTCCCAAATGAATTGGTTGGCATTGATTTGCTTGGTCCCTACCCTAAAACAAAGATTAATAAAAATAGATACTTGGTAACCATTGTGGATCATTTGTCAAAATGGGTGGAAATAATTCCCCTTAAACGGGATTCAGCAAAAATAGTAGCAGATTCGTTTCTAAATAAATATCTTTTAAAATACGGGGCCCCAGTCAAAGTAATATCAGATAATGGTAAGCAATTCGTAAATAATTTATTTGAAAATCTGTGTACTGGCCTTGGCGTACGCCACCTAAAAATGGTACCTTATAGACCGCAATCAAATTTTGAGGAACGCGAATATAAGAATATATTTAAAATTATTCAGGAATATGTTAAGAGTTATCTTGACCGTTGGGACAGCTGTGTCAATGAATTAGGTTTTGCCTTGAGAACAGCAAAACATGATACCACATAAAAGAACATCCGCAGAATTATTCCTAGGAAGAAAAATTTTGACGCTTGGATAAGCTATTTTTCGTTCAACAAAGACAGGAAGAGTTTAAATTGAATAATATCAAGAAAATGATTAATGAGGCCATCAAAAATTCTGATGCGGCAAGGTCGAAACAGAAAGTCTATTATGATAGAAAGAGACGCGAGGTAGAATATAGTACAATAGGCCGGAAAGTTTTAAAGATTAAACATTCCTGATCATCGGAACCAGAAAATAGGGTAGCCAAATTTGAGCCCAGGTTTGAGGGGCCGTTCATTATTGAGAAAATTAGATTTTCTACGGTTTACTTAAAGGCGGAAAATGGACAGTAAACAAATACTAATATGGACCAGGTGAAACCATACTATAGTCGTACGGATTTTCTAATTTTAAACTATCTATTGCAGGTCCCTGACGTCGCCCCAAGAATATGGATTTTGCCGTCGTCTAGCAAGGATCCCCCAGCAACGAAAAGAAAACAAGCGGATAACACTGAAGAAAGTACCGCCAAGCGAACGCAACAACAGCCACAAGGTTCAGGCCCAGCGAGAATGAAGAAAACGAAACAAAGAAAAATTCCCCTTCAACAGAAGCCAGTGCCGATTTGAAAGCGGAAAAGTCTCATGGAGAATAATGAAAGAAAACGTCCAACTCCAGAACTGAAGCCAACTTCCTCCAAAGAAGCCACAGGAATATGGCAGCCAAGATCTACGAAAAGAAAGCGATTCGACGAGACAAGATCCATTCCTTTTCAGGAAAACCAAGAAAAGATTGAAAGATTCCGAGGGAAGATCCGGATACTACAAGGCTAAGAGGAAGCCGGAGTTCCAGAACCCTTAACCGACGAGAAAAGCAGGCCGATTCAACGCCCGAGGAACGAAAAGAAAGGAAGGGCCGGCAGTGAATACCAGCTGCCCGAGAAGACTGAGAATCCAAAGATCTCTCACATGGCAAGAATTCTGCAAGAAAAGAATGGAGAAGTATAGAAATAAAAAAAAAGATAAGTGAAAATTTTTCTTGTGTTCTATTTTGTATTGAAAGTTCGATTTATGTCATGTGTTTAAAGTTGCGAAATACAGTTTAAAGCAAGTTTTTTCAATTCGCAAGTTGGAGGGTTATTATTTTGTAAATACTTTCTTTTGAGAATTCTCAAGTTACGAGAAACTAATTTGTGAATATGTTTAGTCGAAAGACTTCAAATATGTTAACTTAAAGAAAGATTGTATCAAAACTTTGTGAATTGTATAGCAACTATAAGGAATGATGTAAAATGAATTTTAAAATATTGCATGTTATAATGTTCTATTGAATGTAGAAATGCTAATGTCAGCTTTTAAACTATTGTGAAAGTTAAACTTGTATAAATGTAAGTTTTTGTCAAGCATCACTGTAAATACTTTGTATCAGAGATGAATAAAAAGAAAGTATAGAATGAATGTGTTTAAAGTTAGGCTCTCTAGGCTTCACTTAAGAATTTAAATTAAACTATATTTTAGACCATTAGATCTAGTTTTGTGTTTAAGGAGTCTTCTGAGGTCTGGAAAGTAAAGTTTCTAACAAATCGTAGCTGTTGGACAGTTGGTAGTGTATTTTCGCGATAACACAACAATAAAACGCTCGTTTCACTCAGAACAATTCTGGAGAGTGTGGGGGAAAAAGATTTTAAAGTTTGGTGTGAATGAAAGTGTTTAAGGGTCGAATATAATTACAACAAAAGGATAATGGTAGGAAAAATAAAATGCTTGTGAAAAATTCAAGTAACATGATTTCCTTCCAGAGGGGTGGAAAGATCAAGAATGAGAGCTTGCTCAAGAAAAGAAGTAGATGATAGTTCTCAAGTCAACTTGGAAAAGAAAAAACAATTGTGAATGTCAAATTCTTAGTTTTAGTATAGCTTTAGATATTGTGTAAAGCTGGCCCTAAACAGAAAAAATATTAATGATGCATTCAAGATTGATTCACTATTGATACAAGTTGAAAACTTTGATGAGAAAGAGTTTTGTAGAATTTACAGTTTTAAACAATGTCGTTTTGAGACCTTATTCTTCGAGTAGTTAAATTCTGGTAGGAAAAGATGTAAGGTTTATCTTAAGTTTATTAACAGTTATTTTAATTTATGCCTCTTTCCTATTCATTCTAATTTCAGCTTACAATTTCCTACCAGAATGTAATTTCAGAAACGCAGTGAATGCAAATGAGTAAGAATACTATTTAAGTCGATGTTTTGCAGACTTCGAGAGAGAGAGTCTGATTTTCCTGACTAGCGCGCGTTTGCCTTTTGGCTACGTTCTCTCTTAGGATACTACGCTCGGCCATAGTTTAGGCCCTTGCTTGGCTTCGCCGATTTAATATTTAGGGGCCAACTACTTAGAATTCTGATAACTTCGGCTGTATCTTTCAGATAGCTTTAGTTAAGCTTAGTTTAGTTTAAATTCATTATTATTTAAGTTCAAGCCCAAGTGGAGGCTTTGTGTATACTCCGAGTTAGGAGTTGATTGTATTTATTTTGAGAAATAAGGGATAGTTAACCCTTCTTAAGTCTTACGTGCTTGTTCACACACTTAAGCGATTATTCTCTTGTTAGTGTTCGTGGGGTTCTAAGATAGAGTATTGGAATTAAATAAGTAAAACCCCACAACCTTCCAGAGTTTTGTTTTATTTTATTTATTTATCTTTTTCCCCCAACAAACTGGAGTTTTCCTGAAATCTTACTGAAAATTAATATCACTCCTACAAATCATTTCAGTTGACTGATCTGCCTTCTTCATTGAGATAGAAAATAAACCTATACCGTAATTAATATTACCTATAAACACCAAACACTTTTTGTAACATTATGAATGAAATTTAAAAACTGATTCACGAAATTTGCCAATATCAGCGTATACCTGTACCGATTATAAGAGAAATCAATAGTTCATTAATGTAACTGACTAGCTGACTATAGTACAATATTCATAAGCTAAACAAAAATTAATTGTGGTTTGGTTTATTTAATTATGACAAACCACTCCAGAGCTGATGCCTTCGTGGAGGACTTTCTGAAGGAAACTGGCTCGGATACACGCTACACATGGGGAAAACCCCGAAAACGCCGATGCAACCAGCCCGCTCGCCCAGATTCGGAAACCGGACCGAAATAATCTAATGTGGCGCCCGAACTAAAAGGAGGTAGATGGTGATTTTTCACCATCAGGATTTGGCCATTGGGTGTCCTAACCCCAGCTGGCCTTTAAAAGGGGGAGTATATAACGTATTTTCTCTCTCCTTTCCTCACGTCTTCGTGATATAATGGTAGCACACTAGGCGCGTATTCGAGTCCCGGCGAGGGCACTGCTCATTTTTATGTCTCCTACTTCAAAATAACCCAATGTTTCTACAATATAATGCCAACATACATTGAATACATATGATGCCAACATTTATTCATAATTATATTGTAGTTTCCAAAAATTCGGTGTAAATAACATGCCTTTATGAAAATTCAGGATGAGCTCCTGTCACTTGCCCCTCTTAACTGATATCAAGTGAAGGGAAATCGAGGTAGTACAAATGTTTTCTAACCAAATAAATTCCTTTCCAATATACTCTGAAGAGAGAGATATTATGTTAGCATAATACAGTAAATAGATCATTTAATTAAGCTTTTTATTCGAAATGCTCTCAAAATAATTAATTTACATACTCGAAGCCCTTTCAAATGCAATGATACGGAAGCAATTCAATGAAATAAATGCCCAGTTACGTCTTGAATCATTAAGGCTTTTCTTTTTTACATCTTGAATTTTTGCAGGTCTAATTCTTAAACCAGTTAAACTGCATAACTGCACAACTTATAACTGTTTCAAGATTCAAGCTGAAATA
Organism: Stegodyphus mimosarum; assembly: GCA_000611955.2. NCBI lineage: Eukaryota > Metazoa > Arthropoda > Arachnida > Araneae > Eresidae > Stegodyphus > Stegodyphus mimosarum. The sequence continues at coordinate 462,798 of KK119202.1, read as the reverse complement.
TTCCTACTAAGATAATTGTTTATCTTAAAATTTTTATATTTTAACGTTTTTAATATGTTTTTTACTGTTTGAAACTTTAATGGTAAATTTCTCTATCTGTGTTATCTATGTGACTGGAATCCGAAGTCTTCAAATTGCAATTATTTATATATTTTATTTTAATTTAAGCTAATTTTATTTATTTATTTATTTATTTATTTGGCAGAGTGCTACATCAAAACAAAAATTACCGCCACGAAGAGATAATTTTTTACAATTGATTTGCTTCATCTTGAGGTAATAGCAGTTCGATTAATTTATATTTCAATAATTTTATTATGTTTATCGGAATCGAAATCGTTTTAATACTTTATTTTCGGTCTCAGTAAGTGTCTGCGTTTCGATGATGCTTTGTAGGTTATATTTGGACCACAAAGCAAGTGCCAATCTCCTTACGAAAATATATTCTTCCGAAGAACAACCTCTACAACCTCATATCGCGCAAATTATTGCGCCGTGCAGAAAATAGAACGCATTCTTTAGGCTCTAGAGAAACATGTGGTATCATGAAGAGCGGAAAAGGAATAAAAACAAACGCTTTCTTTCCTAAAATATGGAAGTTTTGATATTTCCAACCTGGCTTACGCTGTTTGAAAATCGACAGATGTCTTAATCATTGGCTGTTAAAAATAAGATGCACGCTTCTGCTTGAAATATAGCCAGTACTGAATCAGTATAATACACTATCCCGAATCACATTATATTTGCACAAACACTGCGTACATAATTCGCAAATACCGTCAATATTGTTACGGATTTCATATTTATTTGGCTATTTATTCAGAATTGTAATTAAAATTGATTTATTTTCCCGTGCAACGCAGACGATTTTTGAAGAGAAAGCTTCGTCGGAAAAATAAAAATAAAAGAACGCGTGCATTTAATATTTAATAAATAAATATCTCGTAATTACTGCTGCCATTCTGAAAAATCTAGAAAAATCGAGATTGTTCTAGTGATAATTAAAAACGCTCATAAAAGCCGAATTGAAACACCTCATCTCAGTTGTTGTTGTTGTTGTAGTTGTAGCTGTTTAAAGCGAACTGCTGTTTGTTTACTTAATGCTGTAGCGATTTCGCTGTGAGATAGAATTAGTTTATTTGTTTTGAATTGAGTTTTGCTAAACGTTTGAGATACTGTGATATTGTGCGAATATCTCTGAAGAAATATTTCAGCACTTTGATTTATTTCTTGTGGAAAGAATAAACTTAACTTTTTAACGACTTGTGCATTCAATCCATAACGAACCCGTACGCACGCAACAATACGCACTTTTCATCAATTAATTTTAAAAACATTTAAAGTTTTCCGCTTATATATATAACTACAAAACAATTTTTTGAAAAACGAAATATAAACATGCCTAGTATTTTCGCGCATTGAGCTGCTGAAAAATTATCAGTAAAGCCATAAAGCAAGAAATTTTGAACTAAATTTTCACAAAGACCAAAAACTGAAATTCATAATTAATAAATTTTAAATAATCCATTAAATGTTCCAAAGAATTTAAAAAAATGTTAAAATCAAAATTTTTCTATCAAGCAATACCTCAATTAAAAAAACTAATGAAATTTAAAGAAAAATGTACGAAAACAGAAGAGGAATTCAATCAACTTCACTGCCACTTCGTCAGGGAGGAGGAACATTGAAATCAATTGAAATCTCTCTTCTACAATCATTCTTGTTTTTCTGTATCAAGAATTAGCCGAGAAACCATTTCAGTGTATTTTAACTTATAATAATTCATCCAAAAATTCTGACCCTTCCCCAAAGCACGGAAAAAATAAAATAAATTCTAATTTGAATCTTGAACGTTAAATAAAGAGAATTCTATTTTATGTATTTTATGTAATTGAAAACGTAAGTGAAAAAATAAAATACTTCAGTGAAAAATTTTAATTAAAATTTTTTACCTTTAAACATATAGCGCATAACTGAAAGAATTTAAAACATATAGCATAATAACTGAAAGAATTTAAAACATTTTAAACTTAGGTGAAAAGACTTAATTAAAACTCACAAGAAGTAATTAAAAACTTCGAGCACATTCAATAGACCTCGATCGAAACTAATATTTATTAAGTATGAATAACTAAAATTTATTAATTATGAATTTCAATTTTTGGTCTTTGTGAAAAATTAGTTCTAAATTTCTTACATTATGTCTTTATATCTATGTAACTAAAGTATTAATTTAAAATAATTAGAATAGGCAACAAATTTTAATCTTTTTCTTCTCTTGAATAGATATCATTACTTTTTAACCCGGAGTGAGGGGTAGCCCAGAAGGGCTATTAGTCTCAAAACGGCATTTTGCGGTGTTTCACTATAAACGGTGAATCACTTTTTAAATCGTTGCCAACAAACATTATCGCCCCGTATTATATTTAAAGAAATTAATTAATGAAGAATCTGTATGAATTATGTATGTTTCTCGCATAGTGAAGAACGACGGTATCTACAGCCATCAAATTATGAATAACATAATCCTCCACTCGAACGTGGGTACCTGGAAGCCAGAATTTTGAATTTCGAATTTTTTTTATTACCTTTTCTATATTTTGTAAAACTTTAACGAATTTTTGATGAACAAACTCAACGATTTCAAAGCGAGGAATGGCAACACTGTATGGAAATAAACATTTTTATCTCCAGCGCGCGAGACTGTCTATCGGAAATTCTAAAGATATGCTGTTGTTAAATATTTTAGATATTGCTGTTGAATTGAATTTTACGCGGTTTAAGTGCGAAGAACATAATATTTAATAAATAAAGGTAACACGCAAAACGTTAAAAAAAGTTCCTTTGGGCGTAATACAAAATCTGAAAGCTTTCGGACCTTTTTTAGACAATTTTTTTATTGATATATTCTAAAAATTAAAAAAAAATGATGATTATTTCACAAAAGCTTTACCTTTACAACCAAAGAGACGCTGCTAGCAAACATTCAGCTTGCTTTCTCTAATTTATCGTGCATGCAGGTCGCACGCATAATCTGAATGCAGCTGACCAACTAGATTTTTTTTTTCAACTAAGTAAGTGTGAAAATAGTATAAATGCACGCGCGTGCGTGTATGTGTGTGTGCGTTCGCGGAAATATATATATACATGTAATAAAACATTAGACTCTTATTATAATGAAGCAAGTAAATTTTGAAGTAATTATGATGTAGAAATATTCATCGCGTGATATATTGATCTATACTGAAAAGCAAATTTGCAAGTCTCACCGCTGGGGATAAAAAGGTCTTTTCTGTACAACGTTGCCATTGCTCGCTTTGAAATCCCCGAGTTTGCTAATCAAAAATTCATTAAAGTGTTACAAAATATGAAATCGTAATAAAACAAATTCCAAATTTGGGCTACCAGATGCCCATATTCAAGTGGAAACGTAAATTATTCAAAATTGGATGGCTCTAGGTACAGTTGTTTTATGACAATGCGAGAAACATACATGCATTTATGCATATCCCCAGCTCCTAGACTTTAAGTTCATATTTTAGTTGTTTATTCTATTTAAAGTTGTTTCAGGTAGCACTGTGGCAGTTCTACTGCTTAATGGACCTGATTTAGACCTCGTTTTAGATCTCAGTGTTTCTTTAATCAAATAGCTCCACTAAGCTCTGTTAAGCCTCTAATGACAGTACAGGAAGTTCGACTAGTCTTACATTTATGCAGATTCTTCATTATTTAATTTTTTTTAAATATTATACATTGTTCTAATATTTGGTGGCAACAATTTGAAAATCGAAACAACGCTTTTAGTGATTCAAAGCAAAATGCTGAAACGAAATTAATAGGCCTTCTGAGCAAATTGCCCCTTTGGATTAAAAATTAATATATTATATATATATATATATTGCTATGATTTTTTTTTACATACGTAAATAATTTTAATGAAACTATATGTGAAATTGCAGTATTTTTTGCATGATGTAATGTAAAAACTCTGCCGGAAAAATAAGGGGCAAGTTTATTTAACATTGAGGTAAATAATTATCTCGGAGAACTTGTGCGATATCACAAAGCTGGCGATGGTTTTGGCGACTAATTTTGTCTCCAAATTTGGCAAGAAATCTCCAAAAGTCCCCAAATTTGGTGACCATTTGACGACATTTCAGTCCGGTCCCTGTACATTATTTACCAATAAGTATTTGGTCACACACGCAAATGCCGATATCTGCTGTCCTGATATACACTACGCCCTTCACCATTAAATATCGTGTAGCACACAACATTGGTACTAGTCGCATCCAAGATGCCACGGAGTACAGAGTTATCGGACTTCAAGAAAGGTGTAATCACAAAAATGGAAGGTCCTTAAGGAGTATATCTAGTGAGCTGAATTACCCAAATTTGACAGTGGTCTACGCAGTTCAGAAGTGGAAGGTGAGTGGTGATTGTTGGAATGTGCCTCGAGTCGGTGGACACACCGAAACTTGGAGACAGAGATCGACGAGTGCATCCAACCGAAGGCCCACATACTCAAAAAGTTTCAACAGAAACAAAGAATATTGTTTCGATGAATGCCATCCGCAAGAAAGCACATCTGCTTAGTTTTCATGCTCGTGCTGCCACCCATAAGCTTTCACAAAGTTCAGCCGCACTGCTCGTTTAATGTGGAGGAAAGCACGTCAAAAGAAGTCCGTTGATTAGTGTAAACGGGTTTATGGAGCAATGAATCAAGATTCACCTCCTACCGTTCAAATGGCAGAATCTGGGTCTGGCGTCTGCCTGCAGAATGCCTCCTGCCAGAATGCATTTGCTTACAGTAAAGTTCAGCGCAGGTGGAATTATGATCTAGCGATGTTTCCTCTGGTATGGAGTGGACCCTTGGTCCAAATTCATGCTAAACTCAAAGCCGACGCCTTCTGCACTATTTTGGATGATGGTGTGCTTTCTACGTTGTGACAGTTTTACAGGTTGGACCCATGTTAATTTCAGGAGGACATTACTACCTGTAATGTTGCGAGGTCCACCATTAGTCTAGTGACAATGGGACTAACAGAATGTACTGACTTGCCACAGCCCAGACCTTAACGCTATCGAGAACATCTAGGACGAGTTTGACCGCCAAATTTGGGGGTGCAACAACCGTCTCAAACTGGTGAAGCATGGCTTTCCAAGCCGAGCGGAAGCAAATACCCATAGCCGTTATACAAGGGCTTGTGGAAACCATGCTCCAGAGAGTTGAGGCTGTAACTGCCGCTCATGGAGGCTCTACGAACTATTGAATGTGAATAAATTTTGCTTTTCTTTTCTATCACAGGTGTCCAATTACTTATTGGTAACTAGTGTACAACTGCAATGGGTATTATAACTGAATAACTCTAAAGTGATCCTTCTATGTAACTGTATGCTTTACAGTAACTTCGAGAAGTGGTATTCGGTGGCCAGAGAAAAACTGCATAAGACTGAAGAGAGCAAAGTTTCTTTGCAGTCATTCAGTTTAGTGTGAGTTCGGAATATTTAGAGATCTCCGTAGGAGCTTTGTCTGTTTAGATGTGCTGTGTTTAACGTTCTTTGTAGTCTGAAATGTAACTACTGATTTACTCTGTGATAAGAGCTGTACGATTATTTTTATGGAAAGTTTCACAACTGTAAAATTTTTCTTTTGGTAAAAATAACTTTTTATCAAACTATCATCAGCATTCAAACTATTACGAACGCGTACGCACCCAACAATATATATATTTCAGTCATAAATATAGAAAAATTCAATCTGAGCTTCCTAACACTAATTTCAGCTTAACAGTTAAAACAATCTTCAACTGTTAGAATTAACGTAATAGTTCAAGAAATGATCTCCCAGGAATTTAAGACATTGAACGTAAAACCATATATTTAAAGCCAATTGTTAAAAATAGCCATCCAAATAGTGAGGTGGAAAGCTTACCATTATATTATTACCTCGTGAATTATCACTATGCAGAGACATATGCACTCGATAAATAAAGAAAACACTTAATTATTCCAAGTGTGGCTTGTATTTATGTCACTCGATCGTTTAGAATAAATACGCATCTTTCCCAGGATGGCAATATCTTTTAGTTTGCTAGGATACGAAAACCGCTAGCTGAAAACGGTAAATACCTGTAAGAGGTGTTTAAAAATGTACTGTATAAATTTCTTTTCAACCTACCCCAATTCTCTTTGCTTTATTCTCAAACGTTTATACAGCCCCAAAATAGCCAAGTGCTGCCAAAAGTATTTTTGAAACGGGAAAAGAAGGTTAAGAAAGTAATACATTTTATACGGTACTTGAAATGTTCTATTGCTATGGTAACAAAGAAAGTTGCCAAACGAGCCATCATGTACATAACATCATAACTAACTGAAGTGGAGGAAAAGACGGGGAAAAAAATCCGATAGCTCTAATTTACTTTAAAGAAAACCTCCTAGGACGTTTTATTTTATACAAAGGAGTGAAGTAATAATGCAAGTCTAGACATTTCGCTTTTTAGGTCACACGTATTCCATGTTAATGCTGAAGAAATTCATTTACAGTCATATGAAATACTGATAGGTGGCGTTAAATGCGTTGAGATACTAATAAGATTACGTCAAAATTATAACTGTGTTGACAGTTCCATCTAGGTCAGAATAAAAAAGAAAATTTTTACATTGGGCAAATCAGAAAGACGAACATAGAGATTAATCTACTGAATCATTTAATAATAATAATAATAATAATAATAATAAAAGTAAAAAGAAAATCTGAAATGTTTCAGATTTCAAATTACATCCAAAGCGGCTTTTTTTTTTAACATTTTGTGTGTTACCTTTATTTATTAAATATCATGTTCTTCGCACTTAAACTATAAAATTCAGTTAAAGAACAATATCGCAAAATAATTTTAAACTGAGCCTATCTTTTGAATTTCCTGTACACAGTCTCACGGGTTGGAGATAAAAATCTTTTTTTCTGTACAATCCATGGCTCCTTTGAAATTCTTGAGTTTGTTAATCAAAAATTCGTTAAAAGTTTTATAAAATATGAAATCGATAATAAAACAAATTCCAAATTTCAAATTTGGGCTTCCCATATTCGCAGCAGGATTACGCCATTCAAAATTCGATGGCTCTAGGTACCGTCGTTTTATCACAATGCGAGAAATATACAAACATTTATGCACATTCTTCATTATTTAATTTCTTTAAATATAATACAGGGTTGCAATAGCTTGGTTAGCCAGGATGGGACTGAGGGGGCTTCCCAGGTCTAATCCCTCAGTTTGCTTGTAATACTTATTTTGGAAAACAAAATGTGTTTGTTTCAAACAGAGTGAGGGAAATTAGCTCATGAATTTCGATGCAAGAGAAATGAAATTCACGAAGTTTGGTTTCTAGACATCTTAATGCACCCTCCATTGGAACATTGGTGAATAATGATTTTACGCTAAAAAAAACCATATGTGAACTTCCAGAAGATAGGCTTTTAACTTTTCTTACAAACTCTATTGAATTTTTTATGGTATAAATCTAATAGAGTTGAAAGTGTATAAACTTAAAACTTATTTTACCTTAATTATCAGTGAAGAATTTTTACTTAGTACTATAATGAATTAAGTCTGCAGAGCACCAACTTCAGTGCCCTTTCTGGTCATCAGTTTCCTTATTAAAATTTGCTACGACAGTTACAGTGTTTTGTTTGAAAAGCAGTAACTTAAAATTTAGGTAAAGAAAAAAAAGGCACGTAAGTTTATTTATTCACTATCATACATAATATTTGCTGTCGGTTTTACTCCTCAAATGAAGAAATATCAAGCCAAGCTCGTATTCTAAAGTATTAAGTAGTTGTTAAGTAATATTAAGTGAACTGTAATGAGTTTTAGTATTGAATATTTAAATTTAATTCTGTATCTTTTATGATTCAAAAATAAGCAAGTCTTTTATTTCTTACTCCTCTCCCATTTTCTCTCTCTTTCCCCCATTTCGTGTACAGCAGTGAATGAATTAATTTTTTCCGATACGGATGAGTTATTTTTAGCGTCCGGCGATAAAATGATTTGACTTATCCCGCCTGAAGACCATACTCAGGATTGCATGCTGTTTTCTTTTCGTGCGAGATTTAATGACATGATGGTAACAAAAGAACTATTTATGTAGATGTACTGAAGGTCAAAACGAGTAAGTAAATATTTGCTGCTAATGATTATGACTAGACGGAAAAGCTTCGAGCTGGAAGACAATCTAAACTCAAGAACGGTGCTTCGAAATCCTTAGAACGGTGATTGTTATAGCATTCGAAGACATCTTTTCTGTGATGTACTACATTTTGCTGCATTCTTAAACATTAAACTGTGTGAAATTCTCAATAGATTTTCCACAATAAATTTAAATAGTGAATCAAATTTTAGTTTGAAAAGCCACTCGTGGACAAACCCCCAGGTGCTCCCGGGAGACCAGCTTAAGTTCCATTGCGTAAGAGAATTCTGATCCGAGACTGAATATTTTAGAAATGCAAAAAAGACTTGTGTTTCCATGGTAACAGGTGTAAAAGTAATCTATATGAAACTGAGAAGTGTCAAGACGAAGCGTAATTTTTTTCGTGAATTGTCTTCTTTGTGTTGTTGCTGTGGCTTGTCTTTCTTATCTGACCTTATCAGAACAAGTCCACGAATTTTAATGTAGCAAAGACCGCAAGATTGCGTCTGTCGTTGGCAACGGTCTTGAGCACCATATACGTAGGTAATAGTATGTCTTTGGCAAAGTTCGCCCAAATTTTAAAGAGCACCCCAAGGGACAGATTCGAGGGTCTCCCACTCCTCTTCCCCTACCACCAAACCACTACAGAAGACTTTCTTCTCATCGGATATTTTCAGCGCCCTCGTGCCGTACGAAAACTATGCATTTGTGAACATCCGTGCCTTCTCCAGGATTCGAACCCGAACCCAACAACCGTACGGCAATATAGAGCACTAACCATTATACCCATCGGAGCGGCTGAATTGTCTTCTGCCAGCAAACAGTAAATATACAATTTCATTGCTGATTAAACTGAGAAAGCACATTTTTTTTCCGGCAGAATTACAATACAAGAGAAAGTGTTTTCTGTATAGAAATTTCCAATTGATTCAACAATGCCTTTCGTGAAATCAAAAGCTCTAAACTGATTTAAATTATAAAGATTCATTTATTCGAAACTCAGGCATTTATTCATTTATTAGCCCAAAGGGGCAATTTGCCCAGAAGAAATTTTAATTTCGTTTTGCCATTTTGAGTTGATTCACTACAAGCGTTGTTTCACTTTTCAAATTGTTGCCACTAAATATTATCGCCCTGTATTATATCTAAAGATATTAAATAATGAAGAATCTGCATAAATATATGCATGTTTCTCGCATTGTGGTAAAACAACGGTACCCAGAGCCATCCAATTTTGAATAACGTAACCCTCCTGCGAATATGGGCATCTGGAAGCGCAAATTTGAAATTTGTTTTATTATCGATTTCACATTTTGTAAAACTTTAACGAATTTTTGATTAACAAACTCGAGGATTTCAAAGCTAGCAATGGCAACGTTGTACAGAAAAAAACATTTTTATCTCCAGCTCGCGAGACTGTGTATCGGAAATTCTACAGATATGGTCATTTTAAAATTATTTTGCGGTATTCCTCTTGAACTGGATTTAATGGTTTAAATGCTAAGAACATGATATTTAATAAGTAAAGGTAACATACAAAATGTTAAAAAAACGCGTAATTTTGGACGTAGTTTAAAATCTGAAACTTTTCAGATTTTATATATATATATATCTTGTTTTATTCCTTTAGATTCATTTCAGATTAACCGCATTCAGACCGCTACAGTTTATGAAGGTCTAGCAAATCAATGAAGCGAAGTTATATTTACTCTGAAATGATAATCTTGAAGAAATCGTAACAGTTTACTACCAGTATAGAATAGATTATACCAGCAACTCTCATAAAGAAAGCAAACGTTAATGAGAAGAAAAGCTATTATCCTGTAAATTATAACGCAAGGTTTTGTGTACACAAAAGTCAATCAAATAGAAAACAAAACTTAAAGGAACAAACTGAATTATTCGCTAGCATTTCTGGAATATTCTTTTATTCAGGGAAAAAATTTTAAAAAATGGAGTATTGCAAAAGCATATTAAATTCTTCTTCGTCTCAAAGAAGATGGAAATTTTCGGGAAAAATTATTGAAATTTTCGTTTAAAAACTGCCTGCGTTCAGCTAGTGTCTCCTGAGTTGTATCATGCTTAGCCGTTCTCAGTGCAAATGGCAGTTCATTGACGCAGTCATCCCAAAGCTGGTGATAATTTCTTACACAGATTCGGATAATTTTAATTACATATAAATTCACTTGCTCTGCAATTTTCGACTGTGGTCGATAAGGAGCTGTTTCAAAATGTTTTATGCCAAGGCCTGTATGCATTTCCTAAAAAAATTGACTTCGAATGGTTTTCCATTGCCTGAGATTATTTTAACTGGAGCTCCATACTTTAATATAAATTTACTTAAAAATGAATCTGCAATTATATTAGCGGAGGCTCTTTTGAGGGAAATTATTTCTACCCACTTCGAGAAATGATCGGTAAGCACGAGCAAATATCTATTTTTATTTTTTTTTCACTACGTGGGTAGGAGCCTAATAGGTCAATTCCTGTTTTTTCATTAGTGAAAGCAGTTTTATGCTATTTAGGTGTCAAATCGGACTATAATTAATATCGTTAACTAACTGACGAATGTTACAGAACTTGGCATATCGAGTTGCAAACTTTTGTAGCTGTGGAAAATAAACAGCTTTGCTTGCTCTCTGAACAGTTTCTCTTATCTTGAAATCGCCAGTTACTGGCGCATCATGCATTCCTGTCAAATACCTAAACTCGCTAGGATAACCTCTTAATTAATTATTATTATGTGTTACCTTAGTATATGTTAATCATATATGGGCTGCTCGATGGCCCCTCTCTAGCGTACTGTTTTTCTTGGTATAGAACAAAAGATTATCAATAATTTCACAATTTGCAGCTCTTTTCCTAATATCCGTCACATCGTGGTGCTGAAAATGATCGGGATCTCTCAAATACACATAAATTATTTTTAAATTCCGGGTCTGCTTGTAGTTCTGAGATAATCGTTTCTCTGAAATTTTAGAAGTTAACATGGCATATTTCACTTCTTTTTTCTCCTCATTAAGTTTGATTCGTGATAGAGCATTCGCAGCTACATTTTCTTTCTCGGGAGTACTTTTAATTATAAAATTGTATTCCTGCAATTTAATTGGCCATCTTATGAGTGTGGGTGATAATTTATTCTCGGAATACAACAGCATGGTCCGTATACAAGGTAACTAGCTTTTTCCCTAAAAAACTGGAAACTTTTGCACAGCCAACAGGATTATTAACGTTTTTTCTCGGTAGAGGTATGATTAATTTGAACTGGGCTAAGTGTTTAAAATATGCAAACGGCTGTCCGTCTTATATAAACACTGCTCCTACCACAAAATCCGATGCATCTAACAGTGATTTTTAATTTACCCTGAAATTTCAGGAAATTTCAGCACGGAAGCTTGGATTAATGCTGTTTAAGCTTTTCAAACGCCGTGTTTGCTTCTGCCGATTTTGAATCTGGACTTTTTTCTTTTAATATTTAATACGGGCTCTGCTAAGAGAGCAAAATCTTTGCTGAAAGTCCTGTAATAGGAGCATTAATCCCCAAAATGATGCCAGCTTCTTTGCCGTGTTGTGCTGGATAATTCTTTACCACTACGATTTTAAAATCTTCCGTTGCTTTTAGAAGCGAAAAAACTTCGTGTAAATCTATAATGTGTTCATCAATTGACTCGCTTGGTACTATTGTGTCATTGGAATAGATAGAAGTTGATTTGTCAAGGACAGGTCTTAGGATTATATCCATAGTTCACTGACACGCAGCTGGTGTTCCGCATAGGCCATTATAAGACATTATAAGACAGTCGTAAATCCCTCATTTGTCATAAACGCGTTTTTATTTTCACAGCCCTCTCTGAAAATATCTGAACAAAATGCATGAACTGCATTTCCAGCACAATCTTTGGAGAGGGATGGTTTAAAGCGCCTTTACATGTTTCGTTACCAAATCTGGTGCCACTTATAAGATTATACTTGCCTATAACCTAAACCTATAACCTGTAACATTTCTAGATAGGTAGCCAGCAAATGCTAGATCTAAATTAGCATGACACAGACTTGAAGATTTAACAAAGATTTAGAAATATTTTATTAAACTGAACTATAAATAATATAACTGAATAAAGGGCACGGCTCGTAACATACACGACTTGTGGCGATGCAAATAAATAACACTAGTTAAACAGACTTTGATCAATTGCCCGTTCCTCAGTTTTTTTTTCGTTTACCTCTTTCGGAAATGTCTTCCTATTGTTTCTGATTGTCCCACTGCAATGAGTTTTCCTATCAGCAAGACATTCTGTCAGTTCATAGCTGTTATAATAATTGTCAATAAATATGCTGTTTCACATTCAGCATTCAGTCAAGTAAATTCATACTACTTTTTGTGGATGCGCTTCTTTACCAGAATCATCGAACGTACCTGTATATACCATAAATTTCAGAACCATACCGTGAGGGGCTGTGATCAAGTACAATTTGATACCATATTTATGATGTTTATTTGGTATATACCATCTGAATATAAGCCATCCACGCCACAATACCTTTATTTTATAGAGTCAATCTTTTGGAGCTTCTGTATTCTGCTACAGGAATTTTGCGAAGTGTAATGCCCTCAGTAACAATGAAAACCAATTCCTGGTGATATTTTCCGATAATGCGTGTAAACCAAAAAAATGAAACTGTTTTCCAGTAGTCTTCTGTACGGTTCATTCGGATAGTTCCCCCCCAACACACAAATGCCAAGAGTTCCTCTTTTGTGGTATCCTTCCAGGCATTGATGCGAGAATGTTTTCTTTTTTTCATGGTGAAAAATTATTTTATGAATATGATCATTAGTTTCATTAGTCAACTATTTCCTCCAAGATAACGTCGATGAAAATCGCGAAAGAATCTTTATCTCTATCGTACGTAGCACAATATCAAAATGTAACACTACGTAACTTAATGCCAATTATGTTCAATAACTGCCAACCGATCTGCCGGCCACACCTTACTTGTGGTGGCTGGAAGGTAGTAGAGTTTTCCCTGTGGCATGATATATTCTGTTTGTTGTCTTTTGACATCTCAGGTCAGAAGAAATTCCATCGGGTTAAGTAGTCTAAGACTACACAGTTAAATATTACACCAACAAGCTGGCTCATATATTTTTTTTACCGGCGCTTGAAATTTGATTGGTATCTTGGCTGCGAGAGCACGCAAGCCGAGATAATTATTCGGTCTACCGGAAACTTCTGTCCGTTTTTGTCTCACAGTCAATAAACTTTATTAAATAATATAATTACTACGAGGGTTGGAACTTTAATAGTGGCAACACAGCTGAAAAAACGCTACGCAACAAAACCAAAGAATATCGCGTATACCACACGTGAACTACATACCTACCTTACCTCTCAGCAAAAAGACTCATCCTGTCTACGTCACGCGCATGCGGAGTGACGGGAAGAACGGATCCTAGTATTAGCTCGCGGTCTAAAGTAAGAGTTGTCAGGATGTTTTCAAAACAAGAACAACGATGTTGGATAAAAATTTAATGTGCCAGAGGTCGTACAGCACGACAGTGTCATCAAGGGCTTCAAGAGGCTTGCGGGGAATCTGCATTGCCTTACAGAACCGTAGCAAGATGGGTGAAAGCATTCAATGAAGGACGCCAAAACGTGGCAGACATGCTGCGGCCAGGTCGTCCGAGTGTCAGCGATGCAGAAGTGCAAGCTGTTGCCGCACTAATGGACTGTGATCATCGCCAAACGATTCGTCAGATGGCCGGACAAACAGGATTAGTGCATACGACTGTGCTGCACATTCTGAAGGAACACCTGTCCATGACAAAAATTGCTTCACGATGGGTTCCACATCAATTGACGGAAATGCAGAAATGGATACGACACGATGCTGCCCGAACCTACCTGGAGCGCTATGAGTGCAAAGGAGATGCTTTTTACACCATATCATTACGCTGGACGAGACTTGGGCCCGATCATACCAGCCAGAACTGAAACACCAATCAAACGAATGGCGTCATCACAGGTCACCACGACGTTCGAAATTTTGTCAGAACCCCAGCAATGTGAAAGTTATGGTGATTCTCGCGTACGACTGTGATGGTGTCATCCTAACGCATACCGTTCCCCCACAGCAGACCATCACTGCGCAGTATTACTGCTCATATTTGGAGCACAATCCCCAACCAGCTTTGAGAAAAAAACGGCGACACTTTCTGCAGAACGCTCCTCTCATTTTGCATGACAATGCTTGGCCACATGCAGCGCAAGCTGTGACTGATTTGTTCAAGCGATGGGGCTGGGAAGTGTTTTACCATCCACCATACTCCCCAGATCCAAGCCCTTGTGACTATGACTTAATTCCTAAGATGAAGGAACCACTTCGTGGCACTCGCTTCCAAACTGTTCCTGAGATTCTTGTGGCAGTAGACCAGTCCATTCAAACTATCAAAAAAACAGGCGCTGCTACGGGTATTCTGCGACTTCCACATCGTTGGAAACGGGTTGTACACAATGCTGGCGACTATATTGAAGGACTGTAAAACATGGTGACATGAATCACTTTTGTATTCCTTGTAAATAAATAGTTGCCACTATTAAAGTTCCAACCCTCGTATTATTATTAATGACTCCTTGCCAGAGTGAGGGGAATTTTTATATTCCATTTCTGACAACTGTTGTATCTTTTGATGCGAAAAATTGAGCCAGTGCTTGTTTCATATCAAACAAATAATAGCCGGAGGGTGAAGTCCTAGGAATATGGTGAATGCGACAGAATTTATAGTTCGACGGCCTCCTCCGCGACAATGAGCGCAAATACCCATGCGCCATTCGGACCGAATTATTCTCAAAATAGGGTAAAAGGATGGGGACTTCTTTCCCCTCCAGCATATCTCTTTCCGGAGATGAGAAGACTCTCACATAAACGTTCACATCGTTTCAAATAATAACACCCCTTCTGGACGAGTCCATGTATTTTGGCAGAATACCGCCCACGGTTGCGCTTGAGACAGTCGAACTATATCAGCCTAGTTCTGCAATTTTTTTAAGAGTCCCCAAAGCAGAATGTGCTCTGGCATTATGATGCTGTATGATGTCCTTCCTGTTGAACATTGCCGGCCTCGTTTCTTGGACAGCTGTCTTTAAATTATCCAACTGTTAACAATACTTCTCCGAATTGGCATTTCATTCGGTTTTAAAAGCTCATAATATATTGGTCTTCGAATGTCCCACTATATACAATTCATTCTCTTATTCGAAGTCAAATATGGGTTAGAGGTGAAAAGGTTAGGTTTCCCGGGTTCACAATATGCCCTTTTCCTTATGATGTTTTCGTAGATAAATCCACTTTTCATTCCCAGCTTTCATCTGGTTCAAGAAGAGCTCGATTTTGTTCCGAGCAAGCAGAGATGTGCATATGACGATTCGATCATACAAATTCTTTTGACTTAATTTATGTGGCACCCTTCCTAATATGGTCCGAAATGGTTTACTGAGCTGATGTCTCGCGATCTCCCATGTTGTCAGAAAAGGATCTTGCTCCAGCATGGTCTTAACAACATCGTCGTCGATCAAAGATGGTCACCCAGAGCGTGGCTTATGAGAAAAGTCGAAATCATCTGTTTCAAATTTTTCGAACCATCTTCTGCATGTCCTATCAGAAACTGTACCTTCATCAAACACTTTCAATAAATTTCTACATGCTTCTGTGGCATTTCTTCCTTGTTGAAATTCGTATAAAATACAATGGCGTAAATGAACTTTATTAGAAGCTACGGGTACACTATCGCTTCACACTTAGGTCTTAGGACTAACATGAATCAACTTTGCTTCAGTTAATTTGCTACATCAGTATGTATACATTAAGCAACAAAAGCAGAGAGCCGAACATGCTCCAAATAAGCATGTGCTTACGTGTCGAAAACTATTGTCAAAGAAACGGACAGAACTTTCCGATAGAGCTAATATATTTAGCTAAAAGCTGGCAAAAATCTAACTACGCTGCGCAAGTGTCAAAAACTCTTCCCGTCTCTCTCTGAAGATTCAAAAGCTCTTGTAGAGTCATTGGGTTCTTTCGGAAGCAGTAGAAGTGAAAAATGAGCAACGCCTTTGCCGGGAATCGAACCACGGACCTCTCGATTACGCGTCGAGCATGCTGACCATTACACTACGAAGTCATGCGAAGAAGGCAGGAGAAATACCTAATATTCTCAGCTTAAATACGCCAAAGAATTAATTTGCATTCTGGTGAGAAATACGAAAAGAAGAAGTAAATATCAAAATATGCCTAAGAACATTATATAAACATTACTGGTTAGTATGCCTAAGAACATTACAACGTAAGTTCAACTTTTAAAGAATCCTCAATGAAGTATGTATGAAGTTTTGAAGTATTCTCAATGAAAAGATCTATGATCACTGGAAAGGCGATATTTGATCCCGTTTTAAAAGAATGAAGTTTCCAAAAGATTAAAAAAAATCATACAAAATGGTATCATATTCTGACAGGAACATAGTGCCATAATTGTTTTAAACAATTCTTAAAAAATGTAAGTGTGTAGCAGAAAAAAAAATTTAAAAACTGTGGAAAGGATAGGATCTCAAACTTCCGTATATCTATTATTTTCTGGGAAATAATTTATCTTATTTCCTTGTTAAAGATCCCATTTTTAAAAGGTTTTGGCGGCATTTGAAATTCTGCAGTTTCGGTGATTAAGTTTGTTGCTTTGGTGATTCATAGACGCTGTCACAATAAAGCACCAAATTTTTAGGAAACAATTACAATACTATAATTAAACAAAGCTACACTAAAATTTGCGAAATAAAAACAATTAATATGCCTGTTTATTTAATTTGACATTGTACAACGGGGCGCTTATTTACGTTTTTGTCTCAGGTAAAGAAATATCGAATCACAGTTATTCTTTAATGTTTGTGATATTTTAACATGCATTCATACAAAGAACTATGAGGCAAAATTCTTTAGCAACTGAATATACTACTCCAATATGGCTAAACAATTCTGCTATTTTGCAATAAAAATACCAGATCCACGACAAAATCCACGAGTTACCAATTTTCTACAACTTTTCATGAAGATATAATATATATAATTTCGAATTTCGTAACTTTATTTCTTTCAAATCTATTTAAACAGGCGGACGATATTACTCCTCATTATTATTTAGGCATATAAGATTATATTTTAAGCTTTAATGTTGTTCTCTTACAAATTTATGCCTCATATTTACAAAGTTAGAATTCGCTAACAACAAAAATATTTTGCTTAAGAAAGACCAGGAAAAATATCTCATATTTACTCCATCCAAACATTAAATGCATTCGTCGATGACGTGTATGTTTTATTGTTTTAATGACATGCGTAGTATATGTTACAAAATAGCTCGTTAAGGAAGTCATTAATTTTTTGTATCTTCCACATTTCTCTTTACACATTATTGTCTGTTTCGGCCTGTCTGAATGTTGAAATAGTCCCCAAATAATAATAATAATAAAAGGACAGATTTTCAGTTTTTTTAACATTTTATGTGTTACTTTTATTTACTAAATATCATGTTCTTCGCACTTAAACCATAAAAGACAGTTAAAAAACAATGTCGCAAATGTACAATGTTGCCATGGCTCTCTTTGAAATCCTTGAGTTTGTTAATCAGAAATTCGTTAGATTTTTACAAAATACGAAATCGATCATAAAACAAATTCCAAATTTCAAATTTGGGCTTCCAGATGCCCATATTCGTAAAAGGATTACGTCATTCAAAATTGGATGGCTCTACGTACCGTCGTTTTATCACAATGCGAGAAAACATACATACATTTATGCAGATTCTACATTATTTAATTTCTTCAAATATAATGCAGGCGATATTGTTTGATGGCAACAGTTTGAAAAGTGAAACGGACATTCAGAGTGATTCGAAGCAAAATCGCAAAACGAAAACAATAGTCCTTCAGGGACAAAGCCCCTGTGGACTAAAAAAAGCATTTAAATCTTTTTTTTTTTACATAGTTGTTATATCGCTTCTAGACGAAAGAGTACTGCATGTTTATGAGAGGTAGTAAGACTATTTCGTAACTTCGTTAACTATTTCCGTGCGCCATTTTTTTCTCCCTTATTCATGTCCTTAAGATAAATGAGAATATGACAGTTTTCTTTCTGACTATTTGTTCTACTGAACACATCTGTCATGGATTTAAAAAACACCCACTTATTCCCGAATAAGTTAACTAGGAAAGCGAATTTGAAGCTATTGTAAAGACTACATAGGACATATTTCAATTCGAAAAGAATCTAGGATAAATTTCAAATACTAATACGCACCTTTATATAACATTCCGTTTTAAAACATGTACAAGTCTGTCTTCATCAGAAGAAAAGCAACGTCTTCCTCAGGCAGTAAAGCGAACGAGAAGGTATCGCCATCTATCGGCAAACATAGTAACGAAATTGCAAAATCAAGTAAATAGAGTTTTAAAAGCGTTAGGAAGGATTGCATTGGACTTAAAGTCATTAACTAAACAAGATAAGTCTTTGTGAATGTGAAAAGCTTTAAGAAAATCCAATTCACCAATTGAAGAAGCTTTCTGAATAACTTTTACCCACCGAAAGTCAAAATCATGGTTAAATTTCCAACTATGACTAGCTATCGGAGACTTCTTAATTTCGTCTTTTCGGACACAAGATTCGTGTTCCTTGAACGAAATTTTAACGCTCTTTTAGTTTGGCCGATATGTCTCAAATCACGCTGACACAATACTCTATAAATTCCCCAAGAACATGCATTCATACAAAACAGAATGCCAAAAATGGAATTTTTAAGTATCGAACCATGGATTTTATTGATGGGCGAGTTCATGATGGGCGAGTACAAGCAATTTTATAACTGACAGAAGGATAAAATGGAAGCATGACAAGGTTATTAATGTTATTCCTAATAACGGAATGTGTTCTTTGATGGTAAAGCTGAACATTTTTTAAAGGTTTTATCAAAGACTAAAGGAAGAAATCCTCGGTCGAAGGCAACTGATCTCAAATGATTTGAGTTCATTAAGAAGCAAAGATTCTGAGGAAGAAACTCTGACAGCGCGAGCGAAATACATAATAGTAAAAAGAAGCCATTTTTTGCCTGGCCGCATGATATGACTTAGCATGGGGCGCTAAACAAATAGAGTAGTATTTATGGTAAACAGTAATACTGAAATCAGAATTCCTTGCGAATTATAAGAATATCAAGGAAGGGAAAGGTATTGTCAGATTCAGTTTCAAAAGTGAACTGGACGGTTGGATAAATCGAATTTATAATAGATAAAATGTGGAATAAATCTTCTTTACTACCACCAAAAAGTGCAAAAGTGTTGTCTACGTAGCGAATCCAGAGACGAAAAGACAGTTTCTCAAATTACTTGAGGCAAGCGATGCGTGTTGGCAGCAGTAAGACGAAGTGAGAAAAAGGAAGGTAAGAGAGCGCGCATTCAGCAAAATAGTCAAGAAGTTCTTTAATCTATCGTAAGAGCTGTTCGCATTACATAATTATATAAGCAAGTATGAAATGAATTAATTTTTAAAAGGCTAAAGAAAATTATTCTAAACTATTTCTGCTTTTAGAACAGAAAGGGAAGATACACAAATTACGGGCTATTGCTAATTTAAGTTATAATTTTGATTTACATATACGCTGTAAATAACAAATAGGTAAACACTATCAGAAATAAGGGAAAAAAACTAAACTGTAAACGCCATTAAAGACCAATATTTATTACAGAAATTAAACAATGTATTGAATATCAGCAACTTGCATGCAAAGTTTGCATGAAAAAGCTTTTACTTTGTGTTTTCCGTGGACACTTTTGCTTTATACTTGTGATAACAATCTTTCCATCGTTCCTCAGTAACCAATTTAATTTTTTTAGACAGGGCTCGGTGGTTAATTCGCAACCTGTTTAATCCATCCACGGTAAATGAGGTTGAACTTGTATAATATGCATCCTGAAAACTATTTTAATCTCAGGAGAGATGATAATACGCACTATTATGTCCAGTGGTATCCTCTACTCTGGTCATTATTGGGACGTTGTGCATCACTGCGTCCAGTTGAAGTCGAACTATTTATTTTAATAACACCTTCTTTTCGAAAAGCCGCGCTGTCTTCATGACCAGAGCGCACGCAAAATGATGAAATGACCTCACATGTGACGTCATCCAGCATTACGTGAGTAGAGGCACGGCAGCTGCGATTCACCTTTACATTCTTCGACGAAAAAAAAAGAGAAGAAAAAATTCTGCCATTGACCCATTTGATTACTAGACAGTTAGTCTAGTTCTTAGCGATGGATTTCAAAGCTATTTGAGTGGGAGAAACAGACCTAAGATTTTAAAGCCATTCGAACACTTGCAATACAGTGATTTATTTATGTACAGCTAATAGGAAATTTCAACATACATTAAAATAAAATATTAAAAAAAAGTCTGAAAGCTTTCAAATTTTATATTACGCCAAAAAGGCGTTTTTTAACGTTTCGTGTGTAACATTTGCTTATTAAATATCATGTTCTTCTCACTTAAACCATAAAATTCAATTCAACAACAATATCACAAAAAATATTTAAAAAGAGCATATCTTTAGAATTTCCGATACACAGTCTCGCATGCTAGAGTTAATTTTGTTTTTCGTACAGTGTTGCATTAGCTTGCTTTAAAATCTTTGAGTTTGTTAATCAAAAATTCTTTAGTGTTTGACAAAATATGAAATAGATAATAAAACGAATTCCAAATTTGGTCTTCCAGATGCCCATATTTGAATGGAGGACTACGTTATTCAGAATTTGATGTCTCTAGGTACCGTTGTTTTTTTTCACAGTGCGAGAAACATACATACATTCATGCAGATTCTTCATTATTTAATTTCTTTAAATATAATGCATGGCTCTAATATTTGGTGGCAACAATTTGAAAACTGAACCCGCATTTATAGTGAAACGATGCAAAATGCCAAAACAAAATTAATAGCCCTTCTGGACAAATTGCCTCTTTGGGTTAAAAATCTGAAAGGATACAGCTCTTAACAGTCGCCCATAAAGACATTTTTAAAGTTTAATATAGTTTATCAGTAGAGATTATCAATAGATATGAACCAGGTAGAATGGCAAAACATTTTTCAGCTACTAAATAAATATATAAAATTAGAACAATATGGGAACCTTATGATATTCTGTATGTTTGAAAAGTGGAAAAAAATATAACGTAATTCTCTAAAAATATTTAATAATTTTAGTTAGCTATATAGTTAATTAAATGCATTTTTATTTAATCAATCAAATTAAAATGCAAATAATAATAATAATAATATTCTTAATAGCTGCTTCGATTGCTTTTAAATAGCTTAGTCCGTTAATCAATAACAGACAGATTAAATTTGAAAGATTTTACATTTTGCCGAATGGCAACAGACTTGAATAAAAAGTGAAAGAATACGTTTGCAGTGGGCAACATTTCAAGTGAATCAAGGCAAAATCGTGTTTGTTCCCTGCGCCTTTTAGGGCTAATTATCTTTACTTTTGATATATGACGTGTAATCACAGCCGAACACGAAACAAAGTGCTTGCATGAAGCAAAACAATCTATGAAAAATACAGTGACACTTTTCGATCTCTCTTGTAAATATTATTCTTTAATGTCATTTATAATCTGGATTCTTCTTTGTTTGTTCTTTCATTACTTACAGCGTTATTATATTTCTTTATGTTCTGAACACTGATTTAATTTAACTGACCAAATTTATATATATATTTAGATTAAAATACTTGAAAATGCAGTAAATTGTTAATATTATTTTTTTGGTAATTATAATATACGTTATTATTTTTACCTATGTTTTTTAACTATCTCCGGATTAACTGTGATTTTGATCTAACCGTGGACATCATACCCGGCATTACTGTGATAAATCGAAAGCTAACTATAATACAAAAAAGTTCCCAGAAACTAGCAAACTATTCACCAGCTCCCCATTTAATTACATAAAGCAACTTCCAAACTACAAATAGATAATTTTGTTATTAAAGTCATTAAAATATCTCCATTTCTCCCCGTGATAATTTCATCATCAAAGTTCTCAACTTTGCCTTATTCCCTCGATATGCTACTTAATTAGTTTATGTTATACTCATACATAATTAGGTTATTTCGAGGCAGGAGATATGAAAAATCAGCAATGCCCTCGCCGGGACTCGCCGAAAGTAAAATGAAATGCTCACGCAATTACAAAAACAAACAATAAAATGTACATAAATTACTCACGCTTTCACAAAAATAACCAATAAAATTTACACTTGATTTTATGTAAATTATACACGTAATCACAAAAACAACCAATAAAATTTACATGTAAGAAAGTATCAATGATGACGTCATGTAAGGTTAAAACAGAGTTACGGTAACCCTAAGGTGACGGCAATGGAAGCTAAAACCAAGTTAAAACTATCATGGTAACCAAAAATGGCGTTTTATCGCCAAAATGTGTCGCCAATCGCAGAGGCACCCAATTCTACGCTAGAGCCAAAACATTAACCGGAAGATAAAAACAACATAATTCAATCATTTTTAAAGCAAAAAATGCGCAATTTACCAACATATAAAAATAAAAAAATTGAGCTCACTGAGACGAGTAACAGAGTGGATATGTATAGACATATATTTATTTACTTTTGGTAAGGACCGATTACAACCAAAATATCTATATGTTAATAGCAGTTTCTATATACAAAATTTCAACGTTCTGAGGATACTCGTTTTTGAGTTGTGCGAGATACATACATACGTACATATGCACAGACGTCACAAAAAAGTCTCTTCAGAATCTATTTGAAATCAGTTTTATAATTTTTTTGGGGAAAAGAGTCCTTTATTTTGACCTTAAGTACAGATATCACGCAAGAACATCGTTAAATTGCATTCGGTAGCCGTCAAAATGGATATTTTCGTTGAAATATGATACACGAAATTTTTTTGCGATTACTTCGTACAACGGAAGTAAAAATGAATACTTTAATTAAATGGGTAATATTAGAGATTTAATGTAACAGGATATTGAGTTATTAGGATTTATTTGGAAGCAGGAATGATGAAAAATAAGCATCGCCTTCGCCGGGACTCAAACCACGGGCCTCTCGAATACGCGCCGAGTGTGCTGACCATTACACCACGAAGGCATGCCAAGAAGGCGGGACTAACACCTTATAAAGTTTATGAAAATTTTCGATAAATTTTTCTCTTTGTTTTAATCCCAAGTTTGATACGGAAGATCTAAAGCAGTTACATTTGGTTTCAAGAAAGGTTAAGTTACCTGAATATGACAAAGCATACGAAGGCTATCTGCCTCAGTGGAGGTCTTTCTGTGGGAAACTTGCTCATATTTACGCTACGCATGGGAAAATAACATTGCAGCCGGCCCGTTCGCCGGGATGAAATTTGCCTCGAACTCTCGGTATTCAACGATCATAATATGCCTAGTGTGAACATGTATACAAGCTAGTTTCCCTTTGAAAGTCCTCCTCGAAGACATCCCTCCCCTTGGGCAGATAGCCCTAGTGTGCTTTGCCGTAATCTACCAAACCAATCAACGATATTAACCACTTGGTGACTGGTATTGCCATTTGGTTTCAGTAAGAGTTTAATGCTCTATTTAAATGCTCTATTTCTCTACTGGAGATAAAAAATAATATCCCAGAGGTTGGAAGAAAGAGCGGGTATAATTGATGCTTATTGAATAATCATTACTAATAAAGGTAAAATTTACTACAGCATGTGATACCAAGGACCTATTTAACCATTATTTTAAATCCAGGTTTAGAAGATATATTTTTAATATGCGATTTTTTTTTTCCTTCTGAGACAGATGTTCTATCGAGGCTCGATGAAATCTGTCTCTGCAGTATATCTGTTTCGTACTGAGGGTTAATCAAGAGTTTATTTCTGAAAAATGTTACTGAGGGTTAATCACGAGTTTATTTCTGAAAAATGTTAATCTCGAACTCAAGGTGTTGCAGGCAATAAACAGGTGTATGTAACATTTTAAAAATTAATTCTTATGTCATAGCAATGAATGTTTTCAAAATGATCACTCCAACAATACGCGTTTCATGATTAGATAATGTTACAGTAGAAAAAAAAATAAATAAAATAAAATAAAATTTTCAAAATATACAGATTTATTTGCCCAGAAGGGTTATTAATTTCGTTTTGGCATTTTGCGCTGATTCACTATAAACGGTGAATCACTTTTTAAATTGTTGCCACCAAATATTATTGCCCTGTATTATATTTAAAGAAATTAAATAATGAAGAATTTGCATGAATGTATGCATGTTTCTCGCATTGTTAAAAAAGAACGGTACCTAGAGCCATCAAATTTTGAATAACGTAATCCTTCATCCTGTGTTTCATATTTTGTAAAACTTTAACGAATTTTTTATTAACAAACTAAACGATTTCAAAGCGAGTAATGGCCACACTCTACAACGGGGGGGGGTGACATCATTTTTTATCTCCAGCGCGCGAGACTGTGTATCGGAAATTCTAAAGATATGCTCATTTTAAAATTATTTTCCGATATTGCTGTTGAATTGAATTTTATGGTTAAAGTGCGAAGAACATGATATTTAATAAATAAACGCAGTACACAAAACTTTAAAAAAACGCCGTTTTGGGTGTAATGTAAAATCTGAAATTTTTCAGAATTATTTATTTACTCTTTCTAAGGCTTTTTTAAAGGGCTCCATGTTCTTTTTAATTTTAGAAGTTAGGTTTCCGTTCTATGAGGAATTTGTACGTTGATCGGCAACGGGAATTGCAATATGAATGGCGTCTTTCTTGGGTCTCCTTCGACTGAAAAATGCGGCTGCTGTAAAGAATTAATATACTGGTAAGCTAACTTTATGTTCTGAACAGAAGTCTGAAACTGAATTGTATGAGAACATTGAAGCAATCTCTTAAGACACTACATCAATTTGATTTATTATTATAATTCAATAACTAATCAAATCCTCTATGCAGTTTAAAATTTTGCGTTTTCTCCACTAAGATGTTTTAATGTAAAAAATCTGATGTAGACACTACATGACTTAGTTGTACGGCCAAATAAATTATACGCGTTTTTTCCTGCATTTCATTTAAACTTATTTCCTCGAATTTCATCAAAGATGTATTTCTCCTTCAGTTAATTCAGTTCTCATCTCGCGGCAAAGCAAAAATTCATAAAAACTCAAAACATCTTCATTAAAAATTGAAAATTACAGAAAACATAAAACTCCAAATACAGTTAAAAAGTTGTTTTACAATTAAAGTTACAGTTTTTAAAAACAAGCAATTCGGCCAGCGGGAAAGATGGGAGATTTTTCGTGTACAAAACTGAAAGTTTACTCGCGGTCCCACTGGGCAAAAAGACACTAAAGGTGCAGAAGCTGACTTAATTCACTATTCTGCTAAGTTTCAAATTTTAACAAATGGCTGATCCGTTAGTTTTAATCGCACTTAAACAAATTTTAAATTATTGATAATTCTACAACTATTGCATGCAGATTAACTGAAGGCGTAAAATCTTAACCGAAAGATAAAAACAACAAAACTCAATCATTTTTAAAGCAAATAATGCACAATTTACCACATATAAGAATAAAAAAAATGAGCTTACTGAGCCGAGTAACAGAGGGAGTATATATATATGTGTGTATGTATATTTACATACTTTTCTATTTTTCATGCGGCCGATTGCAACCAAAAAGGGAGGTCCACAACTGCATGTTATAGCTGCCCTATGTACAAAATTTCAACATTTTGAGGCTACTCGTTTGAGAGTTATGCGAAGATACCTACATGCGTACGTACAGACGTCACGAGAAAATCTCCTTTATTCTGTCCTCACGTACAGATGTTTTGCAAAAACAACGTTAAACTGCATTCGATAGCCATCAAAATGTATATTTTGATTGAAATATAATACCAGAAAGTTTTCGCGTTTATAATACTTCTTTTACTTCGTACACAGAAGTAAAAACTGAGATCAACCAGCCGAGTAATAGAGTGGCTATATATATGTGTGTGTAATATTTTGGCAGGTAAGCACAGGATCGACAAAGCTTGGAGATCAGAGTCTAGGCGTTGTTGTGGCTGAGTAGTAGGCTGCAAAATGACGACAAAGAAAAGATTAGCTTTTAGTTTCCATATCTTTATTTAGTTCTCAACGCAGATCATTTTTCCTTTAGTTGAAATTCTCCAAATTACATATTCAATAATGATTTAAACTAAGTAAGATTAAATTTAGACTTCTGTTCTAACAAAGCGAAGAAAGATGGGATGAACAACAACAGGGTCTTGTTTCAGCGATGGAAAAAAGCAGTCTGACGAAAAATGGCGCTGATTCGGTATTTATACTAGCAGTTATATAACATGCCAGAATGTTCTCGAAAGTACTGGACTACGGGGAAGATCCTGAAATTGCGGAATGTTAATTATAGGTTGCTTGTTCGCGCAAAGCAAACCCATCGTCTTTTTTATATTTTACATATATATACATATATATATTTATATACTTTTGGTGCGGCCTACTGCAACTAAAAAAGCAGGTGCAAAACTACATGTTATAACAGTTAAATATACAAAATTTCAACGTTTTGAGGTTACTCGTATTTGAATTGTACGAGATGCATACATAGGTACGTACAGACGTCAAGAAAAGAACTCTTCTGGATCCTTTATTCAATGCATATATATAAATATAATCATACATATTAACTATATTTATATATATATTATGCTCATTAAAAGTAACAATTTCAAGTGAAAATACAATAACTCTTACAGTAATATTTAATTATAACTTTGTGTATTGCACAAAGTGAAACGTATATAATGATTAACAATTATGAAATGGAAAACATTAAAAATATGCTTTTTGAAAAATGGCAAATAATATTTAGTATAAACAAAACATCTGCTCAAAAATTTATGGCATAAACGTTTCAAGCATGTTTACACTGCTGGCCACCCAAATTGCAACACCATGAAAGACAAGAGATATCACAACAAAATTTATTTAGTAGATAACATGTTGACCAAGTATCAGATGATGAAATTTATAGACATCTGTAAAGTGTGGTTCCTTCCAGAATCAGTAGTCAGAGTAGCCGCCATTGTTGGGGATCACCGCTGTCACACATCTCGGCATTGATTCAAAGAGACTTTGGATGTGTTCTTGGGGTACAGCAGACCAAGCAGCTTCCACACGTTCCAAAGTTGATCTGATGTAGCAGCTTTGGATGTAAACTGGGTCAATCGCTCAGCAACCATGGAGCACATGTTTTCTATCGGCGAAAGATCAGGAGAGGAAGCCGGCCAGTGAACCAAGTCAATCTGGCCATTGACGAAGAACCCTTGGACAATGCGTGCCACGTGTGGTCGCGCATTATCCTGTTGAAATATGGCCGTGGGCAAGCCCTGAAGGTAAGGAAGGATAACTGGCTCTAACACCTCGGAGATGTAGCGCTGGCTGTTTAAAGTACCGGCAATGCGTACTAGAGGAGTTCGAGAGTGATATCCAATACCGCCCCATACCATAATACCCGGTGCAGGACCAGTGTGGCGATGCATAACGCAGCTGTTCAGCATCCTCTCTCCACGGTGTCTCCAGACTCGAATCCGACCATCGTGGTGTTGCAGACAGAAGCGTGACTCGTCAGTAAAGACAATTTCATTCCATTCTGCCGTCCACATTCTTCTTTCATCCCACCGTTGGTGGCGGAGACGTCTGTGGTTCTGCGTCAAGGGTAGACGAAGCAATGGACGTCTTGCGGACAGACCACTCTGCTGTAAACAGCGTCGAATGGTACGCGCAGACGCTGGATGATGCGTTACAGACTGAATGTGCTGTGCTATGTTTCGTGATGGGACTGAGAGATCCGTCACTGCCATGCGCACAATGTTCCTGTCATCATGCGATCGAACACGTCGGTCCGTCGTACCCTCCTGCATCCAACGGTCACATATCCGCATTGCAGTTGTTTGCTTTCGTCCAACACGACTACCGATTTCCCTGAAAGATAATCCACACTCTTGGTAGGCCACTATCCTTCCTCTGTCGAATGGGTCTTTTTTTTAAAAAACCACAAGAAAAACACAATTGCCGAACTTGAAATCGTCGAAAACTCCATAAATAGCGCTTTGAAATGGCGCCACAGGCGCGCGTGATCTGCGTCTGCGCTGAAATTCTAATCATTTGCATATCTCACCTCCACTAATGCATGTTGTAAATTTCATGTTATTTGCATGCTTCCTTTAGGGTGGCCAGCAATGTATTCATTTACGGTGGCCAGCAGTGTATAATTTAATTTTTCTTGCTTTTAAAAAAGCAAAATCGTGAATAATTTTTTCAAAATCTATTTGATTATTTAACTCATGTTCTATAGAGTGAATGGCCATGTTTGAAAGTTTTTCTTGGCCTAGTGAAGATCTCACTAGGCCAAGAAAGTTCAAGTATAGTTCTTTAAGTTTGCCTAAAGCTACTTTCGCCACTAGCTACAGTAACTGGCAACGTTAAAAAAATTCTTAAAGCTGCTTCCAAATTTGGATAGAACTGAACTAAACTATAATCGTGAATTATTTTTAAAAGTTCTAAGCTTGTAGCTCCTTTTGTGTCCGGAATTATTGAAATAGCATGGTTTTTAAAACTAGATATTTCTGAATTTCTTCAGCATTCATATCATTCGGATATTTAAGTGCGAAGTTATAAGCTGTTACCTTTAAATTAACTTAAATCTAATGACACTAATTGTTTATCAGTTAGAAACTGAAAATCGGAAGACTGAGATTTCATTTAACTTTTCGTATCACCATTCAATTGTGAAATTAAAATGTCGAAAACTTCTTTAATTTCTATAAAAATATATTTTTCTGAAAAACTACAATTTATATCAAGTGATTTCTCTCAATTTGATTTATTAACTTTTCATTTTCGTTTCTCTTCCAATTCTGATGATATTGTTGCGTTTCTACGGGTTCCTAGATTTGAGAGTATCCGATGAAAACACGATGCAGAACAATAAAAAGCACAATTTATTTACAGGAATCACTATTTACAGGAATCACTATTTACAGCACAGTTCCAAAATTACCTTTAAAAGCGTCGAAAATCTACAATAAATACGCTGAAACAATCAGCAACACAGCTTCAGGCTGTAACTGTAAAGGTAGCTTCACGGCAACACTAAACTTATAATAAAACACCGTGGAACAATCACCAATACACTGTCAAGCTATACTGTAAAGATAGCTTCACGGCAAAGCACTATCTCGATTGCTTTCCGTTCACAAAACTCTCGCGTAGCAGCTATTCTCACAACTAATCACACTGCTCGCAACACTTCACAATTTCGCAACTTACTTCGCAACTCGCAACAACTAACTCGCCTCAGAAACGCAAGGGTTTATATAGCTTTTCTTTAAGTTCGACACGTTTCGAGAAATATCTCGACAGGAAGTTATTCTAGAAGCTTCCCGATTGGACCATGGGATATCGCCAATTTGGTCGCCAAATGGGCGATAAAGTCGCCAATCTGGCAACCCTACCATACACTATTTTATGGCAACCCTAGTGCTATGCCGGAAAGCTTACATACAGGCGCAACCGCCGAATTTTTCGTAACTTTATTAACGTTAATATATTCATATCTAAAGCTGAAATTAACACAAAATTATTTTAATATTCACCTATGTATTCCAAAATTAAAATTTAAAAATCATAAGTTTTAAAAATAAATTTCTGAATTTTTGATCGATTAGCTAATTTGGCGCCCCTTCTATTTGTTCACCTGAGGCATGTGCGTCACCCTCGTCCCGGCCCTGCCAGAGCGTATGCTATACCCCTTGCTACATGGCTTGAAAAAAAATACATGCATAATTAAAATGCAGACGCAATTTTACGTATTGCATTTCAAAATCCAAACATTAATCTTCTCTGACAGCTTTTAAAGCTCTGAAAATCCTAATTTATGTCCTGATTAACGGATTAAATTGCTGTGAGAATCACTAGCTAATCAATATAGGTAACATAAAACTTGCTTCAGAAGAAAAATACTAAAGCCTTCACCTTTGGAGAAGAAAAGCCTTCACCTTTCGATTAAGAAACAAGCAAATGTGTTAAAAATAATGATTTAAAATTATGTTTTTAATACATTTTGCAATTACTTAACAAATCTTTTAAGTAAACAATAATTTTATGTCAAAATCATGCTTTATATTGAATTAATGTAAGAAAAATCAGAAATAATTAAATACACCAAAATCTCATATTATAGCAGAAATTCACGCCCCCTTGATACTGAATTTAGAATTAATGTATGCAGCATTTCTATTAGCAAGAATATTGTTATGAGTTGCCCAACTGGGATAGTGGTTAGTCACTCTGACTACCGTGCCGAAGGGCCCGGGTTCGAATCCCGGAGAAAGCATGCATGTTTGTAAATGTATAGTGTCTGTGCAGCATTGGGGCACTCTAAATATGAAGCGAGTCAAAAGTCCTCTCGAGAGGTTAATGGTAAGGGAAGAGGGGTGGGAGACCCTCGGACCTGACCCCCAGAGTGCTCTCCATCAAAATTTGGGGTGGAACTGAGTAAAGTCGTACTCTCATCTGTATGGTGCTCAAGACTCTTGACAACGACAGGCGCAATCTTGCAATCCTTGCCACGATGAATTTCATGGGCTCGTTCTGATGTTACTGTCACACAAGTGTGATAAGTCACAACATATTGTTACGAATTTTCCCCATAGACTAATAATTTTAGTGAAATTCTTATATTTTTCTGTATAATATAACATGAAAAGCTTGATGAAACGATACCCTGCCGGAAAAATAAGAATACCGAGGCAAATCTTTTTAACATTGAGTAAATGGCTATCTCGTTAATTTGGTGATATCTCGCGAAGGTGGCAACTGTTTTGGCGACTTTTTATCGCCAAATTTGGTGATTAATAACCAAAAGTCGCCAAACTAGGCGACTATTTGCGACATTTTAGCCCATTCTCTGTATAACGGCAATGGATATTGTTAATTGAATAATTGTAATTGATTCCTACATTAGTTATAACCGTATCTCGTTCTCATATGCACGGTGTATTGAGATATCCATGACAGAACTGATAGATTCGTGACAACTTCGCCTTTTAGATAAGCTTTCCATTAAGTTGTGTTACACGTTCTTAGTAGTTTGAAGTACTTTTGTGGAAAGGTCCAGAACTGCGAAGTGTTTCTTTTGGTAAAATAAGTTTTCTCAAGCTATCATCGGTTCTGACTGAATTCAATTTATTACGAACCCGTACGCACGCAACAATATATATACCATACACACAAGGTCTATCCCGTAAGTAATGTGCCCAATTTTTACTTCCTTGTACGAAGTAAAAAAGAAGTATTGTAATCACAAAAAATTTCGGGTATCATATTTTAACGAAAATATCCATTTTGACCGCTATCCAGTGCAATTTAACGATATTTTTGAGTAATATCTAAACGTAAGGACAGAATAAAGGACTCTTCCCCCCCCAAAAAAATATATAACTGATTTAAAATGGATTCAGAAGAGATTTTTTCGTGGCGACTGTGCGGTACGTACGTGTATATGTATGTATCTCGTATAACTCAAAAACGAGTAACCTCAGAACGTTGAAATTTTGTATATAGGACCGCTATAACATGTAGATGTGTGACCTCGCATTTAGGTTCCAATCGGCCGCACCAAAAGTATATAAATACATGTATATATATATGAACTCCGTTACTCGTCTCAGTGAGCTCAGTTTCTTTATTCTTATATATTTGTAAATTGTGCATTTTTTGCTTTAAAAATGATTGAATTATGCTGTACTTATTCCCACATATAATGATTGTGGAATGATTAAGAATTTAAAAGTTTTTTAAGTGCGGCTAAGCCTAATTTATGGTTACGAAAGCGTCCATATTTGTTTACATTTGAAACTTAGCAGAGTACTGGATTTGTTGCCAATCTAGAGAAACTAAGCTTCGCAACAACAAAATAACGCCTTCTTTTATTATTGCGCATTAAATTATGCTTAATTCATTCTGGAATTATCATTTAAGTTATTCGCTTGTTTTTGCATACAAACTGTAATTTTAAATGTAAAAATTGGTTTTTAATTGTTTTAACTAACTGTACTTGTCGTTTTATGTTTTTCTATATCTTTCAATTTTGCTTTATCGCGAAGTGAGAACTGAATTACACTGGTGTGAAGCAACAATGTAAAAATTTAGCAGATAGCCATGAAATTGCAGAAAAGGGGTTTGGATACCAGTACAATGAACATGTAAGTCAGTAGAAACGTCATGCGTATGCAAATATCAGGAACGAAACGTCAGAGGCGACGTGAGCGTACACAAAACGCGTGATGTCGGCGCGCGCAGCTCAACAGTAGAATAAAAGGAAGGACGGAGACGCAATTCAACATATTCGCTGCAAGTGCCAGTGAGTCAGTTCGTGAAACATGGCTAGAAGAAATCACCTGGACGACTTCACACGTGGAAGAATGATCGGAAAGCTGGAGGAGGGGCGTATTGTATCAGTGTAGCTGCAGAGTTCGGAATCAACAAAACTGTCGTTTCGCGCGCTTGGAAAGCGTTCCAAACCACAGGTACAGCTGTTAGAAAGGTTGGTGGTGGCCGCCCGAGGACGACATCTGCAGAGGATGACCGATATATCGTCCTGCAGGAGACCGATATAGCGTCCTGACCGATATCGTCTCTACAGTAAGAGGCCGACAGCAGTCAGCAAGCGCCATTGCTCAGCAACTCTGTACAGCAACGGGGCGACAAGTGTCGCGGTTTACTGTGGCAGACGCCTTCACTAAGGATGCGTATTCTCCCGCCGTCCTGAACGCTGCCTCCCGTTGAAAGTTGGCCACCGTTTACAGTGGTGCAGAGAGCACAAAAACTGGACAACTGATCAATGGAGTCGTGTCCTCTTTACGGATGACAGTACCAGAAGCGATTCTCAACGCGTTTTGATTTGGAGAGAGGTCGAGACCCGGTTTTATCCCAGTAACATCAAGGAAAGACACTGTAACGGTGGTCCTGGAGTTCTTGTCTGGGGAGGCATTATCCTGAACGGGTGAACTGAGCTCCACGTTTTCGACAGAGGGTCTGTAACCGGGGATCGCTATTGTGAGGAGGTACTCCTTCCCCATGTGCGTCTGTTCCGAGGTGCCATTGGCCCAGACTTAATTTTTATGGATGACAATGCACGGCCACATCGGACTCTTGCTGTTGAGGAGCTACTGGAAAGTGAAGATATCACTGGAATGGATTGGCCAGCGTACTCCCCAGATTTAAATTCCATCGAACATGTGTGGGATGCTTTGGGGAGACGCATTGCAGCACGCTTACATCCTTAGGAGAACCCCCAACAGCTCAAACAGATGCTGATTGAGGAATGGGCACTCCTTCCGGAAGAAATGTTGCACCAGCTGGTTCCGAGTATGCGGAGAAGGTGCGAAGCAACCATTGCAGTGAGGGGAGGGCATATCCCATATTAAGGACTTCCTCTTGGATAGACAATCATGAGTCACGATACTATGCGTTCAATAAAGCTTGTTTGTGTTTGATTCCATACGGTATGCATTGCATTCCTTTTTCATCTCCGATGCTTTCGTCATCCTTTACGTACATAATACTGCGTCTGAAGCAACGCAAAAGTCTCCAACGGCGTTTTTTCCAATTTGAAACAAAACTTTGAGTATTGCTACTCGAGAGTTTTTTTCATCTTGATTTCGACCAGCACTCACACAAGGGTTCCCTGCAACAGGCACTATGACTCTCCAGGAGCTTGAACCCAAGTATCCACCCACCCTTACGTGCAAACGGTAACGCTGTGCGACGGATAGTCGAAGCAGAAGAAAATGGAGCGCATTACTTTCGGAACTGACCTTGTATGTATACCAGGCATGGTTAAACTGTGGCTCTCCGACTCCTTAAGTGCGGCTCTTTAAATGCAACTCAACTACTGATATTTTTATTTTTGAAATAGAAATGTAATGCAACGCTACGTTTCTTTATCACTTCGTAACTTAATTTCTTAAATTATATGTGCATAATAATTTTATCGATTTCAAATTGTCCACAGTACATTCATCGTCAGAGTAACAAAAAAAATGCCAAATAATTCCGTGACTACGAAATGCTGAGTAACCATTTTTTTTAGAGCATGTAATAGTCATTGGGCAAGTAGAAAAGATACATCTCAAGATCATTTAAAAAAATAATACTCTCTCCCTCTCCTCAGATAGATAGCCTTTATGTATTTTATCAGAGTCAACTAAAAAAGCAATCAAGCAAATCTTTCCTGAATAACAAATTCTCTATTGTTCGCACGGCCCCGTTTCACTTATTTCGTGATTTCCAGTACAGAATGTGTAAGTTAAAAAAAAAAAAAAAAATGTGGGATCTATTTTTAAAATTAGACTTTTATGCCTTTACGCGAATGACACGTTTACATTACTGTGTTTGCATAAATTATTATGGTTCTTTTTAGTCCAAAGGGGCTTTGTCTCTGAAGGACTATTGTTTTCGTTTTGCGATTTTGCGTCGGAAATATTAAAAGTCTGTATCACTTTTCAAACTGTTGCCACAAAATATTGCAGCCCTGTATTATACTTAAAGAAATTAAATGATGAAGAATGTGCATAAATGTATGTATGTTTCTCGCATTGTGATAAAACGACGGTACCTAAAGCCATCGAATTTTGAATGCCGTCATCCTGCTGCGAATATAGGCATCTGGAAGCCCAAATTTGAAATTTGGAATTTGTTTTATGAACGATTTCATATTTTGTAAAACTTTAACGAATTTTTGATGAACAAACTCGAGGATTTCAAAGCGGGCCATGGCAACGTCGTACGGAAAAAAACATGTTTATCTGCAGCGCGTGAGACTGTGTGTAGGAAATTCTAAAGATATGCTCAGTTTAAAATTATTTTACGATATTGTTCTTGAACTGAATTTTATGGTTTAAATGCAAAGAACGTGATATTCAATAAATACAAGTAACATACAAAATGTTTAAACGCCCCTTTG
>KK119202.1:380277-406651 GCA_000611955.2 Stegodyphus mimosarum | reverse complement strand
AAAAAAAAAAGAAAAAAAGAAAATAAATGAATTAAATTAAATAAGCAGTAAATTGAAAAGTGAAACGACGCAAAATGCCAAAACGAAAGTAATAGTCCTTCGAGATTCAAATCCCTTTGGACTAATAAAACAAATTCCAAATTCAAAATTCGGGCTTCCAAGTGCCCACGTTCTGTTGGAGGACTACGCTATTCAAAATTAGATGGCTCTGAGTTCCGTTGTTTTTTCACAATGAGTGAAACATTCATGCAGATTCTTCATTATTTAGTTCCTTTAAATATAATACATGCGATAATATTTGGTGGCAACAGTTTGAAAAGTGAACCACCGGGGAAAGTGAAACGACGCACAATGCCGTTTTGAGGCTAATAGTCCTTTGGGTCCAACGCCCCTTTGAACAAAAAAGATAAATTATATTACCGTTTGTACAAATTTGAATTGACCCTGATTCTTCTCAACTTTTTGCTTGTAGAAAGAATTTACCATTTCTATGAGACAACGTTGCACAATTAATACCGATAAACCAAATGGAAAAAGACGACAGCAAAAGCTCAAAGAAGTATTATGTTCGACTCAAATGATTAAGGTAATTCTCTTTTTAACCTTTTTTCATAGTAAATTTTGTGACAAATAATAATTATTAGATTTGGTCAGAGAATAAACATCCTCGGGATTTTTTTTTACTATGTAGGAGATTACGTATATAGTAATTATACAAATCTATACTTTTTATTACAGATAAGAAGTGTAATAATATTATTGCTTATTTTAAATTAAACCTCCACATTAAGATGAAAATGGGTCATTTTATGTAATATGGAATCACATCAGCTTCCGCATTTTCACTTTCGATACGAAAACGTGAAGTTCACATGTCACATTTCCTGAATATGACATTTTAGATACTCTTTGTGACAAAAATGGAATTACAGTTCCTGAATGTGTCGCGTTAGGTATTCACTGGAGGAGGGGCGGTTCACTAGATAAATAAATTTCATTTGCTAGTACTGAAATTCGTAATATCGAATTAAATCGACAAGCATTAATTTGTATAATATTTATAATATTCATACATGTATTATGTAATAAATTAAGTTCTATTTCCACTGAATATAAAACACAGTCTTAAAAAATAATATATAGCAAAGAATTGTACTTTTCTCAAGCACAGTAGCTTCAGTCATGTAATTCATTAATCAGAATAGAATTTTACATTATCAAATCGCATCGAAGTTCGCTTTCTCAATCCCTTTTCCCTACGGATATATTTTATGCTTGAAGTACTACATACAACACCGTATCGACAAAAGTCTTTACCAAGCCTTTATTTCACATCATTGGTTATAGCAGTGCTTCTCAAACTTTCAATATTTGCAACCCAATTTTCAATCATTTTCCTCGTGCACCCTCCCCCCTTACAATAACAATGTATTGAATGCAGTAATAATGTACTTTGACGCTAAAGAAACAATGCGACATTAATTATAAACCGTGCAAATTATCGAGATAATTATTAAATTTTATATATTGTTACGGATTTCGTATTTATTTAGCTATTTATTTAGAACTGTAATTAAAACTGTTTTTTATTTTCTCGTGCAACGCAGACGACTTTTGAAGAGAAAGCTACCTCGGAAAAGTAAAAATAAAAGAGCGCGTGCATTTAATATTTAATAAATAAATATCTCTTAATTACTGTTGCCATTCAGAAAAATCGAGGCAAAAAAATAGGTTATACCAGAATATACTAATGAATAATTAAACAGTTTATAAAAGCTGAATTAAAACACCTTAACTCAGTTGCTGCTGTTTTAAGCGAACTGTTTGTTTACTTAATGCTGTTATTGATTGCAGCGAATTCGCTGCGAGATTGGATTAACTTTCTCTGTTTTGAATTGAGTTCTGTTTAACGTTTGAGATATTGTGATATTGTACGAATATCTCTGAGGAAATATTTCAGCATTTTGTTTCATTTATTATGAAAAGAATAAATTTCATTAACTTTTTAACGACTTGTTTATTCAACCCATTATGAAACCGTACGCACGCAACAATATGTTACTTTTAAGTAACATATATTTTAAATAAGTTACTTTTAAGTAATAGGATACTTAAAAGAAGTAAAGTCGGCGCACTTTTTGGACTGTATTTTTCTGGTAACCCAGCGAATTCTAGAATACTCCATTTCGGCAACCCTGTCTGTATTTTCAATAAATCTTGCAAGGAGCAAAATATTGATGTATTCAACAAATTTCTAGAAATTGTTAGGGACATAAACTGGGTAGAGTATAGGATTTCTTAGTAAATTTACCATGAGTTTGTAAACTTTACTAAATTTCCAGCATTTCTTTACTTTAATTTTAATGTAAACAGGTATTCTGAACTCCTGTTTTCAGTTTTACAACTTAAAATTTGCATTTTCAATATTACTGCTTAAAATATGCCTCCCTGTACTTGTGTATTTTCAAACTTTTCTTTCTTTTTAATTTAAACATGCATTCTTAACTCCTATTTTCCCGTTTTTAATTTAAACATGTATTCTGAACTCCTATTTTCAATTTTACAGCTTAAAATTTGTATTTTCAGTATAAATGCTAAAAATATGCCTCCACTTATTTATTTATTTTCAGTTTTACTGTTTAAATATAGTATATTCTAAATTTGTGTTTAAAATTTTTCTTGCTAAAATGTG
This sequence comes from Stegodyphus mimosarum, assembly GCA_000611955.2. NCBI lineage: Eukaryota > Metazoa > Arthropoda > Arachnida > Araneae > Eresidae > Stegodyphus > Stegodyphus mimosarum. The sequence continues at coordinate 403,959 of KK119202.1, read as the reverse complement.
CATTCTAACTTATATTTTCAATTTTAACTGCTTTTCTAAGGCTAAACTTGTATTTTCTATATTATTATTTAAAATATACCCCCACTTACTTATGTACCTTCAAAGTTGCTGTTGTTGTATATTCTAAAATTTTTTCTGGTTAAAATGTGCTTTCTAACTTGTGTTTTCAATTTTAACAGCTTCTCCATGGCTTGGCGACATTTTCGGTCGCCAAGCCAAAAAGTCGCCAATGGAGTCCTATATTCAAGCTGTTCCGGATAAAGTACAAATGTCATTAGAAAAATAGTCTAGTCTCTATTACTCTCTATCCATCACATTCGGCATCTACGTAACCTATCGAACGTCTGAGCAAAACGTTGTGTAAGTGCTGCACCTCGTGCAATTCCAGTCAGTCGCGGTCGAGTCGATCCTGCTATCGGTATCGAATCTATCTTAAATCTGCATTTTGTAATTTACGCGTTAATTGCAATTCACGATATTAAATAACTGCAGTAGATTTAAATAGAATCATGGATAAATTTTTAAGTCCTAAGCGAACGTTACACGATAATAAAGCATCAACAAGAAAAAGTATCACCGACTTTTCTAACTTTCAGTACTTAAAAGTATAAATCACACTTCAGCACGAAGTAGCCTTTAATTAAAGGTCTCGCATCATAGGTTTAAAATAGGCACTATCATTAAAACACTATAACTGTGGTGATTATTCACTAAATAGAATCAGTTTGAACAATAACAAACTTTATTATCATGGAAGAAATCAATAACGCTCCTAGCGCTGTTACATTGTTCTCGTAAATATCTATTACTGTTGCCATACACAAATTACAAAACTATACTCACAAAATCTAAGTGATGCTTGCTCATGAGCCAGGAAATATAAAATAGGTTATGGTTAGGTTATTCAATTATGGCAAAGCACACAAGGGCTATCTGCCTAAAGGGAGGGATGCCTTCGTGGAGGACTTTCTAAGGGAAACTGGCTCGTATACACGTTACACATATGGAAAACCATGAAAACGCCCATGCAGCCAGCCCGTTCGCGGGATTCGAACCTCGGACCGAACTACCAGTCTTCAGCGTCTTTACCGCTCGGCCGCTGGTGCACCTGAAATATAAAATACAAAATAATAAACATAAAACTAAGTAAGATATTCTTAACATCAACAAGTGCACAGACGAACGAACGTGGATCCGAAAATTAAATCAAGAAGATATTCTCAAGAATACTTACATTTTGGATTTATCACTACTGAAGTAAATGAAGAAAGGCCCCTGTGTGTTATTTGCTCAAAATTATTAGCAGCAGACAGCATGAAACCTAATAAAATTAATTACACGACATTTGGAAACGCTTCATGGTGAGTTAGTTAACAAACCCCGATAATTTATTTTGTTTAATTAAAAGCAAAAAACATTAAAAAAAATAACTCTGTCTGTGAATGGAAAAGCTTTACTTGCTTCTTACAAAGTCTCATATAAAACAGCCAGATGTTAAAAGCGAAGTTACCATTGTTAAGTTACCATTGGCGAAGAGCTTTATTTTCCCAGCTGCAATTGAGATCGTAAAAACTATGTTTGGAGATAATCTTGCTAAATACGTGTAATCTATACCTCTATCAAGTGATACTGCTACCCGTCGAATCGATGATATAGCTGAAGATGTACAGCAGCAGCTTTTCGAGAAGATGCACGACAAATAGTTTTTAATTCAGCTTGATGAGGCAACAGATAGCAAAAAAGATGCTCATTTCGTTGCGTATGTTCGATTTTGTAATGGCTATGTCAGCAGTAAAGAACTACTTTTTCGTAAACCAATAAAACTCAAAGAACAGCATTATTTGACATTTTAAATAATTTTATAAACGAGGCAAAGAATGGAAAAATTGTGTAGGAATATGCCCCGTTGGAGCTCGTATAATGTCTGAAAGATTCCAAAGTATACAAGCAATTGTGAAACAAAAGTTTCCACTGTGCATCTGGACACATTGAATGGTCCACAGAGAAGGTCTGGCTTTCCAAACAAATGAATAACCAAGACATGGTCAGAATATTGTGCCAGCGAGAGTTGTGACCGTAGTAAATTATATAAAAATGAGAACTTAAATATGAACCCCAAAATCAAGAATCTTCTCTGTACTTTGTAAAGACATGGGTGCAGTACATTCATTGTTGCTATTTTACTGCGAGGCAAGATGGTTATCATGTGGGAAGTTTTTGCGAAGTGTTTATGAATTAGGACACGAAATTGCCACTTTTCTAGAGGAGGAAAACAGACATCTGAGAAGTTTCGAGATGGTTTATTTGTGATGAAATTGAGATAATTGGTCGATATATTCAAGAAATTAAATACCTTGAATCTTGAACTCCAAGGAGCAAATATACATATGTTGGAGACGAGTGATAAAATAAGTGCTTTTTGTAGAAAATTGGAATTATGGAGTAGAAATTTACAGCAAAAACACCTAGAAACGTTTGAAAATGTGGATAAATTTACAAGGCTGAAGAACAACGTGTGACAGTTGTTTTTTGAAACCACTGAAAATCACTTAGCCATGCTAATGTCTCGGATTGTAATTAAATTGTTTCATTTTCCCGTGGAATGAAGCGCGTGACGAAATTTAAGGGGAAGCTACGACGGAAAAGCAAAAATACAAGAGCCCGTGCATTTAACATTTAATAAATTGATATCTCATAATTGCTTTTGCTATCCAGAAAAATCAAGAAAATAGATTTTACTAGAATATTCTCGTGAATGATTAAAAAGTTTATAAAAGCCGGATTGAAACATCTCAGCTCAGTTGTTGTTTTAAGCGAACTGTATTGTTTACTTAGTGCTGCTATTGAAAGTAGCGAATTTGCTGTAAGATCGAATTAATTTTCTCTGTATTTTGAATTGAGTTGCATTCAATGTTTCAGGAGCTCAAAATATAACTGCTGTGAGATATTGTGATATTGTACGAATACCTCTGAATAAATATTTCAGCATTTTGTTTTAAAATTTTATTAACTTTTTATCGACTTGTGCATTCAATTCATTACGAACCCGTACACAAGTAACACTTTTTGAATCCCCACTCCTGACACCAAAAATTTCTTTAAATATAATACAGGGCGATAATATTTGGTGGCAACAGTTTGAAAACGCTTTTAGTCAATCAACGCAAAATGCCAAAACGAAATTAATAGTCCCTCAGGGAAAATTGCCCCCTTTGGACTAAAAAAAAAAGAAGAAGCAGAAGAAGAAAAATGTGCAATTATGTAATATCTTTTAACTATTTAACAAATGTTTTTTAAAATAACTGTTCCATCTGTAGAATATAAATTAAGTAATCAGATATACATTATAATATATAATGATTTTGTTTCATTAAAAGCAAGAAAAATTTAGTCATATAATACGCTTGAAAATTTGGTTCAATACTTTTTTTAAATTAATTATATTACCATTTATACTATTTCAGTATTATTTGCTAATTATCAGGATGGAATTTCTTTAATGTTTCTCATCCAAAACATATAAATCATTACCCATATGGCTTATCTGAACATTTAAAATCGCTATTAAAAATGTTAAAAGAATTAAGGTATCATGATTTAAATAGTTAGCTTTGATGAATATAAATGTGTCAGATATAATTAATTTAATTTCATATAACTGCATGCATTTATCGCATTGCCTCAGGTGAAAAAAAAAATCTAGGCGCGGCTCTGACGGGAGCTATAAAAATAACAGAAATTTAGAATAAGAAATACAATGGAGTGAAAGTTAAAAAAAGTTTTCCAAATTATTACAATATATTGATAATTTATATTTATAAACTCATGTAGTCATTCATAAACGCAAGAATACTTTTCTCAGTAGTACTTCATTCATGGCTTCTTCTGATATTAAATTACTGTTGACAAATGATTTAGTACAAGGGCTTTCAAAATGTGTGTCTCCTTGAAGCGTGTCGGTCTTTTGCATGGACCTTATAAGAAATTGACCAACCCAAATGATTTTTCTCCCTCGTCTGACGCATTCCCGGCTATCCCCTTGACCACATCCGGAGGAGTAGGGACGATTACAGAAACTTAACAATGGTTGGCTACTGAAGCGTGTATAATTGTCAAGAATAAGCTGGCTGTAGTGCCACATTTCACAAATTAAAATTTTTTGTAGTTTTATTTTTGAAACTGAGATTGATTTTTAAAAATTTAGCATATTTATCAAGCATAATTAACGTTCCAAATAATTATAAAGCTGTTGCATGTTTTCAGGCTTGGATATTTTGTTTAACTTTTCTATGCTGTAAGGAAATTTGTAACTACTACTTCCAGAAAATAATATTTTAAATCTGACCTAATAGAAAATTTCAAACAAACAATTTTCTCTTACAATTTTTATGTTTTTATTGGTGTAAATAAGTAAAAAATTCTAAAATACCTTAAGACGAATTTTTGAAAGTCTTCGTTTAAAATTCTAAATTGTGCTGCTTTTTTAAAATTATAGGCGAATATTATAGCAATTTCTATAAAGGAGTTATATTTCAATTACATTTCATAATACATCATAGCGATTTTAACACCTTAATAATTGTTATCCATTTATTCTAATGTTAAAATAGTATTTAACTGTAAAAAAAAAAAAAAATCTGAAATGTTTCAGATTTTAAATTACGTCCAAAGGGACGTTTATTTAACATTCTGTGTGTTACCTTTATTTGTTAAATACCATGTTCTTCGCACTTAAACCATAAAATTCAGTTCAACAGCAATATCGCAAAATAATTTTAAATTGAGCCTATCTTTAGAAATTTCGGTACACGCTCTCACGCGCTGGAGATAAAAATGTTTTTCTGTACAACGTTGGTATTGCTGGCTTTGAAATCTTTGAGTTTGTTAATGAAAAATTCGTTAAAGTTTTAGAGAATATTGTTACGAATTTCACATTTATTTGGCTATTTATTTAGAACTGTAATTAAAATTCCTTTTTATTTTCCCGTGCAACGCACGCAGACGATTTTTGAAGAGAAAGCTACGTCAAAAAAAAAAATAATAATAATAACATGCATACATTTATGCAGATTTTTCATTTTTTAAACTTTAATGCAGAGCGATAACATTTAGTGGCAACAATTTGAAAAGTGAATCGGGCATTCAGAGTGAATCAACGCAAAATCGCAAAACGAAAGTAATAGTCCTTCGGGACTAAATCCCTTTGGACTAATAATTAATTGTGCTAATATTTTATAGTGATTATTTTTTAAAATTTATTTCTAGTTCTGCATAAGATTTTTTTATTTACTGCGAATTCAATTTATTAGCCCAAAAGAGGCGGTAGCCCAGAAAGGCTATTAGTTTCGAAACGGAATTTTGCGCTGTTTTCCTGTAAATGTGCATTGCACTTTGCGAATTGTTGTCACCAAATATTATCGCCCTGTATTATAGAAATTAATGAAGAATCTGCATAAATACATGTATGTTTTTCGCACTGTGAAAAAACGACGGTATCTAGATGAAATTTTGAATAACGCAATCCTCCACCCGAACATGGGCACCTGCACGGTGAAATTTCGAATTTGTTTTAATCCATTTCATATTTTGTAAAACTTTCACGAATTTTCGATTAACAAACTCAACGAGTTCAAAGCGAGCAATGGCAACACTGTACGTAAAATAACATTTTTATGACCAGCGCGGAAATTCTTAAGATGTTGTTTTCAAATATTTTGTGATATTGCTGTTGAATTGAATTTTATGTGGTTTACGTGCGAAGAGCATGATATTCAATATCTAAAGGCAATACACAAAACGTTAAAAAAAGTCCCTTTGGGCGTAATATAAAATCTAAGTGATTCTAAATTTTACTTTATTTTATTTTTTCATTGCATTCAGAAAAGTTCATGCTCCGAATTTTATAAATTATTAAAATAAATAATCTTATGATCATCTTGTAATATTAATAATTAATGATCATATAATCAAATAAATGATCATCTTGGAATATTAATAATTAATGATCATATAATCAAATAAATGATCATCTTGTAATATTAATAATTAATCATAATATGATCAAATAAATCATCATCTTGTAATATTAATAATTAATGATCATGTAATCAAATAAATGATCATCTTCTAATGTTATAATAATTTTAGAAACCACTGCCTGAAAATGCCTATAAAATTTTTTTAAAAAATTATTATATTTTACCTTATTTGTTTCAAAACATCATGCACTATCAATCTTGTTTAATTTTACTTTATTTATACGCAAAAGTAAGTTAATAAATTTGTTTTTAGAGTTTTTACCATTAGTAAAGATGTTCATACAAGAATTATGAGTGAAAATAATGCGCAAAATGCAGTAAAAAGTTCTTTAATGAGATATATTAAATCTTATTTGAAAAAACTGTGACTTTCATAATCTCATCACTATACGGCGTATCACATTTAATAATTAAAAACAGTTATGTGATACAAACGCCATAGGTTTCAGTGTTAAAGTGAACTACATGGTCCCTACTGCTTCTCGGGGAAATATGGGAAACGCGCGCTCCGCCCACTGGGTTAGTCTCTCTTATAACGTTCATGGCCGTTTGCTAATGACGTCACGAACGGTAGAAAAAAAGTTCCCCCCCCCAAGTCTGAATATCGTTTTGATATTTTCAGAAAGCTAAATTTAATTAAATGTTATTACCAAAGCAATGAGACTCTTACATTTCTACTCTATTAGATAAAATTCCAGTATCCATGTCGATTAAAAAAGCCAGACAGGGACAAAATATATTTTTTTTTTTCTTTATTTACAGAAAAATTTAAAAAGGTTTCTTTCCATCTCTACACACATTTTTAAAACATTCTTCACTCAAAGTGCAATTTTCATGACAAATGCCTCCCAGAATCGATCCAACAGCATATAGGGGAATATCTCCTTTTCCCGTGTGTTCTGCGGCAGTGTCGGAAGATCCAAGGTTAGAATTCCGGCGAACGTACACTACGCAAAAAGGGGGGAGGCGTACGTAGGTGGCAGCTATGCAAATACGGGCAACAAGATCGAAAAAAAGGGAGGGGGAAGGATTAGTCGAGCGATTATGCAGGCCAATGAATGACATCAACAGATTCGACTCGGTGTTATCGAAACGCCATATTTAAGTACTCTCGAACATCGCGGCTGATATGGGATGAGAACCCATCATTCTCTAATAACAAACATATCACGGCGCAGCGACTGCTAAATCTACACTGCTGGCCACCATAAATGCAACACTCTGAAGGAAGCATTCAAATAACATGAAATTTACAACATGCATTAGCAGAGGTGAGATATGCAAATGATTAGAATTTCATCGCAGACGCACATCACGCGTGTTTGTGGCGCCACTTCAAAGCGCTATTTAAGGCTTGGAGTTTTCGACAATTGTGTTTCTTTCGTGGTTTTTTCAAAAAAAAAACGATCCATATGCCTCGTAGTAGTAAACAGCGATCATCCTTTGATCAAGTATCCGAGTTCGACAGATGAAGGATAGTGGCCTACCGAGAGTGTGGATTATCTTTCAGGGAAATCGGTAGTCGTGTTGGACGAAATCAAACTGTAAACAACAGACGTCTCCGCCGCCAATGGTGCGATGAAAGAACGATGTGGACGGCAGAATGAAATGAAATTGTCTTTACTGACGAGTCAAGCTTCTGTCTGCAACACCACGATGCTCGGATTCGAGTCTGGAGACACCGTGGAAAGAGGATACTGAACAGCAACGTTATGCACCGCCACACTGGTCCTGCACCGGATATTATGGTATGGGGCGGTATTGGATATCACTCTCAAACTACTCTAGTACGCATTGCCAGTACTTTAAACAGCCAGCGCTACATCTCCGAGGTGTTGGAGCCAGTTGTCCTTTCTTACCTTCAGGGCTTGTCCACAGCCATATTTCAACAGCAGAATGCGCGACCACATGTGGCACGCACTGTCCAAGGGTTCTTCGTCAATCGCCAGATTGAATTGCTTCCCTGGCCGGCTCGCTCTCCGAATCTTTAGCCAATAGAAAACATGTGGTCCATGGTTGCTGAACGATTGACCCAAATTACATTCCAAGCTGCCACACCATATCAACTTTGGCAACGTGGGGAAGGTGCTTGGTCTGCTGTACCCCAAGAACACATCCAAAGTCTCTTTGAATCAATGCCGAGGCGTGTAGCAGCGGTGATCTCCAACAATGGCGGCTACTCTGGCTACTGATTCTAGAAGGAACCACACTTCACAGAAGTCTATAAATTTAATCCTTTGATACTTAGTCAACATGTTATCTACTAAATAAATTTTGTTGTGATATCTCTTGTCTTTCTTGATGTTGCAATTTGGGTGGCAGTAGTGTATTTGTCATTTAGCAGGCAAGACTTCCAAAGAAAAGCTTTTACAGCATCGTCAATCCAAACCGACTGCCAAGATATATATAGGCCTAAGGTGCCCCCCCCCCCCACAATGCCGGACTTGGTCACTGACAGCAAACTGATTTTGTTAATGGGAGTTCACCGCCCAAACATGTGAGTTTTGGACATTGTAGCAACTTGTCCTGTTGAAGTATTCCTCTTTTATGAATATGACAGAAGCCGAAATAAGTCCTCTACGCTCTTTTGTAGACACATTTGAGTATGTGGGTAATCATTATGCTTCAATAGCTGTACGCGCCACTCATGGTTAAGCAACTGGTTTACTTCAGGAGCTTCCAGACAGTGGTTTAGGAATAATCGAAACAAGTAACAATTGTTCCAGCAATGGCACGTGGAGTGCTTTCTGTATGATGAAACACAATTTCTTCGATTTCAGGGGATCGGTACGTGTTTGTTCTCGATTTGTACGCACGTCTCTCGAAGGAACTTGTTTTATTTAATATTTAATGAAGTCATGCAAACGTCCGATAGTTCGTAATTATGTCTCATCAAATAACTCTCCTGATTGCGGAGCGAGCATTGTCCATTACTATTAAAGACTCCGTATGCTAGATGTATATCTAACAATTTCGAATTTATGAAACCTATTACCTCTGAAGGCCAGCTGCTCAGTCGGCATAGCATTGCCGACTGCTGCACCTATAGACCCATCTTCAAATCACAGAGATGGCATGGGTATATGTAAGCATCTAGTGTCTGTATGGCAAAAAAGCATTCAAAATGCACAGTGACCCAAAGTCCTCCCGAGAGATTGTTGTTAAGGGAAAAGAGGCGTTTTCCTTTAAAATTTGCATGAAAGCTTACAGTTCAGCAATATCCTAATCACCCGCAATACTACAGAGGTACTGGCCTAGCTTCTACCTGTACCTATGCAGGCGCCGTCCAGTCGGTATAGTGGACGCTGACTGCCATACTGATGGGCCCAGATTTAGATCCTGTATAAAGCATGGATGTTTGCATGACAAGGGGACATTCAAAGAGGTTGAAGATTCTGGTTGAAATTCTGGGGAACAGGTGTTCTTCCCCAGAATCACACAGTTAGTGCGGCAAAACTACATCTGTACAAAAAATTATGTATTTCTGGTGTCCCACTCACTTCTACCTGTACTTGTGTGAGCATTTGTCAAATGATGGTTTTTCTGCATGCAAATTTTTATATTCCCAAATAACTTCTATCATGGCTGCATTTCTGACTTTGCATTATAATCGATCTTGTCTTTGAAATATACACCTCTCTCAGAAATCTGTACACGCGATAGTATAGAAATCTGTATACGCTTGTACTTCTGGAGCATCCCACAAAATTTTGGGCTTGATCTTTCTGGTGGCTATTTTAAATAGCATTATTAATAGTCACGTCATCGACACCATTAAGAATTTGAAATTTATTAAGAGTTTCAATTTCAGTACGAAGTTTAGATATACAAGTTTTTTTTTCCTCCCTTATTACTAACAAATGTATAGTTGGAATAAAGAATCTTTCCTTCTTAAAATTTTTTTCACTCGAAATAACTAGCTGCAAGATGTACTACGAACATATCAAGAGTTATATTATCTTTATCAACTTGAAAATATATGCGTCATTTTTTGGCATTTTTCATACAGCGATTATTAGAAGTACAGTTCCAATCACTCGCCGACTCGGAATTCAAAATGATGCAGTAAAGGAATCTCTTCCTTTACTGACGCTGACTGCCGTACCGATAGGGCCAGGTTCGAATTCCAGATAAGGCATGGATATTCGTAAACAATCTTTTCTATAAGTCATTATGAGAGAATATTTATCCAGGCATATGGCTTGTTGCCCGGGTTTTGCACAGTTAAATCACGGCATATCCTTAACCCATGAAAGCCAAATTTTGAAGAATGAAATATTAATCGATAACGATATATAATTCCTGGTATCAACAAATATATATGTTTCATAATTTCTGATTGCATATGCTGCTCACAAAGCGCATTTTTGAGATTGAAAACAGGGCAAACTATGTGGTGGCCGTAAAAAACTATATGGCGTTCATCCATTAGTTGGGCACAAAATAACTGGAGATCAACAGGAATAAGGAATTTCATAATTTGTCAATATAGGGCCATTGTTAAATTTACAATTGCCATAACATCTCAACGCCCAGTGTCTGCAGCCACGACTCCACTTTTATGATCGACTTAAAGTGCTCTAATCCGACCATTTCTAATTCCATTACACAGATTTCCGAGAAACTTATTATGGATCCGTTATTAGACCGATTAGGTACCATAAGAAGAAAGCACTCGTAAGTACCTTGGCAGTTAGGGAATATCCATTGCTGTGAAAGACCAGGTGTATTTTTTATAATTAACTAGCAAACAAGCTTTCGGAATCCTCATCCCCCCTTTTTTTTCATAGATGTTCTGTTATGACACAACAGGTTTGAAATCCATACTTATTCTGGCATATTCTGATACAATCTGCCAGATATACTTAGCATAGTTAAAAGTTTCAATAAGGCTATGTATGTAATATGTAGATGGATCGCAAATCACATCAACATCCACTTACTTATTACAAATTAAATTTAATTTTTTAACATTTCAATAATTCTTCTCACAATACAGAAATTGTATATAACATTAATTTTTTGCTGTGGCAATATTTTAAATGTTACAATTTAATTCTATTTTACAGCTACCAATTTCATTATAATTATGGAAATAAGATATTCAGTTTTTCACGCTTGTTTACATACCATGCAAATATTTTACCTAACTAAATTAATAAAAATAAAAGATACTTTTTATAACTATTATGAAAGCTTTTGTTTATTTTTGCACAGCTTTAAAACTCAAAACTGTTTCTAATGCATACAGATTTCTTTGTAGTAAAAGTTTGAATTGCAAAAATAATCTAAAATTGTGTCATTCTTAATCAGCCTATATGACAAAGGTGACAGAAAAGAATGTTTTATTGCTATTTACTTTAAATTTTAATGCTTTTATAAACTTTTTAAGATTTAATTTTAAAGTAAATTTTTGTGCAGATCCATTTCATTAAAAATGCAAGTATTTCTCCCAGATTTTTAATTTCTTTAAAAATAGCTATACAATTAAATTACAAACTTAATATTTATTACAGCACAACACAATATTAACTAGCATTTTTATAAACATTCATTTGCTTAAATGTGAGGGAAACATGCTAATGTAATATTGCATAAACAAATTTAGCCTTACACTGATGTAAATAGGTTACTTACACATCCAACTTTGCAAAACTACTTTGCTTCTAAGAAAACGGACCTATGCCAGACAACTTTTATGAGTTTCATTAACCCTTTATTTGGAATACTTACTTATGAGAATTTTTAATTGCTATAGGATATAGAAATCCAAATTAGTTGAATTTTTATGAATGAAGCATTCAAGGGCTACCTTTTATTTTAAGATCAATAAAATGGCATAAATGTATTAATCCTCTCACTGCCTATCCTGCGATTTTCAGTTTCATTCTGGCTTTTCTGTGAAGTTTAATTGTTTATTCAAATCTAGGTTAACGGACGCCGTTAGTGGTCCATATTTCTGTGAAATATAGAAGCATGTTTTGTACCATTTTGCACACACTTTTTAAAGCTCAAAGCTATCTGTCGTTAATCTCTCAATCATAAAATAAATCATAATTTAACCAAGATTAATTTAAAAAATTTTGCTTTTATATGATTAGTCTTCAATTTAAATTTTCTGACAATCTTTAAGATCCAATTCTGTACTTCGAGAGGGGGGGGAACTTTTACAAATTTTTTTTTTGCATATTTTAACTCTAAAATATATGTAGAATTGAAAATATGTAATAAAAAATACAATTTTTTAACCTATTTTGTTAAAAACCTACATGGCGAGACAGTTAATATTTATTGTATAAAAGGAAGTTCAACAATACGCTGCTTGATAAATAAAACAATAACAAAGGCTAACTTCTAATGTTTGTAAACAATTTACTGTTTCACTCTGAAATACTTAGCACATGCTAAAACTGAATTTTTGTTGCAAACTGAATGTGACTCTTACTTAGCATAAACTAAATAAAATGTTTAATTTGTTTGCTAGATTAACTAGTCTAGATATATTAAATAATACTTCACTAAATATTTAAATTTTATGATTTCTTCCATCAAATCCAAAGATGATTTGAATTGATTTTTTCCCCACTATTTGCAAATTTTGTTTAATTTGAAATCATTCTGATATTTATGTTACAGCAGTATTTGAATTTGAAATACTTATATAATAAATAAGTACAATTATAAGCTTTTAACACACTTGGAACTAATACTAGCAGAGATTTCTTTAATAAATAACAATGAATAATAAATTCCATAATAAAATTAATTATCCTACAATGTCCTAATGCTATTGTTTCAATTCAAATGGATATTCCATTACCAAAAGATTCCCCTATTTTATTTTTAGTTGCCATTCTATTTCCATTTTCACATCAGGCCTTTATAAAGGATTACCAAAAGCAAACTAATATAATTAAATTTTGACAAGAGGTTTTACAGAAAAATTTATTATAAATCTTTGAACGAATAAGCTAAAGAATTTCAACAACTTGCTTTAAACATATGCCAGCAGTATAAAAATTCTATACACTTCATACCATCATTGCTCAGTCTTCTGAAATCTCATTACTCAGCAGCAAGAACAATTTCACAATATTTGATTAATGGCAAAACAAAAGTCATTATTCTAAATTGAGAAATCTGTACTTTTTTTAATACACAGTTGCACAAGATTTAATACTATACTTAATTTATACGATTATCAAATGGTTAACCATCTGATATGTACACCAGAAAAAAAAATTAATAAACCAATGCAAGTCATTCACTAATTTTAATGTATGGAAGCTTAGTTAAACAAAAATTAAATTAACTAAACCTGAAAATTCACATATCTTAAATGTACCAGAAAATCCAGATTTTTTAAAAATGTTATAACTTTATACTGATTGTAGAAATAAAAGTGAAATAAATACTACAAATTTCATTTTATTAAGCAAAGATGAGAATAAAACATTTAATTAACAGCAGCAATTACATGGCACAGAATTTAACCTTTTGATAAAAAGTTATGAAACTGTACGGTACTTTTTAATATGCAATGCTCTTCAACTCTTCACATATTATTCTACTTTATGGAACCAAATAAGTTATATTAAAATATAATGCTATCAATATAAAGGAAGCCTTGATGAAGACACATAATTTATAGGCCAGCATCTATGTTACAACACTGACATGAATGATGATTTGTAAGAATTTCAGCAACACTTCTCACTTAATATGTTTCAAATTAAAAAGCAGAGTATGTTGGCAAGAATCTACACATTACATAAATATTCATTTATCTTTTCAGATACTTAATATCTGAACTTGGTAAATACATATTACATCAAGTATTCTTCCAGGTTGTTAACAAAATACATCGATATGCACAGCACAAAAATAAACTGCAAAAAACTAAGTAACTGTAACTATCAATGAAATCACAATGCAGATCTATATGACTTTGCAAAAAATTTTGGAATACTAAAATAAATAAACTAAAAATTCATTGAAGTATATGAAAGACAAATTCTATGAGCAAAAACAGTTTTAGTTATGTCTAATGAAATCAAACCCACTACAAAGGAAGAACTAAAAAAACAAATTATCAAATAAAAAACTTACAAACACATTGAAAATGAATGTAAATACATATGATATGACAAAAACTGTGCAAAAGAAACATTCTTTCAAAGCAGGAAATACAACACAATTACAGAAAAAATTCAACCCAGATGCTTAATAACTGAAAAATCTGAACAGAAGACAGAATTAAATCATTTGAGCTTAAAAAAGCATTGCATAAAAGATATATATTGCATCTGATCACAGAAATGGTAAAATACAGGCCACAAATTTTTGATGGTGCGCCATTAATTATCTAAAGTTGTATAGTACAAAAAGCTACAGAGACAAAAGCAGCTTCCTCACATTTTTATCTTTTAACAGATAAATGCAAATATCAGATCTAATATATAGTTACTTGGACTTTTCTTCTGTGTAACAAAAGCTTAATTCCAAATGAAAAATTAAAATTTTTCAAAAAAGGGGGAAAAAAGGAAATGCAATCTTACACATTATCTTGAACAGAATATACTACTATTATTAAATTTTTTATATACACAAGGATGTTAGTATATTAAAACAGAGTTATACTTTCAAAGTCATGCAAAGGCTTTAAAAAAATTGTATAAAACTGAGCAACTTAAAGGAACTTTCAGTATTTAACATCTTACAAAATACACCAAATAAACTGGCAACTGTCACCACTCTGATCACACAAAATTAAATTATACATATGAAATTGAAAAATCCTAATTTATCCTTTTTATTGAATATAAAGAAATAAAATATTTAAAAAATCACTGTCAAAATAAATTCCATTTACATTTTATCCACATTAAAAATTCTCACTGTACAATATGTAATTCATGTTGATCACATTAAAAATCAGTTTCTTCCCCCCCCCTTACTACTTTGATCAGATAAGTCAGCAGCAGCAGACATTCACACAAAAATGCTTTCATCATCGCAATTTCCATTTATACAGTTTTTGAAGTAACTACAAAATTTAAACGCAAAATTTCCATTTGTCACACCAACAGATATGCCTGCATTTACATTATTCCTTGGACCATCACCTACAATAATAATTATTTACATATATGTGCATTTTTTAAAACTTCTAAATTATACAGAAATATAATTCAAAGAGAAATTTCCAGAAAATGGATGGCTGCAAATTAGAAAATTTATTTAAATTTTGGTACTGCTATGCATTTATTGTACACTATTCATGCTCCTGTGAAGATAAGCATGAACATAAAAAAATTATACAAAATACTTTTAAAAAATCATTATAGCTTCTAATTTGCAATGAAGAATATTTTCAGTTTCAACATAACTGCTTAGCATGCAATAAAAACACTTTTTTAATACTAAGCTGACATTCTTCCTTTAAATAAAGACACCTATTACATAAAAGGACAATGGAAAACAAAATTTTATGTTGTTGTTGAGTTTTATATTCAAGCTAGTAAAAGCAGTGTCTTCTTACATTTTTAAATATCTTTTGAAATAGAAGAAAAATGGCAAATAGTCAGACTTTGGGACGTGTGCCTCTCAGATCACTAGTAGCACTGTGGCACCTGGCAGACTAATTAATGCACAGAGTCCGAGGTTGAATGGCCTCTAAGGCAAACAGGTCCAGCCAGGCGAATATAAAATGTTTTAATTTGAATGGAGTACTGCAAGCAGATTTCCAGACAGCAGGTGTATGGATGAAAAAAGGCAAGGTGATCTAGGTTTCTAAAAATAAATAAATAAATAAATGAAAGATAAAATTAGCTCCTTATAACATTTAAGTACAAAACAGAATTGCACTTAAATTCATATATAATAGTTAGCTCATTCTTTTCCCAGTTTTTAAAGCAAATTTTTAGATAATATCTAGTTCAGAATAAAAAACACAGAACAACTAAAGCAACTGACCATGAAAAAATAAATACTTTATTCTTTTTATTTAGTGCATAGTTTAAGATAATGTAGCTTTCAAAAAACAGACGCAATGCACTACAAAAAAATGCTGAAGTACATGTGATTATTGGTCACAGTTTGAGAGGTGCTACACTTTACGACACAGTTAACTTCTCAACTTCACATTTGTGGCATGCTCCTACAGGTTTTCAGTCATAACGCTCTGCCCAATGCCACATTTTAATATACAATTGCTTAAAAAACATAAAAATAATGCAAATATACTCCTTATATACATATAAATTATTAATGGAACTGAAATTTTGGTACTTGTCTTCTGTAGCAGCTTTGGTGAAAAAAGGTTACCAATCTATGCATGGGTGAGAAACAAATGGTTAAGGATCTAATTGATTTTCACAACTGCATTGTCATTGTTTCAGATAGCAGCTTTTAACTGTAAAATACTCATTATACTTACTATTTCCAAGCCTCCATCAATATTACAGAAGCTATAGTTGAAGTTTGAGGCATAATTAGCAGCAATTGCTGAGCTCTGGTCACTAGAAAGTGTCCATGAAAAATGAAATTTTCCGTTATGTTTACATACATGTATTGGGTGTGGGAGAAAATTCGTGGTGTTTTTTTTCGATAGATGGCATTAATGGCAAATAATTCAGGAAGCACTAATTGCAGTGACAAGACTAAATGCTCGTTGGAAAAGTTATTCTTCAAGCGTTACTGCGAGTACACAAATACTGAAGGTGGTGCAATGGGTGGAACGTTGTGTGCATTTGACAATGTGGAAAAGTAACAAAAAAGCGCTATTTTACAATATTATTTATTACAGCAAATGGAAGAATGCTGCATAGGCTTGAAAAAAATTTTTGTTGTGTACGGTGAAGGTACCTTACCAAAACCTCATGCACGGAAATGGTTCGCTCGTTTTTGTACTGGTAATTTTGACATAAAAGATTAGTCATGCTCTGGTCATCTAATCACTGAAAGAGCTGTGAAATTCTTGCAAGTGCCTAGCAATATAATCACAACAGCAGCGTCAAACACTGATATCAGGGTTGCTGCTCAAACAGGAGAATGAAATTCCCTGATTTTCCCAGGTTTTGCAGGTGTGTTTGAAGAAAATTCCAGTCTATCCGCGTAATGCACTTTGGCTGTGCTAAGCGGAAAATTAATTCTGGTACCACTTGAAAACACAAAAATTTGCCAATTACATATGACTTATAATCCCCAAAGCACTACTATTTTAACTACAATAGTTGCTTTTTTCACTGAAGATTGAGATTAGACTCTGTCCAGTCTGAATTTAAAAATGTCTTTTTTTGCAGATATTTTGCAGCTAAACGAAAGAAAGAAATCTATTTAATGATATTTTTTAAATAAATTTAGGTATTTTATATTTATTTAACAGCATACATAAGCAAAAAATATGTGCATTAAATTTCATGATGCTATGTCATCATACTGCTAGAATTAGCTTCAGGATTATGCTAGATAAGAAATTTGAAAATATTATTTATTAATAAACAAATTTAGAGGGAAGAAGCAACATTAAAATAATTAAAAACTGAATTACAATAATCAACTATATTTTAGCGAATATAATTATATTAAATGGTTAGCCTAGATGACTGATTACTATTTTTTTTATTTTACTGCAAAATGCAAATAAAGCATTTACTAAAAAGAAAAAAAAAAGTTTAAAAGATTTTGCAGTAAAATCCTACTATACACTACGGCCTAGGCCCGATTTTGAAAATTGCTGGCACACGAAATTGACCCATTTACTGCTCATCATAATGTCGCTAAATCCTGTGTGTACCGTACATGGAGGTTAGAATAGTAGAATACATAGAGGATATTATAACCTCCATTGATATTATAACCTCCATGGATATTATAACCATACTACAATTAAGCTGATTTTGTTTTATACAATACGTATTTTCTTTAGTTCAACCTGCACTGCACATGCGAGTCTCTCGATTCTCGAGGTTACTGGAAACTTGCTTTGCTTTTCTAAAAGACAATTTGATTGAAGCTGCGAAAATTGGCTCTGTGTCAGCTGCCTGTATGATGCTAACACGTGTCAAGAAAGAGATCGCTTCTAACGTCAGTGCAAAACTCGCGTTTTTTGGTGGGATTGCTGTATAAAATTCCTCGACTTTTCCAAATTTTGACTAAAATATTTAAATTCCCTGACTTTTCCCTGAATGTTTTGGCCAATTTTCGAATTCCCCGACTTTTTCCGGTTCTCCCAATTTTCCAAGTAGCGTGGCAACCTTGCGATATTAAGCTGGTCATTGACCACATACTGTTTTGGCCAATTTTCGAATTCCCTGACTTTTTCCGGTTCTCCCAATTTTCCAAGTAGCATGGCAACCTTGCGATATTAAGCTGGTCATTGACCACATACTGTTTTGGACCATTTACACAAAATGGCTAAAAAAAAAAGGTTGATGTCGAGGTTCTGCATGAGTTGAGCACGAAAACATGCTAAGCCAAATTAACATATACGATGCACTGTTGAAATGTACTCAAGCCATTTCATAAACGTGTCATAACTGGGGATGAAAAATGGATCACATATGTCAATCACAAGCATTAAGATCGTGGATAAAGGATGGAGAAGCCATCATGAGCTGTTGCGAAGGCGGGATTGATGCTGAACAAGTGCTGCTATGTGTGTGGTGGGACTCGAAGGGAATTGTCCACCATGAGCTACTTAAGTTGGTCAGACAATTAATTCTCAACTCTACCGTGAACAACTAAGAAATTGAAATTATGCCAGGCAATAAAGAAAATGACCCAAATTTTATAATAGGAAAGGTGTCTTCCATCATGACAATGCCCGACTACACATTTCTTTGATGTCTCGTCAAAAATTGTGCAAACTTGTTCCGATCTCTACAGAACTTTCTCTATGGAATTAGGCTGGCTTCATTAGAGGCCTGTGAAAAGCACATGACTCAGTTTTTAACCAGAAACACAGAAGTTCTTCACCAATGGCATAACAGGCTCCTCTCAAAAGGTAGCGAAACACTGTCAATAATAATGGAGCATATTTGGTTTAAATAAATTCTATTTTCCACTATAAAAAAACCAGTTGAATTCTACTCCAAAAACACCATGAATTTTTTCCCAGACCCAATATACACTCACGTTTGTGAAAATTGCAACACCATGAAGGACTTACGCGAGTGAGCTGAAATTTTCAGGAAATGCAAAGTAGCGCATGATATGCAAATGATTAGAATTGCAAATCCGTAGCGCATGCATATGCTGAGCAGCGCCCTCTGAACGGCTGATGGATCCGAATAAATAGACGGCTGTAGCGAGGCGTGTATGGTTATCGGTGGTTATCTGCTAGTGGTAAACGTTAACTCAATCTGTACTTATGCCTCGTCGACGAAAGAGAGCGAGATTTGAACAACTTACAGAGTTTGAACGAGGGAGAATCATCGGCCTTCGTGAAGCTGGATTGTCGTATCGTGCAGTAGCCTCTCGTGTGCAGCGTAACAGCAGCACAGTGATGCGCGTTTGGAAGCAGTGGACGGACGAGTGTCGGACAACTCGGAAATCCGGGAGTGGACCCCGAAATGTGACGTCAGCTCGCGATGATAGACACCTGGTCCGCATGGCGCGGACGGACCGTACAGCTTCCTCTAGACAATTGGCAGCACTGTGGTCAATAGCTACAGGTGTTTCATTGTGTGCTTCATCAATTCGTAGACGTCTGCTGCAGTGTGGACTGCGCGCACGGACTCCTTTATACAGGATCCCCCTAACGCACGACCATCGCCGCCTGCGGCTACAATGGGCCAATCAGCATAGAGACTGGCGTGCTGATTGGCAGCATGTCGTGTTTTCTGACGAATCCCGCTTTAATTTGTGGTACCATGATGGCCGCATTCGTGTCAGACGCTATGCCGGTGAACGCCACCTTCCGGAGTGCATTATCGAACGCCACAGTGGACGAACACCCGGAGTTATGGTCTGGGGCGCCATAGCATATCATAGACGATCTCAATTGCTACGAATTGTGGGCAATCTGAACAGCAACCGGTATATCCGTGAAGTTCTACAGCCCGAAGCTGTTCCCTTCCTTCAAAGCTTGCCAGGCGCTGTATTTCAACAGGACAATGCCCGCCCTCATACTGCTCGGATTGTTAAATCCTTCTTTGCAGCGCAGCAGGTACAGCTTCTTCCTTGGCCTGCGTGTTCCCCGGATATGTCGCCAATTGAACATGTGTGGAATGTCATTGGTCGGCGTCTTGCTCGTGATCCTCGTCCTGTTGCGTCTGCAGACGAACTTTGGGTACGCGTACAAACGATATGGAATGCTCTTCCTCAGTCAGACATTCAAACTTTGTTTGACTCCATGCCACGTCGTGTAGCAGCACTTATTGCGGCGCGTGGTGGCCACACAAAATACTGATTCTGATCTCTTGTTCTTGTTTGTTTGCTTTGAACATTTAATCATTTATTTGTACCACTACCACTCAACTGTGTATTAAATTGCATTCAATTATGACGATTCCTTCTTGGTGTTGCAATTTTCACAAACGTGAGTGTATATAAAGAGATAGATGAGATATAATAAGTTAACAAAATTGTTGCATTAAACAAAATTTTCTAGCAAGTTAATTCTTTTCAGACAGCTTGCCTTTGCTTAAGACGCTCCCTCCAGACAGAGGTAAGTCGAAAAGACTCCTCTCGCAGGACAGGGTTTTGCATGACTATGTAAATGCCACGAGAGACATTCGTAGGGAATGTGTACATGGAAAAGGAAATAATTTGGTCCGGAAAAGGTTAATAATATATAGAATTTTCCAGCATGTTTATGGTGTTATTTTAAGTAAATGGCTTATATAATTGTATTAAATACAATAAGTTGTGTTGAATTATGTTATTTTAAATAAAATGCTGACAAAATTGTACTGTAGCAAATTCAGATTTATATTAAATTCCTTTTCTGTCTCTTTACATATACATATTAAATAACTTATCTTGTATACATGTTGAATGAAATGCTATCACTTCCAGTTGTCGTTTGGGGGGGGATGTTTATAACATTAAGAACAATTCACCCTTCGTAAGTCTGAATTTCACCAAGGCTACTACAGAAGAGCCCAAATAAATACCCAAATTTCTTAGAGCATAAGTCTATACTGAGAGCGTATTTTTCAGCTCCTCTTAATGATTTTTAATTATGGACCAAAAAATAAATTTAATTAACCAACAATTCACTAAAGTTAACATTAATTTAAAATTCAACATTTTGCTATTTAGTTCAACTTAACTAAGACCTACTGCATTAAACTAAAACTAATCTCACTAATTTCAGTCATACCTAAAAAGGATATTTAAATAACGAAAATCTAGGTCTGAAGGATGCTAATTATTGAAATAAAAATGTAAAGTAGAAATATAAAAGATAATTCGCAGGTAAAATAGACTACCTGTGACTACCAATAAAAGATTATTGTAATATTTTTTTATAATATTCAGAAATGTTTTGAACTAGCTTAACAGAAGCAATTTTAAACATATGATTCAGATGAAAGACACACTTGAAAAACTGGCAAAATTTTGTACTTATTTTTCACATTTCATCATAATGAGATATTTAAGTTCAGGAATATTTTGGAAACCGTTGTTACGTAACTGTAGGAAATGAAACCTATACTTGCATAAGCTCAATAAAAGGTGTTTTACAAAGAGTAGATGCTTGTACTTAATACTCTGAAATCTTGTATTAAATCTGAACTAAACATCACATTTCTTCAGACACACCAATACTAAATATGACTTGTATATTGTATGGAGATATTCCATGAACTTTTGTTATACGATGTTATATATCTGTTGCATTGATAATTCAGATAGGTGTACATGCCATGCAACAGATTTATTCATTTACTCAAAATGCACATATGCTTTCATTATTATCTGAATTATCAACAACACATTTTCATTAAAATAAACTAAGTGAAATTATATAAGTACCTGCTGCAACAAACAAGGAACTATGAAATAATTAAGTGCACAATATTTAGGTTATCCAGTAGAATGGTGTTTATTACGTAACAAATGATCGAGAGATTGCCCTAAGTGAACTAATGTGCAGTTTAATTTTCAACATAATTTCTTCAACATCCATGGAATTTTCACTGGCTAATAACAATGCACATGAATCAGTATTATATTAAAACACTAATAATACTCTACATTCTGTTGTAATTTACCTTTTTGAAAACTTCAACAAGATAAAAAGAGTTATTACATAACACAGCTGGAGTGCATAGCTACCAACCTTGAAATGTAAAAATTGGGAGGTTCTTGCATTACGTAACAATGGTCTTCAAAATGATATCATTGAAAAAATTGACTTAAAAATTACTTTATAATGTAATTTGGGATATAAAATGAACTATAAAATTATTTTGATGTAAAATATAATTAATTCATCATTTTAAGTGTCATTCGTTTTTTTGGGCTAGTTTATAATTTTCTTACACATTAATGAAAAACTTACCCAAATAAAAGCAAAACACTATGAAAATAAAACAATAACTATTCATGTAATCAATAAAATACTAACTTATGATTTGCAAATATAATAATCTGGACGTTTAGCATGAATTATAGGCTACATTTACCAAGTGGCCACAACCACTGCAGATGGTTTACCTATTATTCTTGTTCATCAAGTATATGGTTAGATAAATTTCTAATTTCTGTACATGACGAGGGTAACAGCATTATTCACCTCTTTGACCTTTTTTTAAAGCCAAGCAAATGTTACAGGCATAAAATATTTGCAATATAATTTTGATAGCCTCATGCACTGGTAAAAGAGCTTAACAAAATTTATCATGTTACCTCCTCCCTTTTTTTTCCCCACAATCCTTCAAAATGACAAATATGTCTTGAAATTTACAAAATTACCTCCAATATTTTTTGGGCTTTTGATTTACAAATTGATGCTTCTGATTACAAAGGTGGGAATAAATTATGATAAAGTCAAGTCAGCAAACCTATCTGTCTCGGGAAAGCTAATTTAACAAAGAACTAATCAAAATTATTCATGACTTTTATTATTGAAAACTGTGCGATAAAGATTAAATATATACAACAAAATGAATAATGCTTTTAATAAAGAAAAAAAAATTAAAAACCTGCAGAGAATTTTTGGGAGAAGTCTTTCCATACAAGAGATAATACCATAATTTAAAAGAAATTAAATTCATTCAGTAAAACAAGTATTTTCATAAAATTATATTAAGAATTCATCATATGAGATGCCATAGTGATCAGAGAAGATATATTAACAAAACTTTCCTTCATTACATTTATTTTTGTGAAATACAGAAAATCTGCAGTAAAAAACATAAAACATTAAAATGATATTAAACAAATAAAATACATACCCTAGCAGCATTTTCTTATACCCCTTATATCTTGCGTTGTAACACGTACTTTGTCTGGATAATCTGTTTGTTCCTTACCAGCCATTTGCTAAAATTTTAAGATTACAGGGATATTATATAAATATATTAAACAACAAAAAATATAAAAGGCACACAAAAGTTTCAGGATGGTCATACTTTATAAAATACTTGATATCATAATGCCCTTTATATTTTAAGTGCAGAATAATTCATTA
>KK119202.1:364320-377370 GCA_000611955.2 Stegodyphus mimosarum | reverse complement strand
GTTTTTTTTTTTTTTTTTAAATAGATCTGCAGGCACATCCTCCAGTGAGACCTAGTAATGGTACAAATGGCAGATTTTGTTAAAATATTTTTTAAATTTTTTAATGGTCTCGCCACTTTTCAGAAAATTCAGTAGAGATTTAAAAAAAGCAAATATACCCGCATTTCAGTGCGTGCAGCACTCCAATATCTATTGGCTGAATGATGGACATACAATTTAGAAGAACGAAGAAGCTAGAGGCATCTTTTACTACAACTTTAAATGAAGTTTTAGTAAAAGATAATGTCAAAAGCGCAAAACAGATGTCATAATAAGGGAAACTTCTGCATCAACCAATAAACCAATTTATTTCAAATATTCCTCAGCCTCTCATATGAAATTATTTTTAAACCAATCATTCATTAACGTTTTTGCCATTTATGATGTTATTTGAATGAAATACGATGGGGAGAATCGTAACTTGTTTAAATTGCCCGAGACTGCGTACTTTTTCTGATTACAAACAGCTTACATTTCGAAACATTTCCATATGCCAAATTTGTTAGTCTCGCTTTGGAATCTTTGTCACAGGTTGGGACCTTTTCTGAAAATTCTGCCAATGTATTTCAGGGCACATATTGACACAGTTTCATCAGCATTATAAATTTTGCTCTGGAGGTAACTTTTTGCTATTAACAAGTTAAACGAATTTTTTTGGAAGACGAGTTAGTTATAAGAAAAAAAGAAGGCAAAGAGCTTGTTTTAAAATCTAGGAAAAATATAAAAATTGTGTTTCATACTTTCACATACTGAAATTTTAAAGTAATAAATGTCAAATAATCAACAAAAAAATTCAAGTGATTTTTAGAAAAATTTGAGATTTCATAAAAATCTCAATCAAAATACATTTTTTTTTGCGCTATGGTGCATACAGTTAAATTCTGATATTTTTAAATTGTTCATTAAACTAAGATATGCTTGAAAAAGTACTTAAAACTATGAATTTACAAACATCTAAATTGAATTTTGCAAAAAAAAAAAAAAAAAAAAGTTTAATCACAGAATACATCTACAAACATTGTGAGTATAAAATTTGAGTTAGACAGCTTATCAAGAAGTGCATATACTTTATAGTATATGCACTAAAGGGTTAAAGTCAGGAGATCTCGCCGGTGAATCCATGTGGCAAACATTCTCACTTTCCAGGTAATTGTTGATCAGCTAAGCTTTACCTGGAAAAGCATTGTCATCCATTAACAGAAACCCAGGACCGACAACACTCCTGAAAGGCCAAACAGATGGCTCTAAAATCTCCTCTCTATACCTTGCAGCAGTCAGGGAGCCTAGAAGCATGTTGTTTGCACCATGCTAAATGTGTTTGTTCTCTTGTGTACTCCAATGAGCAGGATGCAAATAGTGGGTCTTCTCATATACGACCCTATCTCATAAAGGCTTTGGGTAAATGTAGACTGTGAAACTCGGATTCCAACAGCAGCATACCAGACTCACATGAGAGCTTTGAAGCTGTAGCTGTGCTGAAAGTGCCAAACAATGATACTCATTCATCATTTTGGATCTTGGCCAGCCTCGTCCAGGCCTTCTTGATATGACTCCAGTGTCCTGAAATTGTTTTCACAAATTACAGATGACACTGGTGTCACATTGAGCTCTATAGCCACTTGTGCTTATGTCTGGCCTGCCTCCAATCTACCAACAATTCTCCATCTCATTCCATCATCTACACATTGATGGCTATTCATTTTACCCATACCCTATAAAATTTACTTAAATTGAAACTTTTGCATAAAACACGGCAAATGACATGAAGAAGCATGAGCCCACAAATCACTGAAATACCCTCATGTGCTTCGATCCTTTCCATAAACACAGCTCCGCAGACATGCACATCTATGCTTACATATTAAACTTTGAATATTTGCATAATTAGTATCATAGGTTCACTACTTTTCGTAAAAATAGACATACTTTGTAAATTCCTTTAATTTTGCATACATTACATTAGCATACATAAATATGAAATGAAAATCCACTCTGCTCATATAATCGAGTTTTGTTCAATGTATGCAATTCAAGACTATTTAAATAATAAATGAAACTTTTTAATAACAAAACCACACAGAAATTGTATTGTAATGTAAAGGGCAGCCATGTTTATGAATTACACAATGAACAGTAATAAAATCAAACATTTTATAAATCAACAAATTCTTAGTGTTTAAGCAAAATAAAGTAAATAAACTGATCATTAATGGATTGGACACATTAATGATAATACATATTTTAAAAACATTAAGTGTATGGATGAAAAATTGATTTATCTAGGAAGGAGGAGGAAAATATTGAATGAAAAATTACACAATAAATATGTAATAACTCTACCCCACTTTTTACTGGGATTTTTAGGGAAAATTAATTTCTTTAAATTCAATTTCTTTGCATTTTACTGAAGAAAAAATTTTTAATTTATTTTCACATTAAGTTAAAATGTTATTAGTAATTTATCCCCTTTAGAAACCCCATGAGTGTTATCCTTATTCCTTTCTACCAGTTTTTTTCACTGTCCTGATAAAAAAAAAAAAAAAAAAGAAACACAAATCCTATGTATACGGCCTGAAATTTGACCTCAAATATCTGCACTACCACCATGATACAAAAGATTTCATAGCTGAAAGCTGGTTTATCGAAATAACAAAGTTACTCAGACCTTTAGATTCAATTAGCTTGTTTACATTTAAGAGGAAGATGATACACTTATGCAAAGGATTTGTTTTTGAGGTCTCTATACACGTGTAAAGTTCAGATGATCTATGTAACTCAAGGCACTCCCTTTCTTAGGAAAAAAAAAAAGCTAATTTATAAAGTAAGTTCTCTCAATTAAAAAAAAACTATAAAAATATATTTTGCCTCCACAGGATTTCTCTAAATATCACCAGTGTAACATTATAAAATGGTATTAACGCGAAAAATGCTTTTGAAAATGTATGTTAATGGCCAAAAATTATGTATTACTCACAGCTTCTCCTCTCTCTTTACTGATCATTCTTTTATCCTCCATGTCACACTTATTTCCTAAGATCATTTTTTCTACATCTTCATTGGCATGCTAAAATATAAAATAAAAGTTAATTAAATCCATACAACAGACTCTTATAACATTAAAACTATCAAAATGATGAACTTTAGATGCAGTAAAACTAGGTATATCTTCAATTCTTTCTATTCTAGTTTTAAATTTTGTTTCTGCAGATCAGTAATCTGCATAACTACCAGAATTAAATATGTAAATATGTACAGTATTGCCATATGAAATTTAACAAAACAAGTCTTTCTGTTTAAATCCTGGCCCCTCTTCTCCAAAGATAAATTATATTATTCAGATAAATTGATAATAAATTATATTATTCACATAAAACCAACAATAAAGAATTATTAACACACACACAATTTAAAAAATATTGCCAATGATAGATGGCGTAACTACATATTATGGAATTATAAAGATTGGTGCATAAAGGTAGTAGCAGGTGTCATGGCAGTTAACCCTTTATTTGTTGCATATCATTTTTGATGCAAACACAGCTACCTTTCTTAGATGCTTATTTTAATATATTTGATGAAATAAAAATAAGCAGTGACATGTCAACAAAGCAGTAAGCAAGAGAAAAACACATAGTTTTCAAATGAAGGTCTGACTCAATTTTAGAGCTTAACATTTTTCTTATTGGCTAATTTTAGGTTTCAATTTCCAAATTTTAATATCATAACGGGCTGAACTGTTATTTAAGTGCTTGCAAGATTAGTATTAAGAACTACATGAAAAGGATTAATTTTTAAATGACGCAATTTAGGAAGACTTATTATAAATAGTATTTTTAAGATAGAATAGGGAAATAACCAAATTAACATGAAGAATTAAGGGCTATTGCAAATTAAAGTTAGCATTTTATTATACATATATAATCATTATTTTGCAGCATACTGAGCATCTTTAATAATACATTATCTTAATCCGAAATTTCTAAACATTTGTTTATATATAGGGTAAGTCAATTCACATATTTAGTTTTAAAATTATATTGTAAAAGTTTTGTAATTCCACATACTGCACTAAAAAAATTTATTTAACATAGTTTCCTTTACTAATACAACATTAAGATGCATAAAATATTTTATAAAGCAAGAAAATATTACAGAAAATAAATTTTTACCTCATCAATATTTCGCAACCATTTAGCAATATTATCAAAACTTTTGGGATTAGTTATATCATATACCAACATGATACCCATAGCTCCTCTGTAGTAGGATGTGGTGATGGTGTAGAAACGTTCCTGACCAGCAGTATCCCTATATTTAAATATATATATATATATATATATATTAATTCAACATATTTTACAGTGAAAGACAAGTAAAGACAAATAAAGACACAGGCTTCAGTTAGAATTTAAACCTAAACTTCTTCTCTCGTTAATAAGGACTCTGCCATTGCACTACCAAAATCAGCTACCAGTCTGAAGTAATTTCTTCTAGTCTCACGGAATCAACACATTCATGCTAGCATGCATCACAGGTGGGTCAAACTCGAGTCTTCCATCAGGCGGCACACTCAAGTCTCCCATCACGCAATAGCATCACCACAGGCACTTACTTACACTTAAATATTCAACCAGATGCTGCATACCATTACAAATAATCTTCATTTGAATACTCATTTATTATTAGACTTTTCTCTCTTATTTGCTGCCATTCTTCATCATTATCCTCTTCCTCTGAATCAGACTCCAAATTTTGTTCCTCCATGCTACATTCATCAACTTCATTACCTAACAGTTTACTTTTGTTGCTTGCATTAATAAAATCCTTGGCTGAAGAGGTTCTCCTGATTCCATTTACAGATTCATCAGACAAATCACTTATTTTCATATCCATGTTATCTATTATTTATATGGGGACAAATTAAAAAAGGAAAATTGCTAACCACCTTTCTAGTTATGCTTACTGGAAGAAATGCATGGTCACGATTAAAAAACGGCATGAGTTACACAACTTACAAAGTATGCGAGTGCACATTGTTACTGGGTGAACAGCTCAATGTACAGTGTCCGAATAAGCAATAATACTGCACTGCCAGATGAAGTGAAGCATGAATTCGAACATCGCTTCTCAGCGAAAAACATGAATATCGGCACTGGCATGAATGTGTTAATGGGCATGTATTACTGATCAGTATATGATATGATACTATGCAAAGTGAAAGATATGCTCCTAAAATTAGAAGAGCCTCAGCTCAGTAAAAAACATCAGTAAAAGTAAATACAGAAACAAACAAAAAAAAAAAAAGAAAAGTTTCAGATTTTAAATTATGTCCAAACAGGCATTTTTTTAAACATTTTGTGTGTTACCTTTACTTATGAAATATCATGTTCTTTGCACTTAAACCATGAAATTCAGTTCACGTGAA
Organism: Stegodyphus mimosarum; assembly: GCA_000611955.2. Lineage (NCBI taxonomy): Eukaryota > Metazoa > Arthropoda > Arachnida > Araneae > Eresidae > Stegodyphus > Stegodyphus mimosarum. The sequence continues at coordinate 371,906 of KK119202.1, read as the reverse complement.
ATATCGCAAAATAATTTTTAAATGAGCATATCTTTAGAATTTCCGATACACAGTTTCACACGCTGGAGATATGAATGTTTTTTTCTTAGTCTTTGTACATTGTTACAATGTTAGTACAATGCTGCCATTGCTCGCTTTGATATCCTTGAGTTTGTTAATCAAAAATTTGTTAAAAGTTTTATACAAAATATGAAGTCGATAATAAAACAAATTCCAAATTTCAGCTTCCAGATTACCATATTCGGGTGGAAAAGTTCAATTTTCAAAATTTTATGGCTCAAGGTACCGTTGTTTTAGCACAATGCAAGAAACATACAAACATTTATGCAGATTCTTCTTTATTTCATGTCTTTAAATATAATACAATGTGATAATATCGAATCAACACAAAATGCCAAAACGAAATTAACAGTCCTTTTGGGCAAATTGCCCCTTTGGACCTAAAAAAAGGGGGGGTCTATATCTCCCGTCATGTTGGGCCGATTGACAAAATTCAAATTGCTTTTTTCATGTCTCAAAAGTACGACTTAGGATATATATTAGATTTCTATTTAGCTTTGTTCCAATATAGGTATTTTGTTTCATTAAAAAATACATAAGGTTTACCAGAGCAGGTTTCTGGCTGAACTTAAACTCTGGATATGCTATTTATAATGTCCTTTATTAATGTTGGTTTTTGATATACACATACCCCGAAAGCGTTCAAAACTTTTGATCAATTCAGAAGATATCAAATTTGTGCAGGTAGCACTCAGCAGATGTTCTTGGTTTGGAAGCCCGAAGCCCTTGGATTTCTTTAAGTCTGATATGTATCAAGATATTTTAGGCAAAGAAAAGGCTCTAGCTTTACAATTAGAAGACATACAGGAACTTAAAATAACCAGCCTAAGTCTGCTTGAATTTCACAAAGCATTTCTAATACTAAAGTGAAGCAGCATCAGTTATGAAGCAGACATACTCCATCACCTGTTTTATCATGCTACAAATTTCAGTGTGCAATTCTAGAACTTGATGGAGAGCCTACCCTGAAGGACAAGAGTTCCAGGTTTCTAATAAATGATGAGCATTTTTAGCCCAAAGAGTTTTAGCCCAGAAGAGCTATTTATTTCAAAATGGCATTTTGCACTGTTTCACTTTTCAAACTGTTGCCATGAAACATTATCGCCATGTAATATCTAAAAAAACTAATAATGAAGAAGCTGCACAAATGCATGAATGTTTCATGCATTGTGAAAAAACGATACCTAGAGCCGTCAAATTTTAAATAACGTAGTCTTTCAACCGAACACAGGCACTTGGAAGTCAGAATTTTGATTTTCTTTTATTATCTATTTCAAATTTTGTACAACTTTAATGAATTTTTTATTAACAAACTCAAAGATTTCAAAGCAAGCACCGTACAGAAAAAACATTTTTACCTCCAGCACTCGAGACTGTGTATTGGAAATCCTAAAGATATGCTGTTTTTAAATATCTTGTGATATTGCTGTTGAATTGAATTTTATGTATTTTAAGTTCTAAGACCATGATATTTAATAAATAAAAGTAACACACAAAATGTTAAAAAACACCGTTTGGGGCATAATATGAAATCTGAAAGCTTTCAGAGTTTCTTGTCTTTCAAATTTCCTTTTACTTATTTATTTTTTTAATCCTCATTTTATATTGATCTGAAACAATTTGATAAATATTATACCTTTACATAAGGTAAGACTAACTAGGCACCTTAAAATTAAGTATAAAATACTTCTAGCACAAGCAGGCAAATAAAAATAAGAGACATGTCTTATCATTCCTACTTCTAGGTTCTATTTTCTGTTATTTGATATAGCTGATAAAAGATAAATTAGATTTGTCATTTTTTCTTATACCCATTTCAATCAGAGTTCAATCTCTATGTTTCTATTAGTTAAACAGCATAATTTTTCTCAATATTTAGAATTAAAAAAAAAAGTTTGGGTTTAGTAATTGCAAGAGTGTATTTTAAAAACGTACTTCAAATTTTAAAAATTAATCACCTAGAAATGGGAAACTATCTTCCTGACTACATTTTCACTATTCAACTGCCTTCAAGTTAAATACAGGAAATACAGAATTTTTTTTAACTTTATAACTATGTCACCAGTAGTTTTGATGATGAATTGGAAGCAATTCATATGGCCTTATAACAGCTTTCTAATCATAAACTTTTCTCAGTACTTCTTTGTTACAGTAGTCCCCGAGAGTGAATCAGCAATTAACCGAGATATCTCGCCAAAATCTGGCTGCGTGTTCTTAGCCCTCACCAGGTGATCATATGTTAACATTGCTGCCTGTTCTTATATCTCACTGCATGTTCTACATTTTTCAGTTTTGATGAGGTCTTCAAATTCGCATTGTTTATTAAAAATAGATTTATACTTTTTTTGTGTGAATATGATGTAAATAATTTTTAATTTATCAAGTAATAAAGGTGGATGCCATATCACTGTTTGAAGAAAAAGGTCTGTTACCTGTCAAACAAATATGCAAAAATGGCCACGACATGAAACTTTATGTTAATGACGAAAGCATTTGGAGAGGCAATGTCAAAAATTGCAAAAAGAAGAAGAACCTCAATGTCGGAAATTGATTCAGCGGTTCCAGTATATTGTTTGTCACTGCTGTTAGATTTAAATGTTCTTGGACAGAGGAGCTGATGCCCATGAAATGGAGTAACAAACAGCTAAATATGTGTGAAAGTGCTGCAGTTGACTGGAACAATTAAATGCAATAGAATAATATCGGGTTTTAACGAAAGTTTCTCACCACTGTAAATATTGTTGGCATAAACAGTTAGTGTTGGCATGTTTAATTATATTTTGTCAAATGAATTTTGGCATTTTAAAGAAAGAGACTTGATATAGTGACTTGCTATACTTGCTGTTGCGAAAAGTCAACTACAGAATGTCACCAAATCATATGTACAGCTTTAATTACTAATTACTAATGTTGTACCATATGACACTGTGAAGGTTTGGTACCAAATGTTCAAAAACAAGGACTACAAACAAGGCCATTCAAGAAGTAAAGCGCTCTGGCCAACCTACTGCTGTTGATGAGGGCCGCCTGCGAGAACTTGTGGATGAAGATCAGTATGCAACCACTCAAGAGCTTGTCTATGTGCTAAAGTGCCATGTCCGTTAGTTGCACTATTCATTGCATGATCTTGACCATAAAGGTTCAATCACTGGGTGCCACATGAGCTGACTCAAGCAGATAAGGGCAGACATAATCTGTTCGAATATCTATGCAAGAACAAAATTCTGGACCAGATCGTCACTTGTGATGAAAAGCAAATTTACTTCAACAACACAGGCCGAAAAGGGTGTTGGGCTGCACCCGGTGAGCCCATCGGCAGTGTCGTAAAGTTCAATTTAACAAACAAAAAGATCATGCTTTGTATTTGGTGGGACTGCCATGGTATTATCCACAAATCGTATGTGGAATTAGGTACAACTCTTGACAGTATGGTGTACAAAGAGATGCTAGTCCGTGTTGATGTTGCAAGGTTGACATTTTTTTTTGGGGGGGGGGACTCGCAGCCACCAAGTTTCTGGGCTTAAGGCTTTGAAAAACTATCAAAACGTTGGCAGAAAATCATAGATTTGGGTGATGATTACCTCACACTAAAAGTATTGCTTTCATTTTTTTTTAACTTTATTAAGAATGTTTTTTGGCAGAAAACTTTCATTTCAACCAGATAATAATAAGGGTTCTTAATATTCTTAGGAAACAACATGCAAGTATTATTAGATATTGTGTTGTTTATTTTTACATTCGCGCTTTATGAGCTTGGTGAAATTATTGCTAAGATCTCAGTGCAAATTTAAAATCGCCAAATATGCTTGGCTACTATAACAAAGAAGTATTCTCCAAATGCTATCACCTTCTTAAACTGTAAATCTGTACTTCATGTACTTGCCAGCAAAGAACTTGTGCCTCAAAACATATTTACGAGTTCTGACTCATTGTGCAATACAGCAAAATAAAAGAGCAATTTCTTGACAATTTTATGACTTTTCCTTTTCTTAAGAGACTGGTAAATATGTAAATTAGCAAACCTCATGATTCAAATGTGTGCACAAATGCTGGCGGAAAGCCTAGAGCAATGTCATTAGGGCAAGGGCTGTAATTTCGAAATTTTCTTCATGCTACAGCTGCAGTATCATTCCATCTTTTGACTGAGCATAATTGCCTTAATGCTCATCTGAGAAAAAACATGAAACTGGCAGAATAACAATGAGCTTTAAGTAAACTATCATGCCTAATTGATCTTTTGCATACAAAATGTGTTTTATAAACTTTATGGCTCAATTTTAATTACAACCACTACTCATATTTCATTACTCTATTCTCCCACACAAAAGACAATGACAACTATCCATTCACAGATTGTAGTATAACCTCTAGTCAAATAGTCTGCAGATTCACAAATCAGTGACTTAATCACAAAACTTTTAAAAGCAACATATATTTAGAATTATCGAAAGTATTAATTGCTGCCATGTATTTCTACTTGTTCTATTATTTCTTTAAAAATAATGCATAGCTATAACATTTGGTAGCAACATCCTTTTTTTGAAAAATGATTCAACACAAAAGTCAAATATAAAATTGAGGACCGAGGCAAATGCATTTCATTGCTTTATAACAAGAGCTTGTCTACACAATGAGCTCATTCTTTTCGAATTTAGTATAATTTATATTATATGCTTATAAATGTAATCTCATTCTCAAACACATACCTATTTTAAATACCAACTCTGATAAGTTTTGGGTTACTTCATAATATATTTTTCTACTAAAGTTCGTTCAGAGATTCAAGCAAAGTATAATTTCCAGTTTACCAATTTTAGCCAAAATCTAATAAGTTGTTTCTATTGATATAAAAGCCTTAAAATACCAAAATTTAAAAGCATGCTTGCCAACCTCCGAGGCTCAAAAATCAGGAGAATTTTTTTAGAAATCGGGAGATTCATTTTCAACGACCAAAAGATTTTTAAATGACAAAAGTATATTTTTTAATGATGAATTAACTTCAAATCGTCACTAATTAATATCTGAAAGTTCAGTTACTGATTCTTAAATGCAAACATTACATTCTGCATTAATAACTTTTTGGTCTTTTGTTTACGTAGAAAAAATTAACTTTTCATTTTCATCAATACAACTCATGTTGTCCTTGTTTTTGTGCACGAATATGTTTGAGAACACTGGCCCTTCCACTATGCGAAATCGAAAAATCACAATGACCAGCAATACACATCGCAAACTCATTACATTTCCTTGAGGAAATATTAGAACGAAAGTCATCTGTGTACGATTTTTGAAAAGCACCTGAGTATTTTATCTTTCTTCGCAGACATAACTAATACGAAATACAGTAATTTCTTAAACTATTTCTTGAAAGCACGTACGTTCACAGAGGTTAGCGACAAGATGAACGAAATAACAACTTCGATCTTTCTTTGTGCTCATTGGCTAATAAGTGCCAGATGACACTCGATGCTCATTGAAGAATTGGAACATGACGTTTTCGGATATTCACAAAGCAGAAGCTCTCACTCACAAAGCAGAAGCGCACCATAATTTCTCACTGGTGAAATTACTTTGGTTTTCTATGCAGTCTAGAGAAAAACAAGGTGTTTTCAGGCATCCCAAATCACTTTTTCGGAGATGCAAATACCGATGAATTAAGCCAAGCTAAATAAAAATCGTGAGAAATTTTAAGAATAAGTGAAAGTTGGGAGAAATATAATGTAAATCGGGCTGGCAGGAGAACGGTAAAAAATTGGGAGTCTCCCGCCTAAATCGAGAGAGTTGGCAATTCTGTAAAAGTTTTGGATTATATTTTAATATAGTTTTTCATTAAAAACTAATACCACTTTTAGTTGTTCATTAATCATTAATGTAAAATACCATTTTATATAATACCACCTCTGACCCAAAATATAATCAAATTAGAAATTTTCGGAAGTTTCATGTAAGAGTTATCACGGTCGAAAAAAAAAGGGGTCGCATATGTACAGACAGACATCCTTCATTGTAAAAAGAGCAAAAATGTGTTATGAATACCCTAAACTCATGCTTGTTCACTGAAAACATACTATCAAATTTTTAGACTGAAAACAACATATACATACACATGACCAGGAGATAAAAAAAAAGATCATAGCAGCACAGAGAAAACTGTTACTGTCTGTATACAACACAGCAATTATTACACATAAAAGTAGAAGAAGATTCATAAAAGAATCTAAAATAATCAGATAATCATCTGAAACTTATAAAATTCCGGCATTAAAGACAAACAAACCTACTGCATAAGCATAATATTTCTTCATTGTAAATAATTTTAATCACAATTCACTTAAGAATACCATCAACTGCCTAACAAGAGAAGAATTTTCAAAGAATTATGCAATGTAAATTACTTACCATATTTGGAGTTTTATTTTCTTTCCTTTAATATCTAAGGTTTTAATTTTGAAATCAATGCCTGCAAAAGAATTAAAAAAAAAACGTTTTTTAAAACTCTTATATTCAGATAACTTTTAAATTAAAAAATACTCAAAATTCTAATAAAAGGAGGTAAAAACTAGCTTTTAAAACCGAATTCTTTCAGTAAAGTAATTACATATTACTAACTATACAAATATTCCAATTTCATGTTATTTTTGCAACTACACTAACACTCTGTTAATAAGTAGTATAACTTGTACTTTAATACTGGTTTACCACAGCCCACCAGAGATTTAGCACACATTAGCAATGTTTATAACTGAGTATACAAGATTTATTTTGTATATGATTAGATTTTAGACATCACTTGAGCCACAATAAATTACTCTGCTTTATTTTTCTTCATTAATTTAAAAATGCTGCAATGATAACCATTTTGTAATCTGCCTAATATCTTCACATTGTGCCTCTTATGTTACATACAAAGCAATGGTCTCAAACTGGCATATTTCAAAGCAATTTTATGTAGCTCATAAATACATTTTAGTTATGTATTTATTGTAAATATATGGTGCCAAAAGTTTAGAGATGGATAAGATTATTGAAACAACACCTAAAACAGTACACCTTACCCATAGATGAGTTCAGAGTCATTTAATTTGTTGCATTTCTTAAAGAAATTGAAAGTGAGTACACAGAAATTACTTAGTATAACAAGGTGAGGTAGTGATGCTGAGATGCTATATAATAAGAGTTTTGATTAAAAAATGAAATCAAAATTTTGATCATGTGACAATAAATAAGACCAGTGACAAGAGATATAATGATACATGAAACCCAAATTTAGTAGTCGTATTGGATATTTCAATATTCTCAATAAAAATATGTAAGGAAAGAATATGCTTATCACTGAGAAGTATGCTTGCATTAAACCTCTTAAATTGCAATAACAGGAAACACAATGAACCAAAATATTTCATAAACTGCCTATATTTTAAATTTAGTCCTATTATTTAAAACAAAAAATCTTAAAGATATGTAAGAACAATAGCTTTAGTAGGACATAAATTTGAAGAAAGATGTATTGATTTTAATTTGAAGTC
>KK119202.1:331967-361004 GCA_000611955.2 Stegodyphus mimosarum | reverse complement strand
CTAACCATTATCCCACCAAAATCTTTAGAATGTTTAAGGCCTCTAAAGGTTTTAATACAGCCCTGCCTCAGAGCATTAAGATTATGGGTACAGCCTCAGCCAAATAATTTTTAGTATAAATAATTCACAAATGAATTTCTGCATTTTCCTAATCAAAATGCTATGAAAGAACCTATTTAAATGTTTCTAGATATATTTATATTAAATAAGTTCCATTGCCATATTGAAGGATATTTTTTCTCATCATTTAATGCTATTATTTGATTAATATATTTAGAATGTGATCACATTAAGACGCACCTACTGTACATGCAATTTAAAATAATGATTTCAAAAAAGCATTTCAACAGTTCTAACCGATGCAGAATATCAATAACATTAACAATATATAAAATATTTATTGTTTTTTATCCAAAAATTCTTTTGGATATTTTTGCATTTAATTTCTTTATCTCCATTCTTTTCTCTTTTAATCACTTTTCTGAATTTATTTGTTTAAATAAGCAAATCAACCAATATCCCTGCATGTCTATGCTTCAACTGCTATTGATGTTCCAAATTTTACCTTTCCATTCAACAGTACAAACAATTTTTATTCACAAAAACATCCCAATCTCATAAAACGGAATAATTTAACAGCCATTCATAGGTTATCCTAATCAAAAATATTTCATGTGCTATTAATCTATTTCTTAAATCGCGCATCGGTTACCCCTCCCCTTCAAGCGATGAACCTAAACTGACATTTATTTAAAAATTTTAACTCAAGATATGGTTTGCCATTATGCATCCGGAAGGATTTATTATCAATCTCAATGGTACCATTATTAGCTTTATGTTTTAGTTTATTACGGTCTAAATTCCATATTCGTCCAAAATACTGATTAATATTGAGAATAATAATGTCATGAAAAATCATTAAAAGAAACGAAAAAAAAAAAAAAAAAAGAGGGGGTCAGAAAAGCAAAATTAAACATGCCTGCCGAATTTTGCAAAAAGTAAAGAATATAAGGAACAAAATCGTTTCCAAAAAGCTCCCAACTTTCTATGGACGAAAGAGTTCCGATATTTGGCGATTTATTGCAGTACTGTTTAGTTATCGCGACCGCATTCAGACACAGCCAAAAGTTAACAATCTGGCGAAAAATAAGAAGCATAAAAATAGTCGCCAAAATATTTATTTACGATACGGTTAAGTGGATGAAAAGTCCAAGGGGAAACAGATATTCGCAACATCGAACAAGTTACATCTTTAGAATTTGTATTATCGTTGCCAATTTGAAAAGACATTCTTCTTTTTTAATCCTAAAGTAAACGCTGTAACGATTTTAAAACTAAACATTAGCAACTTCAAGAGAACCGGTCTCTTGGCGAGTTTAGGGAAATATTTGACTACGGTCCCGACAACAGAACAGAACCTTTACTGCTTTCGCTCGGCTACGAAATTTCTTTGTAAAGGAACTGAATCAAAATTTTACTTTTGTTGACACACTGCTCTTATTCGTCATTTTTTTTTTTTTTACTTTGCTCCAATTTCGAAAGTACAGCAGAATCTCTATCAATCGATGTCTGCATTAATCAAGCCAATATCCATTTAAAGAAATCATGGGAAAAATTAATAATATAAGAAAGGTTACAACAAAAATCTGCAATATTCGTGGATTTTCTTATCAGTGATTGATCTTTAAGCCTTGCTTAACAGTGCAGGGTCATTTACGTCCAACTGTGCAAAAAAAATGTTGTTTTACATGTGTTAAATACGAAGCAGCAATACCAGGGTTCGTACACATTTCTGCACATGGAAATTAAGGACTTTTAAGGACCATTTATGAACAAAATTAAGGACCTATGAAGAAATGGGAATTGAATAAATTCAATTAAAAATATTATCAATGCCTGAACTTCATTTTTGTAATACAATCCTAAAAAGAAAATAGATCTGTAAGTAGGATGAATTATTATTAAACATTAATTAGTTAACAAAATTATTAATAAGTTTGAGAATAAAATCAACTTTATAAAATGTATCAAGCAGCATTAAATATTTTACATTTATAATAGTTGGACATATTTAAAAGAAAATAAGTGACATTTTATTTATGTTTTGCTAACAGTTAGTAATATGATTTTTTTTTAATGCTTCATTTTTTGTCACATACTTGCTCAGTCTAGAGGTTTAGTAAATAGCAAGTAGATTTTATTTCAAGCGGCATAGATTAAAATGAGAAGTAAGTTTATACTCAGCATGATTCATAACAAAAGATCGTCCTGTCACCGCTGCTGTTTGTCTAGAGAGAGACCAGCTGATTAGAACAAACCTAAAAGGCCTGATGTAGGTACGGTTGGCAAGATTTGAAAGTTAGCTGGGCTCTGTCTGTCGCAGTTAGTGTCATAGCTTCGTGTAGGTCCAATAAACCACTAAAGCACCACAGGTGGTAAGTTGTTTGTATTGTTTTAAGTCTCACTAGATGCAAAGAATAAGTTTTACATGAATTTTTACATTTTTGTGTTTTATCTTGTGGCCACAGTAAGGATTAATGAAAGGCAATAACTCTCTTTAATATGCAGAGATAATTTTTAAGCAGTTAGTTATAAATAATTAAATTAGGTATTTAGATAACCTTAATCATTATGGATTTACATGGCCGATATGAAATTTTATTTTTTTAATAATATTTGTTAAAAAAGCCCTATTAAAATCACAATCTAATAAAATTTCCAAGTTTAAAATACATGTAATTTATGACATTGATTCTTAAACGATATTAGGATACACATTAAAAGTTACAAAACATTCATGTTTTGTAACAACAAAACTTATCTCCTAACTTATCAACCTTTCTTTAATATAGTTATGAGGGTTTACTTGATCTGGTAAAAGTTAAATAGTCTAAAACCTCCCGACAGACGTGAAGCAAATTATCGCTGTGTCTGAAAGTAACTACAATGTCAGACAAAGGTTTAAATAAGCTTCTTATTTAAAAAGAACTTAGAACATAAAGGCATGTTCTGATGCTAACAAAATCAGTTACAGCTCGTGGTGATGTAATTAAACAAGAACAATCAAATTCAAACTAAAAATGCGGACTAGTGGTCAAACACAATACAATTTAATTTTAATTTAAGCTGGCTCAAAACGGGAAACTATAGTAAAGGCTAAAATTATAAAAAAACTGGGTAATTTACATAACTGTACATATCTTTGAAGAATAACTTTTTTTATGTATTATTCAGTCTCTTTCTTCAACACATTTCCTTTTCATTTTAGAATTTTGGGTTTTAATGAGGGATTTCTGTTATTCTAAAAAAACTAAATGCATTTAGAGTGTATAGAAAAAGCTGCTAATTTTATTTCTTTAGCAATATCAAAATTCAGAAGAAATATGAAATATATATGGTTAGGGCTGGTTATAGAGCTGATGTGGAAGCAGTTTTAGAATTTAGTGACAAACTGTCAATATCAAAATTCAGAAGAAATATGAAATATATATGGTTAGGGCTGGTTATAGAGCTGATGTGGTATCAGTTTTAGAAGCAACAAAATCTAGAAATGTCATAACTTTTACAATAACTTTTAGAATTTAGAGCACGCACTGGAAGCAGAATTTAGAAAGGCACTAGGCAGCAGAATTTAAGATTTACAGAGATTGCATCAGGTGGGAAAATTCCTAGTGCCAGTTCTGCATGATGCATTAAGGCATATTATATGAATCTTTTAAATTGTCAGTTTTCAATTTCTTTATTAATAAAAAAGTACATTTCTATAACGCCTGTCCATGTGATAAGATTAGAAGCGTTTTTGATATTTCCCATGCTTGTGTCCAATGAAAAGTAGAGAAAATAAAGGGAATGTTAAGAAAAAGATTCTAGTATCAGAAGTAAAACATTCAAATATTCTGTTTTCATTGTTCTTCCAGGCGTTCTCCAAAATGTAAGAAATTCATCACAAACTTTCTGTAAAATACATCCATTATGTGTTAATACCATGGAGACATTTTTAATTTTGTCACATATTATCTTCTGGAATCGTGGGTCTATAAATCTTGCTTTCAAATCCTTCTAAACTTTGCAAGCTACAATGTCTAAAATCCTAAAGAAAAATTATCCTTACCAATTCTGTAACAACCTAAAGCCAGAAATATTTTGAAAAAAAGGAAAAGTGTAAAATAAATTTTACAAAGAAAATTGATGCATATTCGAAGAATTCTGAATATTCTCAGACAATTACATGGGAAAACCTCTTACTATGAAAAAATTTAAAAGAAAACATTTTTAATTCATTACAGAGCTAATTTCGCTTTTAGTAAGAACTGTTTCGTAAATCGTGTTTTATAGGATTATACCTTATTTATGTCTCAGATTCAAAATATTTTATAAGTTGTTAAAATGACACTTTATAATATGACAGAGAGAAATACAAATATTTTATTATAATGTTATTTTTTAAATATAATTTCAATATATTACCATTATTTTAATGGAATTTATTAATGTTAAAATGTACTAAAAAAATCGGCGAAAAATTCCCAGATCTCGAAATTAAAAATTTTCTATAAAAACTGATTTTAAAATCCCCAAAATGTTGATATGTCGCCAAATTTAGAACCGTTAAATAAAAGAATTCACATCACCAAAAGCGAAAAGTTGTTTAAGAGATCTTCATTAAAAAAAAATGAATTTCGAAATGCTTATGTTTCACTTCTTGCTTAGGAAATCGAGTATCCCACTATTTACGTTAGAAATAAGAATAAATTATAACACATGAACCCATTCACCCATACAAAAGACATGTCAGTGAATCGCCAAAAATATTCCTCCAAAATGCTAATTCATACTCAAACTGGCAATCGTAAAAACAGACAGAACTTTCAGATAATTAAAATTAAGGACCTTCTGCCGATTTTAACCGAAATTAAGGACTTTTAAGGACCAAAAATCGATTCCAAAAAACTTAAGGACTCTTAAGAACCGTACGAACCCTGAATACAAATACTCAGATACCAACTGACAATAAATTCGTCAGCATGCTTCTAAGGATAAAAAGGATGCGAAGGTAACGTTTTGGAATGGATAAATGTAGAAAACAGAAACCAAGTTTTCAAGTTTTAAATAATGAAGAAATCATTCCCATTGTAGATCCTAACAACAACAAAACCTATAGTTACAGGACTGATGTTGAGAAATGACCATCAAACGAAAGATGTTAAAATTAGACGTAGCGAAACCTAAGCAAAGCTCCTTAATTTTTGAAGTAATGTCTTGATGCTTTTCTTATGGATCTTCTCCAGAAAAATGGGGCGTGATCGTGCCACTACCGATTACCTTAAAAAAGGCTAATAACGTTATTTAAAAAAATTAATGTCTCGTAAAAATGCATATAGAAATTTAAAAAATTATTTGTTTAATTAAAAGAAATACTTTTTTTCTTATTCACAGAAGATTTTATTAAAATGCTACAGTTCTTGTACACCAATTTTTAAAATTTAGTGTACATAAACCGAGTTTTTGGTTATTCGAAGTGGTCAAGTCCTAGTTAGCTCAAATAATGGCGGTTCTATTCCATTTAAAATAAAATCAGATACTTCTTATGAGAAGGGTATGCCAAAAATTCGGATTCGAACCGAATAATAATTAAAAAAGGTCTTTGTAACATTGTTCTCACGAATTAACAGCTCAATAAGTCACTTGAAATAAAATACGTCTAGTAGTACATTTCATTCTATCGTAAAAATACAAATTAACTGAAGTTGTACAAATGGAATAAATAAATGTTAAGAAACAATTTTTTCTTGCAATTGTCTATTGAGAGCTTTTTCACGACTTACAATACCGGAAGCGATTCTATGACTACATTACTTCGCGGATATACATCGTTTGTATTTTTTCCTGTGCTTTCAGGTTAATTTTATTATTCAGATATTTTAGATCGAGAGAAACATACTATTCTTTGGCAAAAGAAAACACGTTTGGTTATGACTCACTCATTCTCCATCTACACAAAGAATGAGATGGAGGAAAAGAGAGATGGGGTTTAAGTGCCTCTCAAGGACTCCAGTGCAATAAGTGACTTAAAAGCGAATAATTTTATTAAGTACGTTTTGAATTTATTCATAGTGCAACAGAGGCAGGAATCATTACTTCTTAAAACGCAGTATGCATGGCAAGAGTAAATGATCTTTCTTGGTAACAATTTGCGGTAATAATATAAATCCTTATTTCTATACGCTATTTCAAGATAAAAAGCAATACAGATTATTCACAATTCCGTGAAACATATTTCTAAATTCATCATAAATAAACCATAGCAACTGATACCAAATTTATTACACTTAAATAGAAGAACTCATGAAGTTTTGTTTGTATATGCCACAAATGCTCAATGTATCCGTCTTTGACGATACGGTAGACATCTAGGTGATAATTCATTTCGTCCCAAATGAGTGCCAATATATATCGACAGATCATAGCCACAGCATCACTGATACGGTTGTGAGGATTTCGGAATTTGGATTAGGTTAATCGAATACGGCAAAGGTCACGAATATCTGCCTAAAGGGCCATTCACACTACGGTTTATCTGAGCTAACGGAGTCTATTCCATGTGTTGTCCAACTCCGCTATGCCTGCAGTTCAGATTTTTCAACTTGCTGTAAACTGGTTTCAGAGATGGGTCGGCTACGTCAGTTGTCTCCGTTACCTCAAATAAACCCCAGTGTAAACGGCCCTTTAGGGAAAGGATGCCTTCCATGGACGACTTTCAAAGGGGAACTGGTTCATATTCACTTTCGTGGAAAAACCACGAAAGCCAATCATACAGCAAGCTCTTTCGCCTTGAATTCGCGGTCTTAGCCACTCGGCCACCGGTGATGCGATGATCCTGGACACAGCATAGATTGTAGGCAAAAAAGTACCTTTAGCAAACACCATAAGTCACACGCTATTATATCCAAAAACTGGGAGGGCACTGCAAAGCGACATCTTATCCTGGGCAATGTTAGTAAATTTCAAGTCAGATACGCATGCAAGTAACAAATCTTGACTGAGATATTCTCACAAATGATGTCAAGGACAGCATGACAACTATCCTTGACATCATTTGTGAGAATCAATCAAATAGTTCATGTAAACCCTCCCAAAGGCGAATAGATGTCTGCAATGTAAACAAAATAAACATTCATCATTTGTTAACCATGTAAAAATCTAAGAGATTTCCTTTATTTCTAAGTAAAAAAAATTTAGTTCCGTTCGTGTAGTTAATTTATTAAACACTTCAAGAGTTTATGAATAATCTCACACAATATAATTCAAGTAAATTCTAACACACTGGTACCTCGATTTACGAACATTTCGTTCCCGTTTGCATTCGCATCTATAAACCCAGTTTTTCATTTTATCTTAAGTGAAATCTATTAATCCGTTAATAGATATAGAATTTTTAATAAAAAATAAATAAAAACAGTATGAATTTAAATAGGAATCATTAGTTTTACTAATGAAGTAAAAATATATAAAACACAAACTGCAAATTACATTTATCGCAAATACGATAGAAAGTAACTACTACATTGTCATGAAAGACGGTTTAATGCCGATGTGTTAAAGTGCAGTCAGGATACAACACTAAAACCATTTTCACAATCCACACAGTAAAAGCTAGGTAAATATTATTCAGGTTTCGGACTTGTTGAAGTTGAAAAATATTTAACATAGAATTTTAACTAGTAATTATTAATGGCCTTCAAATATTATCAAGAATAAGTGGTCTTTATCACACTAACTGTTACATATATGTATATACTTTTAAGAAATAAATGAGATACATGCTTTTTAAAGAAACTTCTAAAAAAATATTTTACAAATCAATATTGTAATACAAAGGGCACTGGGAAATTTTTGCAATAAAGACTATTTTTTGTAATTTTTTAAAATAATTTCCACCACGTATTATTATGCACTTGTCTATCGTTCAATATCAGTCTTCAAAGTAACACTGCCATGTTTTATCGAAGATCCAGGCCCACTCTCAGGCTGCTATCACACATCCGTTTGTTTCGGAAGAACAACTGTTTGGAACAATTTTTCTACTTTGTCACAACAGCCAATCACCACAGCTCACTTTGGAGTTAACACAGGGGAAACTGGTTCTCCATAACAAACAAGCTGATAGCTGATTGCTTGAAAACGAACAACTTGGAATTTTTTTCGAAAAGGAAGAAAAAAATCGCTAGTCTTTCTTTCAATGGTAAACCAGGCAAAAAAATTGTCCGAAACAATTGTTCGTGTGAAACAAATGCGTGTATGATATGCGCCTAAGGAGATCATCATCGCTCATAAAATGCTGCCCTTTCAGCCTGTTCTTGACCTAGACGAACAGCATGAAGTCTCGTGGACTTAAGTTAGGACTGTAAGAACGGTGCTCTAAAAGCATTATTCCAATCCCAATGCCTGATATTTGGAGTAAACATTTGCGTGGTCCACAGGATCATTACTGCGAAAAAAACATGTGCAAATCTTTGAATTTGGGTGCAGCTAATTGAAAGCTATGGCAACTTCAGGCAGGCATTTCTCGATGTACCACTTCCTTGCGACTCTTTTTCAGAATTTCCAAAGCAACTCGCTCTCAAATTCTTTTCGCACTTAAAAGTACGACCACCATACTCTTCTTCATTGATCTGGGCTTTCGAACAGCCACGGGTGTTTATGTATTGGGAGGGGGGCTGTCTCCTCATTTTTGAACACCTACACATTTTTTCTAAACCTTCGTCGAGGAGTCGTAACAGAGCAACCAAGTTTCATCACCTGTCTCTATATACAGATGTCTCATTTTAAACTTTTTTCAACATTTCACAGCACAACGAAACACAACCTGCCATTTGGCCATCGGTCAACTTACGCGGCACCCAAAGATACAAAGCTTTTTAAACATGAAGTTGCTCCAGCGGAATAGCACGAATTGCTGGTGCATGAATGCCGGAATATACCTCTATCTGGCGGTAGGTCACACGCCTGTCGATCACAAGTATTCTTTGTATTGCAACAATGTTTTTCTCAGTTATAGACGAAGTCTGTCAGCCAGACTTCAAGATAAAAAATTTCCTCTAAATAGTATCAGCATTTTTAACCTACGTACCAGAAAAAAAAAGAGTGCCAGGTACTTAGTTTTTGACCACGGCAACGTACCTCTGTTCACTACACAATCAAAAGGAAAATAACTAACAGAATAACTAAAGCGGTTACACTGCAGGTTGGATCATGTCTAAGCACGCGCTAACTCGTAACCACCAGTAATGAACGATTCCGACATATTGCAAAACATTCTTAATTAATATCATTACTTCGTTTAAGAACGTTCTCCGCTTTTTAGAAGGGCCATAGTTCTGCACTTTAAAACAGTAATCGTCGAAATACGAAACCATTTTTAGTTTGCAAACATATTCTGAATGTCAAAGGACGTAGCAGCACACACACAATATATAATTCCGAAACGCAAGCGAAGGTAAATAATAAAATTTGTCCTCAAGCAAGAAAAAATTACTGTAAAATGAATAGAAACATCCCCGTTATTCAAAATACGGTTGAATAACGTCGACGGTGGATTCTACGTCAAATTCATAATGCTGTAATGAAAAAGAACGGAGAGCATAAAATATTATAAAGCAGAAGACACGTGTACTTCAATCAGTTTTCTGATTATTCCAAAATCAATTTAATTAAAAAAGGCACTTCAAATCAACCCGATTTACAAGAAGTGAATAAAAATTAAAACGTAAAATAAAGGAAATGACGTAAGTAGAAAGACTCGGAGCATTGTTATCTTCCGAGTAACACTCAATGTAACTCTAAATCGCATTACAATTTCAAATGCTTTACTTTCATTTAGAATTACAACTTGGGATGCAACCGAAGATACAGCATGGAGAAATACGCCCGCTTTATCATCTTAGATTAGACTTTTATTTGATTACGAGTTTAAATCTTCCGCCTGTTTATCAGACCATTCACTCATGTTTTCCGGAAAAGAATATGATGTCATTTTCACATCCCGTGCCAGCACAAATGGTAAACTGAAACAAAATTGCATTAAGAGAAAATTATTCATCCCATGGTAGGAAATAAAGTCGCAGAAAACAATTCTGAAAACAATGCTCGGTGAGTCGATAAAATCCGTTTAAAGGCCCTTAACCTCTTCCGACGATTTGTGGAACTACCGTCCACTGATTTGTGACTTTTCTTCAGTTCACTTACCTCGAATTCACGAGCAAAGTGAACATTCACTGAAGTTACAAGAAAGCCTTTCCCGCAACTTTAGTTCTGAGTTCCTAAAAACAAGCAACCCCCAAATAAACATTACATTAGTATTAAAATCCTAAAAAAATACCGAACTAACGTAAAAAATAAGAGGTAGGTTCCACAAATTAACAACCTTCCTTTAAATACTATTAATAACATGCTTGTTAAAAATATCAGTAACTGTGGATAAAAAGTATTTATATAAAAAAAAGAGGTTTTTTTTTTTTTTTACCTTTACTGGTCATCATTAATTATCAGGCTCATGCCACTGGCTCTGGTTCAAAAAATGTATATTTTTATAGCCAACTAATTAGCCATATGTTAATGCCTTCGAAATATCAATACGTGTAGTATGTTTAATGATGTAATCCTCTGGGATTCATAAACTGTTATCCGTATCACAATCTAACGAATTATTAAGCAAGTACGTAAATTGCAGTTAACTGTTCTTTTCTTTTCCTAGTCATACTATACTCCGGATAAGTAAATTACTTAGTAAAATGATGAGGCAAAACGCACAAAATATTATTGGTTTCCCCTTTGACCAGTTTCTGCCAATTCTGTGTTGCTTTCTTGTTTCACCACACAGGAAAAGTAACAATGATTTACTGCTCAAGTACCTTGGGAAAATTAAAATGTAAAAAAGCTTAAGAATATTCGCCTACACACACACACACATCAAAAAAAAAAAAAAAAAAAAAAAAAGAGAGAGAGAGAGAAAAAACGAGATGCGAAAAAATAAGCAATAATACAAAATCGAGGTCCACAGAAATCGCCACGATAAGCAAATTGTGTTAGTTTCTGTTGCCAATGGAAATCGCGTATAACAGTTAATCTTGTACATACCTTCCATGTACACCTTGCACCAAAAAAAATGGGACAGTTCTATATCTTGCGTTCTACTGGACCGATTGTCGAAATTTAACTTGCGTTTTCCATGACACGAAAGCGCGATTTAGGATATATATTACATTTATATGCAGCATTATTTTCACATACGTATTTTGACACAAAATACGAATTTTTTTCCACTTTTCGATTCTACGACTCAAATTATGCCTAGATACTAAATTTTATAATTTCTGGTGACAAACTTACCGAGAAATTTAAAAATGTAGCTTGGCGAAATTTCTTTTTTTTCACTTTGCGCCAAAAATAATTTATTTGGCGGAATACTTAATTTATAGTACCCTTATTTTCTTCTGTGCACGAGCAGGAAAAATGCTGCATCATTCATTCTTTCAATTAATTTTAACAAAGTTCGTAAATCCACATTTGGCGTTATTATCACCAAATAAGAAACACATTATAACAAATATTCCAATTTGCTATAACATGTTTGGCTTATAAGAAATATTCCAAATTTCAACGCGCTAAAATGTGAATTCACGTATATCTTAGAAAATTTTGAATGAAAACTAATTTTTTGCAGGTATGCTTAAAAATACATCTACTTTAAAATAATAGTAAATTTTTATGGCTTAAAATTCAAATTTTTTTTCGAAAAATTTATAAAATAAATCATAAAAAGAGCGAATTTTATATGGATTAATAAATAAATACCAAATTCAATTAACATTGAGAAGCTAAAATTTTGAGAGCTATTTTTTTAAAAAACACTCGTGCGATTTTTACAAAACTTGGCACTTTGGCATAACTTGAGTCGTAGAATCGAAATATGGAAAAAAATTGGTATGTTATATAAAAAAAATATGATTTTGTGTCAAATAACCCATGTTAGAACAATATTATATAAAAATCTAATATATATTCTAAGTCGCGCTTTCAAGACACTGAAAACGCAAGTTAAATTTCGACAATCGGTCCAATAGCACGGGAAATATAGAACTTTTTTTTTTTTTTTTTGTGCAAGGTCTCCTCCTTTTATGCTAACATTTTGATCGTTTTGCCATTCGTTTCCACCCTTTGAATTAATATGTTCCTAGTTAAGTCCTTCGTAGAGTATTTTCTTCAATCAAATTTAATAAATTTACTTTTGAGTTGTATGTGAAAATATTTTAATATGACTACACATTTTTAAATATTAGCATATTTTTTATACTTCACATAGTTTAACATTTTCCAGGCTTTTTTTTAATTCACACAGTATGATATTAATCTGAAATTATAACCTGGCACGTCCTGTATTAAAATTCACCATGGTGTACGAATTCTATTTTATATTACAGTGGTACCCAAATCTGTTAAATTTGTAAGAGTGAAATGTGATGTGCTAATGCAGTGTTATTCGTTACAGGTGAAAACACGGTGAACGAAAATGTCGCAAAAAAAAAAAAAAAAAAATGCAAAAAAAGAATATCATGGTACAAAAACTGGTACAAAAAAAGCGAGGAGAAAACACTGTAGTTCTAAAACATAGCTGAGGAAAATGGAGGTGAAATACCGCAATTTGAAAACATGGCTGTACAAAATATTGAGGGAAAAATAAAACAGCTACAAAATATCGAATGACAAAAACATCGCCAAAATATGCATTTATGGCGACTAAGATGTTCAGAATTCGATCACTCACAGTTTTAGATGATTCTGATCTTCTCCTGAGGTATTTTATCTTATAGAATGATGCTTTCTTTGAAACAAAGTCTTGGAAAAAAAGTGGTAGTCTAGAAAAGATGGTGGCTATGGTGGTGGTTATTACATTTTTATTGGAGAGAAAATATAAAATGCAGTTTTCCCCCATGCCTTTTAGATGGTTAGTTTGCAGTTTAAAAAAAAAAGTTTTAAAATATTAAAATGTCAAAACATTTTCAAAAGAAATCGGCAATAATTTTTGGATGATTAACAGAACAATAGTTTTTGATTATTCAAAAATTTATCAAAGACTTTCTTAAAAGTGTGAAAAACATGAAATAAAATTAATGACATACGATACAAATAAACAGACATCTCTGCACATTAAACAATATCTCAAAGTTTGAGAAAAAACTGTACTTCATATTTTCTTTCTAAGCAAAATACAGTGAACCCTGTCATAACGCTATTCCTGAAAGTAAATATTTCTGGGAGGGGGGAAGGCATCTTTATGAAAAATTACCTCTCTAAGAT
Organism: Stegodyphus mimosarum; assembly: GCA_000611955.2. Classification (NCBI taxonomy): domain Eukaryota; kingdom Metazoa; phylum Arthropoda; class Arachnida; order Araneae; family Eresidae; genus Stegodyphus; species Stegodyphus mimosarum. The sequence goes on along the minus strand of KK119202.1, from coordinate 347,648 downwards.
GCCCACCTCTACAGAAGACCATTATTATCTCAAACCACGTGTTGCCATCTTAAAGAATTTTCGCTGTATTCAAAATAATACTGCAAATGCAAATGATATTTCATAAAGCCGCCATATATGTATATTTTTGCGCCTCTTTTATCATTCGATGTTTTAGTTTTTACCACGCCATTTTGTCGGACGATTTCAAATTGGAAATTTGGTTACCACTATGTTCTACAACGATGTTTTAGAACTGCTAGGTTTTCTCCTCTCATTTTTATCCCCCCCCACCATGATATTTTATCCGACGCGCTTTTCCTGCCTGTGTTGTTTGCGTCCATAACGTTATCAGAGAACACCCTGCGTTATACCGGCCCACCAAAAAGCGGTTATATAACGTTATTCTAAAAAAACGGCAAGGAGGGGCCCAACCTCATAATAATAATAATGTTGTTTCTCTAACTCCCCTACATTACGTAGAGGGCAACTTTATAATTTATAATCGAAATAAAATGCCAAGTATTACTTAAAGCATCTGATTTTCAAGCTTAAAAGCGCCGTTGTTCGTATAAATAAATAAATCTATAAGCACTGAATTTCTAAAGAAACTTCCAAAAGTTTTCTGCATTTTTGATCCAGCTTCTTCTCCACCCCAGCCACCACCCCCCCTTTCATTCCTAAATCACATGTTCCTTCTATTTATTTACGAACCAGCAACGCTTTAAAAATGTTGGAAGTGAATCAATGAAACTGATATTAGTCCTATATCCTTCTTTGTTTTTACTTTGAATTTCTTCATTTCTACTTTTAAATTGCATAAAGTTATTTTCCAAGTAATATGCTAATATACATTATATATTTTTTTAAATATTCTATAGCCAGGAAAAGAAACAAACTATTTCATTTACTTTTATACTTCACTCAACAGATTCATGCATTTCTAAAGTAATAAAATTTTTTCTTTAGCATTAAATTATTTTACTATTTAGTGATATAAGAAACTAGAACATTTCAAATATGAGATCATTCAAAATAATTTTAATTTTGAAAGAATTCAATTTTTTTCAATATATAATTCATAATAAGAAAACTTTCAATATACCATCTCCAAGAAACAAAAATTCAATTTAAAACTCTGAATGAAAAAACTTTTTAGTCAGAATTTTAATTAGTATTTTCTAAACCTCCTTTGCTTTAAAAACATAAAAATCCGCTAAGAATAATCTTTATTTTATTTTTATTATATTTTTGATTTTGTAGTAGATTATGGTATACACTATACAGTTTGGAGGGGAAAATAATTCTAAGCTGCCACACATGAAAAAGGCAGTGCTTCGATCTCAAAACCCATTCGCAGAATTCATTACTTGTGCCAGAGAATCCATTAATTCAGCCGATGAAGCAATAAATAATTTTAAAAGTTAAATAACATGTAACACACATAAAATAAAAGTTAAATAAACACTTATTATACTCATATAATTGTATTGTATTTAATAAATTATACTTATTCATGGAAATTAGTGACAGAACACACACACAAAAAAAAAAAAATTTTTTTAAATAGAACAATAATCTTGATACAATTTATGCAAATAGGACAATCATTTCAATGAAAATGTTGTGCCATGTTTTAAAATGTACTCCAAACAGATTGTTAGCAGACTTATATAGCATGCTCAATGTGAAAAAACGATAATTTCATTTACAATCGTGGGTCTCTGATATTTTCTACATGAAAACAGAAGCAAGATATTTCACCGAGAAGACGTATAATTTATGACATTTTTCAAACCCTATTATATTGGTAACATTATTATAAAAAACTGCTCCAAGAATAGTAGAACTGCCATAATGTCACTGGCATCAGGTGAACAGAGGGAGTGCCAAGAAATGAAAGCTTAGTGGAGCAACAGAGAATTTTCTTTTATATCCCTTTTGACAAAAAATAGAAAACCTTCCTTTAACTCTTCGTCTGACCTAACTTCCACGCACAAAAATATGAAAAAATGCGAACAGCTTCAAGAATTTTCACAGGCATGAAGGACAGAGCTTCCAAAATCATCATCAAAAATCATTCATTTGGAACAGACAGAAACTCAGTATATAAAATACATTTAAATGTAGTTCAAACATCTAGTAATAACTTTCCTTTAATAACAAATTTTTTAAAAATTCAGAAGAAACAGGTCTCAGTGAAATATTTAGAAAATATAATAAAAAAAATCTTTCATAACAATCAAATGAAGATTGGGGGGGGTGAAAAAACGGTTGTTTAATATCATTTAAGAATTTTAAAAAATTAAACATGATAAAAACATGACGTTTGAAAATGAGATGACAATATCACTTACAGGCAAATCAGGCAGTGCAAAAAAAAAAAAAAATACCGCCCGTATGACTAACAAGTGTGTAACTCTCAAACTAATCCCCCTCCCTCACCAGAATTTTAATCTTTACCACAGGACAGATCTAAAAATAATCTCCAAATACAGTTTAGCAGAGTCTCATGATATTAAATGAATTCTGAAGTTTTTCAAAAATTGATTAGTTCAGCTACTGTGTTGCTGCTAACGATGGATTTATAAATCAAGGCACTTAATTCTTTGTTAATAGTCTTGATTTAAAGGCGAAATGAGGTTGGATTTTTAAATTAAACACAAATTCTAGATAGCTGAATTTAATTTTAATCATCAGATTCACCTTGAATGAAAAGTGACATCACACACTTCAATGTTATGCTGATAAAAAGGAATAATTTTCCTATATTCAGAGCTACTGATTTTCCGTTATTATTTTTTCACCATTCTATGAATAAAGAATACAAAATAAAAAATGACTTTTATAATATATGATTTTTAATCATACCTGATCAAAAAATACTGTTATAGTTAAAATAATTTTTTTTTTTACTTTTAAATGCTTTTAACTAAACTCTGCAATTTAAAAAGTTTATAGTTAGAAAATCCGGCATCTAAGCAAAATTAAAAGCAATGTTACTTCAATAATTAAATCTTTTCTTCATTAAATAAGAATATATTTTTTAAAAAATTATTTGGCTTTACTGTTCTTAAATAGCTCATTTTAAATATAAGATTTTCTAAAGCCAAAATTAATATACACAGATAGCATGAATTATAAAAATTTGAAGGAACAGAAGGTGAAAGCGTGCGACTAACAAGAGAATGCCCGGCAATTGCTCATTGCTGTGCAAATGCTATTTTTGCTTAAATGCATTTCAAAGTCGATGTAAAATTCAAGATTAATGGCTGTGAACTTGATTTAGTTTTGCAATTAAGCAGTTTACTTCAGATAATTAACGAATGAACATCATTCACTATTACTCTTGTTGCTCCATACATCCTTTTCTCTCTTTTTTTTTTTTTTTTGTAATCAGTTTTGTTTTACTCTGATGGCTTGCAAGTGGTAATTTTTCTATCATTCCATATGAAACAGAGTTAACTTTTTTTAATGGGGACCACTTAATCGGGAGTGTTTTATATTTCGATTCCAAGGTGACGGACTCCTATTTACGCCTAATTCAAAGGTGACTGACTCCTATTCAACATCATAATAAACTGTAGGAATAATTATGACCAGACGGTTGACAATGTGCAAGATCAATGGCAATGCTAAACGAATAGATAAACATTGAATTGCTCATATTTTTTGTTGTGTCAACTTTAAACCTAAAAAATATGAAAATATTTTATGTCTAGGGATTGAAATTCCTAACTGGTATTATTTTATTTCATTTCACACTATTAATTTACAAGTAAAGCATAGATGGCGCTTCAAGAGTAACATCTGATGTGAAATAAATAACATAAAAACTAATAAATATTAACAAGTGATAAAATTAATTGGTAGGAGGGATTAGCATTAATAAACTATTAAAAATTATCATAGTACCTTAAATCTCTCTGAAAACAATTCCATGATACAAAACTTCTAAGCAAAATCATTTTTTTAAATTTTTGACATTAAAAATACATGGAACCTATTCGAATGCTGTTCAGATGAAAGGAACGATACCACAATGTTTTATTATTTTATTTATGTTTTGTGGGGTGTACTGTTATTACTGTTTCTAAGTTTAATACATCTTTGATTCACGTAACATTCATTTTACATTCAATTTAAATTTTTTTTTCATTAGTATTAATTCAACTTCAGTCACAGTTATGGGCAAACTTCATAGTCAAAAACTCTTATTTATGACAGCTATGTTATTACTTGGTACGCTTTTATAGTTCATTATAGTTAAATAACATTTCACAGGCTTTCTTAATTAAAAAAAATTATAAATTCATTCATTTCAGTAATGAAAACAAATGGAAGAAAAAAAAAAAGAAAAAAAGAGAAATATCTGGTTGTAATGAAAGTTTTCCACCAAAAAACATTTTTAACAAAGTTAGGGGGGAGAAGTGAATGCAGTACGTTTAGTGGAGGTAGTAATCACCACCCAAATCTATGATTTTCTGCCAATGTTTTAGTAGTTTTTTAAAGCCTTCGGCCCAAAGACTTGGCGGCCGTGAATCCCAAAACAGATCAACCTCATTTTGGGCGTCCTGTGCAGAAAGGAAGATAGCACCAGCAATATGTAGCTGTAAGTATGAAAAAAGGTACAAGTCCGAAGGAGCGATGGTGGGGCTATGTGGTGGGTGAGGCAAAAGATCCCATTCGAGTCCATACAGAGTGCAGCCGGTTAAAGCAAATACGTGTGGCCTTGCATTATCCTGATGGAACATTACCTTTTACAGCCACAACTCATTTCGATGTTTTTCTTTGACAGCAGCATCAACACGGATTAGCAGCTCGTTATACACCTTACTGTTGAGGGTTTTAAGCTTTTTCCAGGTACTCTTCAAGGATAATACCAAAGCAATCCCACCAGATATAAAGCATGATTTTTCTGTTAGTGAAATTGCACTTTCCGATGCTGCCGATGGGCTCATCAGGCTAGGACTGGATTTAGATTTGACGAGATCCTAAGCTGAAATATGAGGCCCTTTATGAATGGTACAATTTTTGGGGGTGGCCCCAACAAAGTGAGGGCTCTCAGCTACAGTTTATACGCAAATCTGGCACTGCACCAGGTGCAGACTGCCCCCTATTTGAGCAGATTAGTGCAGGCCCGAATATGTCTGTCCTTATCCGCTTCAGTCAGTTTATGTAGCACCCAGCCACGGAACTTGTACGTCAAGCTTAAGCGATGCATAGAGCGACTAACGAAACATGGCACTAATATTTAATCCTTAGCAAGCTCTCGAGTCATTGTATACTGATCTTTCTCCATAAGTTCTCGCAGGCGGGCCTCACCAACATCAGAAGGCCAGCCACAGTGCTCTGCATCTCGAATGTCATAGTTCTCGTTTTTGAACTTTTAGTACCAAACCTTCAGTGTCATATGATACAACATTAGTACTAAAGCTGTACGTATGATTTGGTGACATTCTGCAACAAAGCTGAAAGTAAATGATGATTCTAATCTGGTAGTGTGACAGTTCCACTTCACACATCTTGCACTTAATGATAACAATACTTTTTAAAAGTTTCACAAGGTTCTAAAGCAAGTCTCTTGCTTTCAAATGCCAAAAATCATTTGATAAAATTTAATTTAGAACTAGAAATAAATGAATTAAGATATACAGCAGACTATAATGGCTCAAAGACTCAGAACAAGTAACTCAAACTGCACAATTGGTAGGTTGTTCACGATCTGCCTTTGTTAGTATTTATACAAAGTGGATAAACTATGGTGAAACCAGCTGTAGACACCAAGGGGATGTCCATGCGTCATCAAAAGTAAAAGGACATCAGAGACCATTCCGCTTGGTATAGCAAAATTGGTGCCAGACAGTGGTTTATCCAACAGACCAATACAATGCAGGTCCAAGTGCAAAAGTTTTGGAACACATAGTTCAGCAAACACTGTTGGATATGAAATTGTGCAGCAGACGTCCCATTCGGCCAAGGCAAGCTGCAGCTGTTTCGCAGGCCAAAAGTCGCAAAACACATCGTTCAGTAGGTGGTCATGTTTTGGCTCTTCAGCATAAATGTAAGTCAACTTATCTTAGAAAATCCTCTACAAAAGCATTGCTCCCTTGGGCAGATCGTGTTTTACATTCATGAATTAACCAACTTCTAAATAAACTTATGTTTGTCTGTACCCAAATATCCACATAAAATTATTAAATACATTTAGTTGACAACAGCCTTTCAACGTACAATTATCTACTTTTCTCAAAGTTTGTTAATTCTGTACACAGCTGACAAAGATGGGATCTAGGTATTTCATATTAAACGGTCTCAAACTTATATTGCATGCAGGTTTAATGCATGACATGATAGCAGCTGGCATTTTTCTTTTTTTTTTTAATGAGAGTGAATTTATGTACATGTTTTTAAGTTTGAAAAAAAACTATGGATATAATTTAATAAAAATATATATTAAGTGCAAACGCAGCTTTAATAATTTGTATTTTAACTAGAAATAAATGTATAATCCACTTCCTAGAATCATAATATTTAATTTAAAAAAAGATTTGATTATAAAAAAAAAAAGACATAAGATTCAACAAAAAAAATTTTTTTAAAGCTACTTACAAATTAGTGAAATGTTTTCGATTATGCTGAACTGAGATCAGCCATTCCTCTGAAGAACTCCAAACTTAGCAATTAATTATTATTTAGTTCATTATTTCATTTTCAATTTTAAATTTAGAAGCAGACTTAATTTTTTTTTTTTTACTCAGCTCGGTTGACAAGGTTCTGGTTTTTTGTCTTGCATTTTGAAATTGAATATTACGATATGAAGTGTATTACAAATTTATTTCTGGTTTATATATGTACATGTACCTTATAAAAATTTTCAAATGAAGCAAAGAGACATGCTTTTGCTTTTTAAAAATTAATTTTACATAAAATATGAAATCTAGCTTTCTAGATGTTTCTCCAGTCGCTACAATTGAGAAAATTTTGTGCTTATTATAAAAAATCAAATCCAAAAAATCTAATTGCCATAAAACAAAAAGTGACCCAGATATTTGACATTAAAATTCAGAATCATAGTCAGGGGATGTACACAACATTAACTGAAAATGTTTGCATCTGTATGCAATTAAAAATATAATATTGTTTAGCAAAATGTTTCAGATACTAAGAGATTACACAAGGAACATTTCTATGCAGATTATTGTGAAAAATATTGATCAATATTGTTTTCTTGAAAAGAAGAGTCTATTCACAGAATCTTATAAAATTCGTATTCTAGAAAATACTTACACGCTTCAGTATTTGAACGACAGCCAACTTATAATATTACTTGCATTAATTAAACATGAAAAATATTTACACTTAAATTAATTTATGATTATCGAACTATAATTCTAAAGTAATAAAACTTCAGCGGAACATTGATAACTCATTTTTAACTTTGAAAACTTCTAAATCATTTAAGTGAAAATTCTTTCGGCATACCAAATGTAACAAATTTATAAAGATACTTATAAATCAGGTACTCTTCTGTTATCAGGTCTGGATTCGGAAATGTATATGTGTATGTACACATATATGTGCATACATAAACACATACATGCCTAAATTTCTAAACCTGGTCTCGATAATAGAAGAGTACTGTAAATCACAAAAGAATATCAATAAATCATATAAAAAGGGGAAAAAACCCTGAATTATTCTACTTTATTTATTAACAGATCCCTCAATGCAAATTCAGAATGACATCAAATATAGCAAACTTTGAAATTAAATATCTTGGTCAAATTTTGTTGCATGGAAATCAAACCATTTATGTTTTATTTTTTACGAGTCTAAAAATTTTCCTAAATATAAGGACCCAAGAAATGTGTAAAAAATTAGATTTTGCTTTTTGTACCAAACCGACTTTTTTTTAAAAAAAAATTTAAAAGTACAAAAATATACATCGTCATCAAAACATTTTTTTTATTGGAAGTATATGTTTAGAATCAACAGTTGTGAAAATAAAGATGGGGTAAGGATTTTTGTGGGCACAGTGTGTTCTATATATGTATATATATGTATGTGTGCACATACACATCATATATATAACGCAGTATGTACTCCTAATGTATGGATTTCTTCTCTTAATCTATGTTAAGCCTTATTCATGTGTATAATATGTTTCGAAATTAAATTTTTTTCAATTTAATTTGCTTCGAGCATGGTTTAACAAAAAACTGATTTAATATTCTATTTTATTTTCTACAACATTTTGTTCGACACTGTTTTTATTTCCTTCTCTCTCTGGAGAAAATTATGAGATTTTTTCTTTCGGTTACATTCTTTTTTCTAGTTTCTTTAGGTGCCCGATCCCTTACAAATACATATCAAAATCTAATAAATATTGATAATAAAATGAAAAATTCAAACTTATATTTATTTTCTATCTGAAAACTTAATGTTGGTACTTGCAAGAAATTTCCTCTGATTATGCTTTGCAATTCAAATGTATTGAAAGCTAAATGCTAAATTTTCAAACTGACAGTTATTTGACAGAATTAAAATATGTTGAATTAACTGCTAAATAACTTACTTAAACTAAAAATACACAAATTTTACAAGAACTTTCGAAATTTCCAGAGGAAACTTTCAAAGTGGGATAAAAACTTGAAAATAAATAATGACATCTTTCTTCTATTTGACACTTCTCTTCAACACACACAGAGAAAATATACATTTGTATATAAACAATATATAGTCAGAGCAGCACATAGCTCATCAATGGTTTTATTTTTTTTTATGTCATATGATTTGATTTATGAAATCAGAAAACAGTTTTAATACAGCTCATCATACTAAACATCTTCTCTGGTTACTGTTATCAGGGCCAGATTCAGAAATGTACGTATGTACATGCATATAAGCATACACACACATACATTCATATGTAAATGCATACATGGACACATACATCCATACATATATGCACACATACAGACATTTCTGAATCCAATCCTGATTACAGAACAGTACCTTTCTCTGTACTCACTTTCAATTTCTTCAAGTAATGCAACAAGCATGTTGATGTGCAGCTCGTCCGCAGATAAAGTTTACTGTTTTAGTTACTGCTTTCGTACCTTTATTCATTTGCTAATTTTTGGAGCTATGTTTCCAACAAATACATATTTAAAATATATTTATGGTTGTATACAGTGACTTCGGAGGGTACACGGATCCCACCAGTTTGAGACTACTGTTATCTAACATAATATTTTACTAATAAATTCATTCACTTACATATATTTTATTCTAGCTTTAGTTCATGCAGGTTTTCCATTTTTTATAAGTAGAAGGTTCTACGTGCTGCAGTTGTGAGTTATGGTAGTTTGTTTTAAGTATACTTAGCACAGTGATTGCCAAACTGTCAATTGCAAGCTATTAGTAGCTTGCGGGTACATTTTGGATAGATCATGATAATGCTTCGCTTGGCTAAACTTGATTCCTCTACTGAGCTGATGCTAAAGACAACTGCTTGTTCTTCCCGCACAAATGCCATTGTCGGCCTCATCTCTTAGTACATTGTATACCGAGATTGTTGTGCATGTTAAGTTTTTCGTGTGTATATTAGAAATTTGCTAACTTGGATAGTTTCATTTACCCATTGGTACCAAGCTAGATCTGTTCTAATAATGGCATCTTCAAGCAAAAAGCAAAAATCTTATCACTTTCATTTGGAATGGGAAACTGATTACTCCTTTACCCAGGTAAAGGATAAATGTGCGTGTTTACTTTGCTATGCAAGTGTATCAGTTTGTAAGAAAGCAGTAAATTCAAAAAACACTTCCAAAATTTTAAAAGGATTTCAATTGTTTGTCAAATCGCCTTTTATAGAGATTAATGCGATGAAAATGCGCTTTAGCCCACTGCTTGGCGATGTTTTGAAAATCGCCAATTCAGCGCGTTTCTGCGAAACGTCTTTGCAATTGCAAACTTCCCGACACGCTCCACGAAAACCTATTGTAAACAAAACATAGAATTCTAAAGCATAAATTAGTATGGAAACTGTTGCCACAAAAATAAAATAATATGCAAAACGAAAATTATGATCATTAAAATATTTGTCAGTTAGGTTTAAATTAATTATTTACATTTTATGTTGTAATACTTACACATTTTATGCTGTTACATAACCTTCCCGACACGCTCCGCGAAAACGTAACCAAAATGGCATCCAAGAAAGAAGGAATTTTTTTTAAAAGGGCATTAAAATTACAAACGATACCATGTACACACCGTTCCGTTTTAACTTAAAAAAACATCTGCGAATTGCATAATGTAGGCAACGTACACATATGAACAAAATAAGCTAAAATAACAAAAATAAATTACAAGAAAATGCCATGTGCACAGCATTCCTTTTAAACTTAAAAAAAACTTCAGCGAATTGTACAATGTAGGCAACGTACACATGTTATACGGAGTTACCCATGTTGGCACGTTTATTGCTCATTCAAAAGCAATCGCCGCCAAGCAGTGGGCTAAAGTGCATTCCAACCATTAATGCTAAAGAGTTCTCTACTTGTGTTATAGAGCATTTTGATGTTCAAGAAGATAATCTGCAGTGGAGTTGGAACTGATTGATTTTCAAGATAATATATCTGTAAAATCGCTTTCTTCAATTTCTAAAAATATTTGCCTCTCATTCCTAATTCTACATATCTGTACGTTATTTCTTTTTCCAGTATGAAATTTATTAAAATTAAATACAGAAACCGACTCACTGATGAACACTTGGACAACTGTATTTGAATGGCAGCACTACCTACTCCCCCAACACTAGAAAACTTGTTGATAAAAAAAAAAAAAAAAAAAAAGAGTTCCATCCTTCTGATAGTCTGATAAAAATCTGTCATTACATTTGTTATTCATTAGTAACTAAACTTCTAATTTTTCTTATGTACAACTGAATCAGTTTACTTTTGTTATATACAGTTTAATTAAAATTGATTTCATATGCACTAGAATGTATGTTTTAAAATCAATAAACAAATGTACGATTTTTTAAAAAAAAATTGGTAGTTCTTTTGGTTGGTAGGATTTAAAAATGGTACAATAGTTCAGAAGCTTCATAAGTATGGCGACCACTGACTTAGCATTTCTTCTATTGACTGTGAAATTTGGTTCTTGTTGAAAGCCAAAGCTGGTGAGACCCTGTCAAACTTGTATTAATCATTCCAGTAAAATTTTTAAGGAATAGATAACTCTTAATTGAAATGTAATGACAAGTACACATAGGACTGAGAAATACATGTCACACAATGTTTTGTTCATTCACAGATATGAATTTCATTTTTGCATCTGAATTTTTTAATACCAATCATAGCACTGTGCAGATAATTAGTACTTATGATGCAATTATCTTTAATTCAACTGAACGAATTCTTGCTATGATTTTGATATTTCTGAACTCAGAAAACAAAGATTCTTAAGAAATGTATTCTTTCCCTGATTGAACCTTATCACAGTGTGTCACCATTATTATTATTAAACACTATCTGATTGCTGACTTTTCTCTATTTCCCAAAGCTTCTACGAATGTGGTGAATTCACCAGCTGAATATGGAGAATTCACTGCATCAAAAATTTCAATCAAAGCAAATTTATCTAAACCACCGCATACACATGATATCTAGGGAAACATACACAATGCATACCGACCAATGCTGTCTAGAGAATCACATACACAAAGCATACAAATTAAAAAAAATTATGAAGAGAAAATTATTTTGCCTTTCAGAGTATAAAATGACTATTATGCACCTTCGCTCCTCTAAAATTTTCTGTTCTTAGAACAAAATCTGAGATGGTGAGATATTGCCTTATTTCCCTGTACTACATGATTTCTCAACCCTTACATTATTTTAAGTCGGATAAATATAACTCTTCAATTTAAACCCGTTTCTTAAAGAGCATCCTCATATTTTAAATACATTGCTGATTACAATTTACAAGAAGTCAACAATGCAGCAAGCACCCCTTAAATATGAAGGATGAACATTTATACAAATCTCAAGTGAAATATTTTTTATAATCATATATGTTATAGCCATCTACCAAGCTAAAATCTTTGAAATAAAACTTCATAAAAATGATATCATGAAAAAAATTAAATTTTCAGATCAAATTTTTCAACTTTATCAGCTTAAATAAATAAAAGTTGTGTTTTTGCTCCAGAGACTGTACAGCAGTAGTATTCGAACTTTATGGCAATGAGACTTCATAAAAAATAGAAACGACCCCAAAAAAACAATTTTGCGATCCCAATCAGAGTGCCTATTCCTAGTTATACACCATTAATTCAGATTTTTTAGAATTATATATCCACCTTGCAAACCCACCATAAATTTTCAAAAACCCCCCAGTTTGAACACCACTGCAGTAATGAATTTAAACACGGATCTAATGAGTGTTGGTTAAAATACTATTCCATTCTTTTAATAATGTGCGACTTTCAAATTTAGAACTACTGAAATCAAAATATATTTAATATCAATGATGTATTGGTAACAGTACAACTGGTCATTTTATATGTAACAAACAATATATAATAAAAAATATATGTAGTATAAAATAGCATCTTGTTATTTTACACTTCCTGCATTTATATTTCGTAAATACCAATATAATGATTTTTATGATGTAATTCCTCACACAAGCCATCCCAAATCTTTTGGCAGCTTTACATTTATATTTTTCCTCCCTTATTTTTATGAGGGGGAGCTTTTAGTATTTTTATGTAAACAAAAAACACAAGCTTTGCTAAATGAATTATTACTAGTTACTCACATCTCTGAAAATGAATTAAAAAAAAAAATGTGGGTGTGGTTTAAACTAGATTTTGAAAAACAAAACCTTTCATTTTCTACTTTTGAATTAATCACTAAGACTACAAAAGAAAAAACATAATTTACCAATCTTTATATGTAAGAAAAACAGTACAGAATATAATAAATAAAAACAGCAAAAGTCTTTGTTTATGGAAAATGCTCCAGAGCAAACAAAACATATAAAAACATTTTGAATTACTATGATTCAGCATTAGCGGTACACAGAATTACTGATTAAAAAAGAGAGTCCTAACACTTTAAACCTAAATAAAAGAAGTTTCTTGAGAAAAAAATTCTAACAAACCAAACAAATCTCAGAAAGTATATTCAGAAAAACATTTGTGCATACATGCAATGAAAACATACTGAACTATTTTTAATTGAAGTAACATTGAACAGGTAAAATCCTAATCTTGGTAAAATAAATATTCTTAAGTTCCAATAAATGTTGAAGGATTTTCATTGATTTGGAAAACTTTTATATTCCACAAGAGATATTTAATTACATAAATCTGACCACACTGCTTGCATTTTAAATGAATATTAATAATTATGGCACATCTTGAGGTAGTAGTAAAATTCAGTAAAGTTTCTAAAATATTGCTCTTTAAAAATTAAACCCCATACAGAAGTAAAAGATACGTCAAAACACAAGGAAAACGCCGGAGCAATTAAATACACTCGAGTTTTCCTTCATTTTTATTACTTCCTTAAATTGTTGAAATTGCATATATCATTGTATCGTGATAAACAGCATGACCATTTAATCAAATGCATGTCCAGCACTGTAAGTATTAATTCTCTAAAATTAATTAACGTTAACACTGCCTATTATGATTATACCATGATGTGTGGTACGAAAAATTTAAGATGCTTTTAAAACTCATACACAATATATTAGAATAACCAAGTTTTTCATAATTTTATGTAAAAAAGTCTTTGCATTACTCTAATTTTAATTTAAAGTTCGAAGTCTGTGCTTAGATAAAGAGTGTTTATGAATTTTATACGTATAAACTTAAAGCATAACATCATGCGACGAAAATAAACAATGATAAGTTGCTTTGAGCAAGCATTACTCATGACCGCAACTTACCTATGGTAGATATGAAAGTCGTATTAAAGGCGTCGTCAGAAAATCTGAATAATATACATGTTTTACCAACACCAGAATCCCCTATCAATAACAATTTAAAAAGTAAATCATATGCTTTCTTAGCCATTCCAGACTTCAATTTAAAGAACGCAGTGTCTTAAAATGGCTATTTCACTCTCAAACCCAGTTACCATACGACATTAAACCATTACAATTTACCGCAGGGATTATTGCCACAAAGTTCGTTCTAATGTGTCATATTTCTCGATTTTGAAATTTAAATCATTGAAAATTAATTCAATGAAAATTTGTTTATAAAAATTCTCGCGTTATTCAGGCAGCATGGGATATAAATAGTTTATGAAAGAAAATATGGAAAGAGTTCATTTACGAACAGTGATAGTCATTTTCTGAAGAAATATGCACTTAAAATCCAGATGGAGGCTCTCTAAACTGTAAAAATTCTTGTTAAGAAGAATAAAAGCGAAACCAAGAACACCATTTCCAAATCAATGAATAATAAATATTAGAAAACAAAAAAGTGCTATAATAGCTTTGTTCCCGTAAAATAATATACAGATAAAGACATTAGATCTATACAATCATGGTCAACATACTTGTTTATTTCAGATGAAAAGAATTTTATTTATTAATTTATTTCAGTCGAAAAGAATTTTATGTATTAACATATTTTCACACTTCAAAATAAAAATGGAAGAGTCAAACAAAATTTCTTAACTCTGTACTAACAAGCAAATCAGAACTCGGAAGGTGGTGTGGTCAGAGTCGCTATTAGCGTAATCTGCAGTAAGCATGAATGCATGTAGATAGAAAGTCAGTCAGCATATAATCCAAATTACACCACGGTTCATATTTTAAGGACTTCCTCTATCCTCAAGTAATTCAAACAATTAAGTATCAAACAAGTAAGAAACAAGCGTCCAAGTAATTAATTATACTTATGTTTGAAAGTAACTACAGAGACTTGGAAAGGCTAAAATAAATATTTTTTATTTATATAGCCCTTTGAACATAAACGCACTTTCAATCAGCACTGCTCGTAGTAATGCAACTAAAGTAGCAGTTTTGTTTAAAAAGTAGTCAAAAGGCTGCATAATTAAATTTCAATCTAAGCTCGCTCAGAAATTCTAACCTGCGTATCAAATTCAAAAGTCGACAGCGATAAAGGGAGGACTAACGTAACGTACTCACAAATCTGTCTTATGATCCAAAAACTTTACTTAAAATAGTAGGTAAACTGATTTGCATTCTGCTGGGGAAACAAAAAGGAGAAATCATGGTAAAGACTGAAGTTATAAATAAATTGTTAATTTAAATAATAACCGTATAACCCAACAAGTCACACAAAAAGCGCACAAAACCTGAGGAGACTACAAATGATTAATAAAGAGGGCATCTTAAAAGTTGTGCAAAGGAATCTTTTACAGACATTCGGGATTGTTTACATGTTTAAGATGGCAATTGAGTGTTGACTGTTACCTGTGAATTTTAAAGGCAGAAATTTGCCAAAAATGGCATCAATGTGTTTTCTTTGACGTAATCTACCGATAAATATCTGACTAACTTGAAATCCACCTTTACATACTTCAAGGTAATAGCCAACTTCTTCTAACTTACCAAGCCTCACGGACTGGAGGAAACGGCGTTCGCCAAAGTCCCCATCTCCTTTCATCTCGCTTAAAAGCAAGATTGCTACAGATCTGACTAAATTTT